>OZ020607.1:52687366-53287366 GCA_963971545.1 Philophylla caesio | reverse complement strand
GCCGCCATCGGGAGGTACGCCGTTACCATGTGTACGCTTGGTATATTGTTCCCATTGCACGTACATAACTGCGACTCTTTCCAACCAGGCAATTGAGGAGCGGTCATCCGAAGCCATTCAGCCGTGTCCGCATCAGAACAATCAACCAGTATTAGACCTGGCCGAAAGTGGATACCATCAAATTGAAGTTTGGTTATCCAATCCTTCCCCATCTCTTCGACGATGGCATTCTCTATTGTCTCTAGCTCTTCCCGAGTGAGTGCAACCTCTGGGATATCTTTAGCCAGAACAGCCAGTCTGTAGTCCTTTGTGGCGCTAGCATAGCTCAAACTTCGCTTTATTCAAAGGGTTGATTTGCGGAGCGCTAGTCTTCGCCGCGAATCGTTCCATAACTTTCGGAGTTCTCTTCTGGTCCATCGCCTTCAGTTTAGCCTCCTTTGGCGATAAACCTTCTTTGAGGAAGCTTAGGTACCATTTCGCACCAGCGCCACTCAGACCTAATACCTTTCTTACTACGCTGAAGTAAAGAGTTTGCGGGATGTCAGCCCAGTACTCGTCGAGGGCTGCGGTATGCTTTCCTTAGTTACCGAAGTAAGCTCGAATCCCACAAGCCCGTGACTTTCTTTCCGTTTTAATGTCTCCGTCCTCGTCGCCTGTTCCCGTTCGTTCGTAGGGTATCCAATCCCCTTAGTCTCCCATCAGTTACTCGTAGAGGGCAGAGGTATTACCCCCTTGGATACCGAGGTACCCGCAGAGCCCCCAGTTCCTCGGATTGCCCGTCGGTTCTTAACTACTGTCCTTATCCTGGTAGCCTGTATGTCCGATATTGATTTTGGCCTGGTTTCCCAGATGTGTTGCGGTAAGAGCCCAACTGAAAACCAGTCCGATACACGCGGGTTATCCCGGATTAGGGAGGGGGATGTAGTAGCTTTTTCAAAAAATTAAAATCGTTCAAATCAGTTGAGAAGTGGTGGATCTAATTAATTAATTTTGATGCAAATTTATACCATTTTTAATAATCACCATAGATAGATTTTTAACGAAACATAAAATAATCTTATCTTTACTCCATTCAGCTTTTGAAAGAGGATCGCTTTCATGGCATTGATAAAATCAAAACAGTCGGCAGTACATACATGGCTGTTGTGGGCCTTATACCCGGTCAGTATTTAATGTTAACGTACTGCAGTTTAATATTGACTAAAATATGACTTTCTCGTCAGAATATCGCATCAATGCCAATGATCCGAATTCGGTGCGTCGACACATGACAGCTTTAGTTGAATATGTGAAAGCAATGCGAATGTCTTTGCAAGAAATCAATAGTCACTCGTATAACAATTTTATGTTACGCGTTGGTAAGTGCAAAAATTACACAAACTGCAATAAAAATAATTTTAACATAGATATATATGTATGTACATATGTATGTGTGTATAACTTTTCACATTTTTTGTTCATTTAAAGGTATCAACATTGGTCCGGTAGTGGCTGGTGTCATTGGTGCACGCAAACCACAATACGATATTTGGGGTAATACCGTAAATGTCGCGAGTCGCATGGACTCTACGGGCATACCAGGTTACACACAAGTGACACAGGAAGTCGTAGACAGTCTGCAGGGCTCACATTTCGAGTTTCGGTAAAAGAAACAACTTTCTCTTATTTACTTGTATGCATATTTAACTAAAATAATATCCCTTTTAACTGCACAGGTGTCGCGGCACCATCAAGGTTAAAGGAAAAGGAGATATGGTCACCTACTTTCTCTGCGATTCCTCGAATAATGGTCTCAATGGCGAAGTGCGCAATGCTATGATCGCCAATCGCGCTATCACACTAAATGGCAACGGCTATGCTCCGCAGCAGCAGCCGCCCCAACAGCAACAACAACAGGCACAATCAAATGGTCTACCCGCTTCGATGCACTCTCATCCTACTGAATATTATCAGAAACAATCACAGCTGCAGGATACCAGTTATCAGCTCAACATGAATACGGACACGTACAATGTCAAAAAGGATAATTACGGTTACAACAATATAGACACAAATCATATATTGTTAAAAACCTCACCCAATGCATTGCATGAGGAGCAACAGCAGCTATTATTGCATCAGCAGCAGGCGCCACAACAATTGTATCAACATCATTTGGCGCAACAGCAACAACAGCGTTTAAATAGTAAATTGCAGAAGCAACCGAATTTTATCGCCAACGGTGGACTGCCGAATATACGTGAAAATGGTCATAACGGCGAACACAATGGCAGTAATGGCGTCGGTGCTCTTGGCTACAATGGCTATCACCAGTCAGCACAACAACAGCAACAGTATAGCAACAACTATGTACATCACCAGCGATCACACTCGTCCAGTTCAATGGGTGGCAATGGCATTGGAAATATGGGTGTAATCACAATAGCAGCATCTTCTTCCCCCGTCCTACCCACACAACAACAAGTACCAGTACCAGTTCCAGTACCAGCACAAGCCAACCCTTCCATGGTAATGTTGCGCGAACAATTTAATATTATTGAAAATCCCGGTGGTAATCGGCTTGAGTACATTAATCATGATCCCTACGTACAAGCGGATAGCTATAACAATTTATTTGGTAATGGTAATGGTGGTGGTGGTGGTGTAAGCGCTGTTGGTAGGCGTGAACCGCATGCCGCACGCAATTACCATCTCTTGCATCACAATCAACAGCATTCATCGTCCTACAACACGAAAAATTTTATGAATTATAATAATTGCCGTGAAAGTGAACCATTGTTGCATGCCGCACCAGTTGCCAAGGTGAGTGAATATGAGTACACATGGAATGAGGAGATACTCTTATGATCATCACTGCAGTCCCTCGCTTCCACCGATGTTTGAACCTTGTGCGCAAGATGGGGTTAATGGGATTTGCTTTGTGAGCTTTGCATGAATGTTTATTCCATATCGAAGACACGAGATTCTACTACTTTTTCTGCATTTTTGTCGTTTTTTTATGATTGGAATATGTAATACAGAGTTGCATGTACGTGCAAACTGATAAACTTTCAAAAAAGGGAAATTGATACATAATGATGGAAGTACTTTCAATAAGATCATTTCAATTAAACATACATATGTATGTATGTACATACTTGCAAAAATTCTATCACAAATTGGCATAAATTATTAGAAGTTCATAAACGAAAAGTAGCAAAGTGTCCGAATTGGGAATTAAGCTGATTTACTTGATTATTTTATTCTTACTAAACTATAAGGAAAGAAATCTGTCATTTAAATGCCGCCTTCTTATACATCGGCTTAAAAATGTTTAATTAGTCTTTAAAAAATCAAAATTAATGAGTCCAAAGTAAAACTGCTTAATGGATTGAATAGTTGGTCTCGATATTTCATACGCGTAACTGACTTAGTTTCTATTCAGTACGAGGAAATGTTTTTGTACACGAATTGAACGCATTTATTATCCGTAAAATAGAACTTGTTCTCTGACAAAGTACCTGAACTAATCTTTAGTGCGCAGCTACTCACAAACGTCTAGGTTTTTTCTTGAACCTAAATTAAACATCATATTGTCCAAGTACCGATCACCCTGGTATTACCGTCAGGTATTCCGTCGGGTGGTGGTTTGAGCATTTAACTCACTCGTACGGTCTACGTCTAGTCTATTGTGATCAGTCATGGGGCGCAGCCATGTCCCCTTTTAAATATTTATTTATTGGGACATCAATGTACTCACCTGCATACTTTAACATATATGTAATCCAGCTGAGTGTTTCCGATCTCTACCTCATTGCGGTTGAAACGGGTTAGGTGCCAATCCCTCCGACGCTTTAATTACATGATTTCTTTACTGCTACTATATCTGAAAAAGATCTTAATATAAGCATAGTATTTCGGAGGATTTTGTTCTAGCTCATCAACTAAAGTACGTAAGTGAGAACGGTGTAGGTTGGTTTATTTCCAGCGTCTGAATTGGTTTATTTCAACACCGCTCAAAAGACAGGAAAATCAGAGGTCATTGCTAGCTCTATTTTCGTTTAAGTAGTCCGAGACTCCGATAAGCCCGATCGTTAGACCTGGCACCAGACGAGCTATCTAAGAGCTCCACTCGGCGTTTGGAACAACTTAGGTTACGGTTGCGGAACAACGATGGTAACAGGGTCACTATTTGTTGGAGCAGTTAGCCGAGATTCCGTTCTGTCCCTTGCTAAGTTTCATTATATGCCACTTTCTGGTTGGAGTGGCCTTTCCGTACCCTCGCTGGCCATTGGGTTTCTTCTCATAGTGAAACGTTATTCATTTAGAAGCGCCAGTGTATCTTCGCTTTAATCTTTATCTGCTCTTCTAAAAAATTGCATTGTTGATAACGTCGTTGACAAGGTTCCATTCACTTTTTATTAACATGTAACATAAATCGTGATTACTTCGGGAAAAAGATTTTCGCGGATTGCTGTTTGTAGTATAAATCGTGTAGGAAGCGTATCGTAAACGGCTATAGAAGAACATATTAAAAACACTCGGATTTCATACATACATACATAAGTTCTACGTCAACTCGTCGACAATTTATACGTCGGTGGATAGCTAAATCGAATATCTTTTTTTATATTTTTTGCGTTCTCCTTAAAGTATGCCCTCACTATTGCTATACAATTTTATTTTTTGGTGTCAGATATCTATGTATGTTTGTATGTATGTATGAGTGGTTCTTCAGTAGAACATTTCTTCCATTGAACTCACATTTTTGACTAACATAAAATCATTTGTATTTAGCAATTTATTTAAAAACATACAAACATACTCTTACCTGTTTACATGCATTTATGTATCCTGCGAGCTGTTAACTTATTTGTTTCTAATGTAACCCATATAATTGTGTTATCTCTTTGCATGTATTCGTTATCGAAACTTAACCCAAACATACATACACACCCGTAAACAATGTCCGCTATAATTGTGGCAATCGACCGCCCATTCGTCCACCTGTCTTCCAAATTTAAACATTCATCACTAAATACAACTTTATCACAACTGGAAAACCGTGGCCGGATTTCGTTGTTTTGTTTTTCACCTATTCATTGTTTATTGGCTTCTACGTGTTGATGTGAACTAATACGCAAGATACAGATAATGCCAATGCAGCAGCAGCAGCAACATCCCCAACCATATCCACCTAAATATGAGCCACCACGGTACACATGTCCTAATTCCATAATGCTTCAACAGCAACAACATTTACAACAGCTGCAGCTGCAGCATCACCATCATCATCAGCAACAACTGCATCAACAATATCCACTATACTCCCAACATCCTCAACCGCCATTACCACTTCCACCTCCCAAACCTTCAAATCTAATTGCATCCTCATTAGTCACAGCCTCAGCCTCAACATCATTGAAACAGAATACACCTCTCTTACGAACTACCTACATGAAGCCTCTGCCGAAATTGCCGACCGAAATCGAAGAAAGCCGTGAGATGTCTTCCACCGATGACCTAAGTTCACGTCCACATTCGCCATCAATGAGTTCCTCAGATGAAAGTTACTCGAAAACGACCGAAGGCGAGGGCGATGAGGACTCACCACGGATTACAGCGTTGAATAACCATAATCATCATCAACCCAACGGGGCGAATCCTCTACAGTGGTTATACCCATGCGATATTCAAGTGGATCCCACATCTCCAGTAGTCGATATGTCAAATCTGAAGGATTTCGAAGTGAGTTCGACAACGGAGAGTCAAGGTCAACAGACGAATACCACACACAATAAAGGAGATTCCTGCAATAGTTTTGAATATCAAGACCGCGTTTTACTCGCCGTCAATAAGAAGCAACCCAGTAATGGTGGTGGGTGCAGTAGTAGCAATGGTGGTGGCGGCAATGGCGGTGGCTCCACATCCGCTAGCAACTCGGCGAAATCGCCATTCGAGAGGGAATTGCAAAGACTTTTGAATGAATCATCACGCGCGCGTGCACTTGCCGCCACCTCATCCTCAGGCGGCAACATTACCTCCGCTTCGAACTCCAACACCAATCCGGAAGGCAACACTACAAGTAATAGCAGCAGCCGCAACAATATTGAACTAAGCTACTCGGCGAGCAATAGTAAATTAAGCTCGAATAATGGACTGGCAGCTGGTGGAAGCGGAAGCAATGGCAACCTGAGTGGCAGCAACTCAATTAGCGGCAATAACAACCAAAAGTCGTTGACCACAACGATATTAGATGAGCTGACCTCGCCAACAACGTGTCGGCAGCCGTCAAAGATCCCAATTAGCACTAGTTTTATGATCGCGAAGCATCCTGTTGGTCTGGAGGCCATAAAGGAAATCACGCGTAACAAGAATCCATCGGAGTCAAGCCAAATGTATGTTATTAAAAATAAAGTAATATTCCACATAAGTATGTATGTACATATATTCTCATTTAATACGTTTTTGTATTTGTTTAAATAGGCAAACTTCCGATACGGAGTCCTGTGAAATTTTACACGAAAACTGCAACCAACTAAATTTGAATACACTAGACGCAGTGAACTACCACTCATCTACATCAACGGGCACAAATTATCGTGACTCAAATCAACAGCAACCGCCTGCAAAGGATCACAACCACCGACATCGCCCGCGTCCGCGTTCCAAAGATCTCGATCAAAGTCGAGAAAGTCTCGATCAGATGCCTGAAAGTGGCGAACAACAGCAACCTCAGCGTCACGTACGCCATCATCATCATCATCACCATCATCACCATCAACGACCGCGTATAAATCATGCACCGGCGCTGAGTAACGACACTGAACGCGATGACACCGAAGATAATTTAGCCGACGAGGAATTCGAAGATGATGAGGTGGGGCGTGATGTACGAAAAAAGCCTTTAGCCACAATTACAACGGATGAACAGCACGCCATTAAAGTGAGCGGCGGCGAAATCAATTGTTACGAAGGTGATGAAAATGAGCACGTGGGCAAATCCTACAACTATAAACACGGCGACAATGCTGGCTATGGTGATGACGATGATGAAGAGCGGCATGTCGAAATGAATGTGATAAACGACGAACTTAAATATGGAGCAGGGCATCACAATCACCAATCGATGGACTCAAATCCATTAGAAAGTCAGTCGGAGTGGTCGGATGATGATTGCCGCGAAGAGGCTACAGGTTAGAAGTTTAATCGAAGTTGTGTGACATAAAATAAGAAAAACAATGGTGGGAATAACACAAATAACACCCTGAAATAATTGAAATAATTCAATGTTTTATTGCAAATGTGTACATGTACGTTAATCTGATATATTCTGAAATTATTGGCTAGAAATGCGTTATGGATAAAACATTTCAATAAGTAAGAAAGCCATAAGAAATGAAATAGATTTTTTTTTTTGACTTTCCTTGTAAAATTTGGTTGGATGTAAAGTAAGGTGCATTAATTGTAACACTTTACACTAAATTGCCTAGTTTTCGCGATTCTGTTGTTAAAATCATTTGTTTAGCATCTTTTTAACAGCCCTGAAGAGCTCTTGGATGTCGAAATTTTTGGTATAGGCTGGTGGCACTTTGCGACTAAATCATGCCAGGCGTTTGCGGATTTTCAGGCCTTTAATGCTTATTTTGCTTATGAGAAGTCTAGCTGAAAAAAGTGGTGAGAGCATGAAAAGCGGGAACATCTGGGCTTAGGAAGTGTTTATAATTCCAAACAATATGTGGTTTTACAAAACAAAGTGTTTAGGTGTATGCTCTTTTGGGATGACCCGCTTAACTTAACCTACCCTAATATCGACTACGCCAAATTCAGGATTTAAACAACTTTTAAACTCTGCTTATTTTCCAGGTGGCGCCGAATCAACGGGCTACATAACTGACGAACCAGGTTTAGAAAATATATCATTGCTGAACGAGGCCGGTCTAACAGACGCTGAAGGCGCTTTATCCGATGTCAATTCTCTTTACAATGCTCCCGATGTGGATGATACATCGGTGTCGAGTCGTGCCAGTTCACGATTACTCAGTTTAGATTCATTGAGCGGTCTGTATGATTGCGATTTGGATTCGAAGCATGAAATGGCGATAGTCAATGTTTCGCACAAAATCACCAATAAATTTGGACCGCAGCAGCAACAACAAAGTTAATTGCTTCATGGACTGCAAGTGTTACAACTACTCGATATCGAGAGAAACAACTAACTCCAATTAAAATACATGCATATGTAGAACCCGTACACAAATACACACTCACATACATATAAGTAAAGTATATATAATAATAAGAATGATGTATATTATTTTTCGGTGAATATACTCTAGCCCTTTCCCGTGATGTACTTATAACTGTAACTACTACTTGCATATATAAATACATACATATTTGGCGGATTTAGGGTTTTACACAAGAAAATGAATAACATTAAAGTGATGATGAACGATGAACTGTGCAGTTACAACATGGTAAAGTGTAAAAAAATTCGTGCCTCCTACACAGTTATTGTAGGGCAACAAAAATAGAGTACAGCAAGTTAAGAGAAGTGGGGGGAATGATAGCACAACAAGCTAATAATGTTGAAGTTTAGAAATTAGCATCAGGTGCTTAAAAAGGTTAGTATAACAGAAGATTTGGTATGTAGAATTGCCAGAGTTCTTTGTTAACCTACAAGTCAATCTTAAGCGTAAATTAAGTAATATCTATGTGCATAATTATTTAGAAATAAAAGTATTTATATGTATAAAAAATTTAAAAATTTGTAAACGCACTTCTCAAATAATTTAAATGATTTATAAGTTTCAAAGTAATTCAGTGCTAAATATACTTAAATGTGTTTAAAGAAAAAATGTATCGTAACTAATAAAAAGTTGTACACAAACATAAACAAACATTGTGGCAAACTAATTGATAAACAAACATACATACATACATATGTAAGTACATATGTATATACAGTAGATTCTACTGAGTTTGGACACCATGATCTGCATCCAAAACTTTTTAACTAAGACGAGTGTAGTTAAAAGTGATTTTTGACTTGCTGGCTTAATCAAAGGCTCTCATATACAGCATAGAAAATTGTTTTACTATACATATTGCGCGTTTCACAATTAGACGACACCTATATACTTATTGGCCATTTCTTGTGCTTTAACTAAATCCTTATTATTTTAAATTAAAATACATAGTATTCTCTACCGAAGGTTTTAACTTTGAAAAAACTAACAAAATATTCAATAAACTTACATATGTACATATGTATGTATACATATGTATGTATGTATATAAAGAAATTTTTTTTTTAATTTTATAAATATTTCGATTATGCAGTTTTATAGGTCAATTTTAATGCATCAATGTGCTAGTTTCAAATACGGATACATTACAATAATCGTTAATTTTTGTCAATTTTTTTTTTTTTTTTGATACTCTTGTTAGTTACTTGAACCTTGTACATTCTTGTAATATAATTGAATTGACTACAAAACTGTATGCTTGGAAAGGTTCTAAAAAAAATGTTTAAAGTTCGAAAGTTTTTATTAAGTTGATTGCTTGAGTTTATACGAATTTTGTTATAGAATGGACTTAATTTTATTTGAAAAATTTTAGAAATTATATGAAAGGAAAATAAATAACTAAAACTGGTTAATATTTGGTTGTCGTAAGTAAACTAAACCTCTTTTGCGCGCAGCAGATATATTAAATAAAACAAACTTAAAGTTATTTAAGCAGAATATATGTATGTACATATATATGTATGTATGTATCATTATCGAGCTTTAACTTACATCGTTAATCCCAATGAGTGTATCATAAATTCATATTCAAATTAAGAATGTTTATCTACTTAAAGTAAACTACGTTTACTACGTAATTTAGTTTTAAAAAAGCATGCATAGTTTATACATACGAGTACATACACACATAGCTACATATATGTGTATGCGTTAAGAGTGATCGAAATAATAACGGAGCCAACAACCAGGCCAAAAAATGGAACCAGAATAGCTACATATTTGACAAAGCAACAAACAAATTAAAATGCCAAATGGGTAGATAGCTGAATTTGATTTTAAAATTTACTTTCAGAATTTGTAAAATATCTGATACATATATCGCCCCCACTATTACTATTTCTAATTTATTTCTTATTCATACTCCCTTATTCTGGTTCATCCTCCCTTCACATTTGTTGAGTTTGTTACGAATTCTCTTACAAAAACAATTTTTCAAATATCTCAACTGTATTTCCTCCCCATAGTAAATATACACGTACAAATTTAACGTGTATTCTCTGAATGTGAGACAAATCCTATCAAAAAGACGACGTCTGTTATGAAACATTTTGCTTTCTACAAGAACAATATACTCGTCAATATCTAATACAAAAATTTTATTAGGTCCAATTTAACTTAAAATGTCGTCAAACGTTGTCAGTTGAATGAAAACGGGCTTATCATATCATGACAACATATACATACTTAGTCAGTTTTTATTTTATATTGCACTAGCATCGCAGTTTTATCGGGAAACATAAATTTATATGTACATATATGCTTGGTCAAAATCATACTTAGTTACTTACAACAGATAACAATTTGTATCGAATGTTGAATTGTAAACAAGGCAATTGAGGAAATACATATTTGTTCTCTTGAATGGTAAAAAATTCATTGAAAATTAAGAATATTTCGATGCTCTCAAATGTAAGGAAAGATGACAGCTTTATTTAAATTCATATCAATCAGTGTGAGGCGAAACAATTTTTTGCATATTGCATTCTAGTGCAAATAGAGTGTACAGTTTTTTTATAAAGCTCATCGAAATTCTTTCCTATGGTTTGTTTGTCCTGATTTTTTCCCTCATACATAATGATATATTAAAATCTTTGAAATAATAACAATCACCCTTATCTTGAGTTTCACCCGAAATATTTTCTTTCGACTGGATTAAATACGGCTTCGCTTCAAAAATTCTAACATGGAAATTACAACTCTGAAATGTGTATACTTGAATTTAATTCAAATTAAATAGTAGTTTTACAAAAATTCTACAATTTCTCAGATCTTTTAAAAATTACATTCAATAAGGAATCGTTAAACTACATATTAGATATGCTAACCTCTTCAATACCACCAGCACGACTACAAGTTGCTATACCGCAAGTTGGGAAGCTTAGCACGTGCCTGCGATTTTTCGCTTAACCATAAAAGTTTCGAAATTGGGCTGACGCAATCGTCTTTTAGTGAGATCCTATCGGAATTTGTTAAAATCCATATTATTCCTGTAGTGGGTAAGCCGGCCTACGCAGGAAGACATAACGCTTTTGGACACTCCAAAACTATTTTGGATAAGAAAATTTATTTCTGCGCACATTTAAATTGTTTACCCAGTTTCATTTAGATTCATTTTTCATTGCAGGCCCCAAATTATTCAGCGCCATCATTAGTTATTTTCAGCTACATTTTCCTTGTTTTCTTTGACAAATCCTCTTGCAATATCCGACTTTTCTTGCTTCCTACCTAGAAGTATATATTTTTGAACTTTGTTAATTGTTTTGTTCCTGAAATAGGTGATTAAATGTACAAAAATTTCAATTAAATTACTTACATTTTGAACTCGCGTATATTTTTCGACTCTCAAAAGTAGTGCACAAACTTAATTAATCTGCCAACATTTTTCGCCCGTAATTAGTGTTGCCGATAAAGAGAAACAATGTTCGGAAGCGGAAAACTTCTATCCAGCTTGCAAACACTGTTATTCCCAGCCCATTTCAGTTAAGCACGGTAATACATGTTAATGCTCATATACATATACTATATGTATATGTATACATATAGATCTATATGTATATGTATATGTATACATATAGATCTATCTACGCGTGTATGTAGTATGTATTTATAAGTGTTTGTTTGTTTATTCGAAAATGGAGAGCGCAAAGCGTTTCGAGTTGGTTTTAAAATTTATTTTCAATTCATAATTAATCTTGGAATTGTTTTCTAAGTGCGAATTTAATTATTTAAACTAAAATAGATATCTGTGCAATGCAGTAAAATACCGACATTTTAAAATAAGGCGTTGAAATTTACTTGCTTTTTTTAAGTGAAAAAAAAAATAAATGTTTGTTTATGTGATGTCAGAAAAAACAATTTTCTTATTTATATGCATACATAATTATATTTTAGTTTTATACTAGTTAATATTATTTCTTATACAATTTTATACGCTTCTTCAGAGTTCATATTTAATTTTTTTTTCTTTCATAGGCAGCGAGTGTAATGCATATTTGTACATACATATGTAGGTATACGAGTATGTAATTAATTAGACATTATACTACAAGATATTCACTAAAAATCTGTGTATAATTGTACACATAGAAAGCCTCTCATGCACAATTAATTATGTACTTTAATTTTATATTAACTTTAAGTAAAAAGTGAAATGACACCACATTTCAATTATAACTACGCTGTATATACAGACATACATACATTACATATACACCTAAAAGGAAATAAATAAATATAACGTTTAAATGTATTAAAATTATAACAATAAGTACATTAAAATGAAAAAATGTGATGCGTACGAGTGGAAGTTGTTTTTAAATGAGAATTTTGTAAAGATTATTTAGTCACACTCGCGCATAATAACATACATATATGTACATATGTATGTACATACCAGAGACCTGCACGAGTAATTAAAAAAGTAACATGTTAGCAAGCGCCGATGCCGATGCGGCGAGTACACGCTACGTAACGGTACTTTGGCATCGTGGGCATCGGCATCGTGGGTATCGGCATCGCGGCATCGCCGATTACTAACATGTAAAGGTTCAATTAGAGGTACCATACCATAACGCCATAACCATAATCGTAGTCATAACCATAACCATATTTAAGCAATCGATTAGTGGTGCCATAACCATAACCAGCTGATATTTGCAATAAACTGAAAGTAAATAAAAATTTAGTAAAGTATGTAAAACGCGGACGAAAAATATAAATTAAAACTCATCAAAACAAAATAAACTGCACACGAAGAACAAAAATATCACAATAAACAAGGCGAATCAGCGATCATTTGTTTATGGTTACGGCAAAAACCAAAATTCAATTGGTCGCTATGGTTATGGTTATGGTTATGGCGTTATGGTATGGCACCGCTAATCGATTACAGTGTAACCCATAAGGTTGGTTGGATCAGCTGTTTTCTATGGTTATGGTTATGGCACCTCTAATTGAACCTTTACTCAATTAGTATTGTGCGCGAAGAAAAGAACTGGCATTTTCGCATTAGCAAAGTTTTTGCATTTGTGTTATTATTTAAATCTATATAATGGAAATTTTACAACGTATTAAAAGTGGTGTTTATTAAATTAGTGATTTGATCGAAAATGACGAAATATATTTAATTTATTTGTATTTATTGAATTAATTTATGTTGTGTTATGTTATGTTTAAATGAAGAGAATTTTATTAATTTTTTCCTAATATAAGGTAAATACGAAAGAAAAATCAAAAGAATTTGCTTTTATGTATGTACTTCGTTTCATTTGCCATTGACGATACCAGATAGTAATCGTACGATGCCACGATGCCGCGATGCCGATGCGCAATGTTACCTTCGCATCGTGGTAATCGTCAGAAGTGTTACTTAGTAACGTAATCGTACGATGCCTACCTTAATCGTGCAGGTCTCTGGTACATACCTATGTATGTACATACCTACATATGTATGTAGTATAATAATTAATTTCTGAGTTGGATTAAAAAAATCTCGTTCGTTTACACATGGAAAAGCTTTGTTTTGAAAACGCAATACTAGAATCATATATGTAATATATAATTTATTGGCAGTTTCGACAAGTGCAGTCATCAAACATTACAGGACAGATATATAAAAAATTAATAGAAAAACAAAAAATGTAAAAATTTAAAAAAATTATAATGGCATAGCCAAAAATTAGTTGTCGAACTCGAAATTTTTTCATGATTCAATTATAAAAGGTTAGCTCGATAAACAGCTAGCTCGCTCACTTTTTGTCAAATGGCTTAGTAAAAGCAGTGTTCCCCCTTGTTAAATTGTCTATAGATTCTTCAAAGAAAATTTGTAAGTAGCACCGAAATGCCAATTTTCATAAAGAATATAAAAAGACAACACTGATTCAATTTTGACTAACAAAATCCAATTATTTTATAATTAACTGATATATTTTCATTTAGCCAATTTTTTCCGTACGCTTTCATTCCTGCACCAGAATATTAATCAAGCTTCGGTACAAAGGACACGTACACATGTACATACATATATGTATGTAAGTTATAATTATTGTTGTTTTTTTATTGGATATTTTATTTGCCGGTCTTGTGCTACTGAATTGCAGAATTATCCGCAAAAAAGACCGTAAGTTTTAACTCGTAATTTGCTTGCATTTTGTAACAATATTACGAGGGAATCATTTTTGTTCCCAGGTTTTATTGGTCCTTTACATACTCGCTACTCTGCCTCACTGCCTTTGTGCTGCATACGTGAATCTACATAACACCCAAGATTGATATAGAAAAGATTGCGCCGACAGCTAACAAAAATTGTTTACGATCTGCGCATGTACGTCACACCATCAATAAATAACGTATTCTCATTTTGATTGGAGAATTGCTTTTTAAGTTCGAATAATATAATAAAATCGCGTAGCACTTCACAAAAAACTTTAATTAAACCTTTAAAATTATAGAACACCAAATATTCACTTCACTCGTGTTGGAATTTTAAAGAAACTTAGCCGATGTGACGTCATTTTGAGCAGCTGAATGCCAATATCATAAACCAAAAAAGTAACGGACCTGCGCAATGCGCAATCTCTTATTTAACAATCTTGCACTTTTGATACTCTTTCTATCTGGCAATGGCCGCTGTGGTCGAGCTAATAGCGGGGCGTGCTATAACTCCATATGCCGGTGAGTTCGAGGTTCGAATCTCAGTCAGGGCAAGCAAAATCTTAATAATAGAAAGATTTTTCTAACAGCAGTCAAAGGCAAACCTCCGAGGGTATTTCTGCCATGAAAAAGCTTCTCATTAAATAAATCTGCCGTTCGGAGTCGGCACAAAACTGTAGGTCCCTCCATTTGTGGTATAATATAAACACCGCAAATGGTAGTAGAAAACTCGGCCAAACACTGAGCTATATAGTGTCAACGCCAAAATTATTATTATTATATACCTGGCAGTTAAATTTATAAATTGAGGTAATAATATTTTTCATTGCCATTTTAGCACAAAATTTCTTGCAAATATGTTAAAATTATCATATTGTATTCTTCTACTATTTGCAAACTTTCCTTACTCTGCTAGTCATAGTTTCACAAAAAGGGAACGATTATTCACCCTTTTTCCGTACTTCGTATATCCAACCTTTTGTAAGGGAGTGTCAAAACTCTCTTGTCAATATTGGTCTAACCTTTTATTATTGAATCATGAAATTTTTTATGGTTTCAAAACATTTTTCGTTTTTAAATTGAAGTTCATTTGACAAATCCCATATACTTTTAAATTATATACTTACGTACTTAATTGGCGCATCAACCGCCTAAGCGATTTTGGCCAAGGTCAACAAAGCACGCCAGCTGTCCCTATCTCTTGCTAACTATCGCCAATTGGAAATCCCAAGTATAGCCAAGTCTTTTTCCACTTGGGTTTTCCAACGCAGAGGAGGTCTTCCTTTTCCTCTGTTACCACCCGCGGGTACCGCATCAAAAATCTTCAGGGCTGGAGCTATTTCAACCATTCGAACGATGTGACCTAGCCAGCGGAGCCGCTGGTTATTAATCCGCTGCACTATGTCTACGTCCTTGTACAGCTCGTACAGCTCATCTTTCCATCGTACACGGTATTCACCGTCGCAAAGACGCAAAGGTCCATAAATGTGTCATCGTCCAGAGAGGACTTTACTGTGCAATTGCCTACTCAGTCCGAAGTAGCACTTGTTGGCAAAAGAGATTATGCGTTGGAATTCAAGGCTGACGCTGTTATTGGTGTTAATGCTGGTTCCTAAGTAAACAAAGTCCTCTACTTTTTAAAATTTAAAACTGTCCACAGTGATGTTAAATCCCAGTCGTGAATGTGCCCGACTGTCTATTTGATGACAAGAGATAGTTTTGCCGGGATACCAAATTCCGACATTGCGGCATATAGGAAACTTCTTCTCGTGCTGTCGAAGGCTGCTTTCGGCGATAGTTAGCAAACAAAGTGGAATACAACAGTTTATAATATAATGTTGGCGCTTACACTATATATCTCAGTGTTTGGGCGAGCTTCTCCTACCATTTGTGGTGTGCGTCTTTATATTCTATCACAAATGGAGGGACCTACAGTTTTGTGCCGACTCCGAACGGCAGATGTATTTAATGAGAAGCTTTTTCATGGCAGAAATACCCTCGGAGGTTTGTCACTGCCTGCCGAGGGGTGACCGCTATTAGAAAAAAACTTTTTCTATTATTAAGATTTTGCTTGCCCTGACTGAGATTCGAACCTCGAACTCACCGGCATATCAAGTTATAGCACGCACCGCTACCAACTCGACCACAGCGGCCACAATTCAACTGCTTACGAGACCTAATTAATGTAAAACAAATTATTTTATGCAAAAATATATAAATTTTAATAAAACACTTACTCAATTGAAGCAATTCGTAAAAATAATTTTAACGAATAAGAATAAGTCAAACGCTAAAAAAAATTAATTTTCTACCACAATTTGAAATAATTTTAGAAAATTCATACAAAAACATGCTTAGATAATGCATGTATGTATGTACATATGGTCAATAAGATAGACCACTTGTTACGAGTGAGGGATAAGGCTGCTTAGTTATCCAACCTTTTATAATTGAACCATGCGTTGTGCGCATGCGCAGGTTTTACTTACATGTATTAGTATATGTGAATATTTGTGACAAACACATACAATCAAGTTTGAAATATGTGCAGGAGCACCCAGAAATAATCTTGAAGAGGATTCTTTTACTCTGGGGGGCTTATACCCTTTTTGGCGATGTTTACTTATACAAACCAAAGTGTGCTGATGAAGTATTAAAATTTTATTTCATAACTCTTTGGAAATCAAACAAAAACGATTTTGTATTGATCAGCAACTTTTTATATGGGAATGTTTAAGTCATATGCATATGCATCAACTAAAGAAAAAAAAACATTATGTGAGCTCAACTCAAAACGGAAGTGATATTTTTACAATAATAGCAATGTCGTTCATTTGGAATTTGTTAGTTAATTTTTTTTATGAATATTTATAATTTTTGCACATAGTATATAATTTAAAATTATATGTGTTTTATTAAATGAACTTTAATTTAAAAAATAAACGAAAAATATTTTGAAACGATAATTTTTTTTTCTACGCCACTGAAATTTTTTTGAAGACAGGTGACAGTTTTGTATACGATTTCTTGGTTTTTCAATTAATTTTTTATATATATCTGTCGTGTAATATTTGCTGACTACACTTGTCGATACTGCCAATATACAATTTTATATGATGGAATAATGAAAGGTGTTTTACGTTGTGACAGCGCCAGTTTGAACCCCCTTAGCTCAATGTTGTATTTAGGAGGTATTAGAGAAAAGGGAATAAAAGAAGGTCGTCCTTAGGAAAAAGTATAAATTAGTGAAGATATTTAAAAAAAATTTAACCACAATGATTTGAATATTACGAATTTTATATGAAAACTGACAAAAAAATAACAATTTGTATTTGAACTGCTGGTGAAACCTATGCACAATTTTAGGATGCCAAAATTAAACCATTTCGAAAATAATTATTCTTTAGAAAGTAATGTAGAATGTTAAAATTTTACGCAAATCCATTCAAACCGTACCAACAACGTAACAATGTTTGTCCAGCGGTTAATTCTTTTTCGGAAAAGTAGAACCTCGCAGGTTTTCCTATAATAATTTAGTTTTGTTCCAATCATTGGTTCATGAAGAAACTGAAGGTAATCCTCAATGGTTATGAGAATAAAAGCACTGAAGGCCGGTTTTTTTTTAGAAAAAATCATAAATATACAGGTACATGTAGCCTTTATTGTTATTACAATACAACATCCATAGATAACCTATTGAATATAAAATTAAAATGGTTACAGAATCAAACAATATTTAAACATTAAATCTGATTACTATTAGATACTTTAAAACCCTTTAACATTAAAACTAAAAAGGACTATGCATAAAGATTGACATATTAAAAACATCTGATCAGGTAAACGGCAATATGTTTTATATTCACTAGATGTATAGTTTAAGTAATTTAGCAGGTGGGTGTTCTTCGGTGACGATGATTTAATGGTGCAGCCTTAAAAAACTTAAGTTTGAGCAGATTATCGAACCATATAGAGGATATATTCAGAGCCCATAGAGAAATATTAACTATTTATGATACGATTGTTTTTTTTTTTTTGCCTATAAAATATTGAATTGAAAAGGCAAATAAAATTGTTGATCCTGTCTTCCGCAATGAACCTCAGAGCTTTATTTCACTTTTAATAATTTAACAAATAATGTTTCATTACACAAATACTTGACAATTCTCGCTTTCAGAAATCTTATTATCAACAGATATGTAAAAATAATTCAAAATGCCAAAACAATCAATAATATGTATTTTAAGTTCCACATGAAAATCTTGATTTTCGCCTACAGTTCAAAATTTTTTTTACAAAACTGGTGTCCAAATACGGCAAAGGAACAAATTCTAAGGACGTTAAAGATGGCCGATTTAGAACGAGAAGTTGTTAACGTGCAACACCTTTAAACAATTTTTAAATCTTTAGCTTTTAAAAGCAAAAACAAAATACACAGAGCTAAAAAAAATGTTTTTTTTTGGAATATGCCTTTATATTAGCCATTAGTTTTGCCAAATTTCACAGTAAATACATTAACATCCAGTTATACGGAAGTAACGCGATCTCATTACTGATGTTAGTATTTTAGTTGTTCAGCATTCATTCATATTGATTGAAACAAATTATTAATCTACCGTAAAACTCCGTTATAAATTGGATTAGCAGGGAGAACCCTCTGTTGGCAAAATTACAAATCTAGGTTATGCATTCGATAAGAAGTTGCTATCGTTATAAGGCAAAACACTTACATACTCGTACATACATTTCGCGATAATTTCGACGCCAATTTATTAAGTACAATGAACATATTTTGGTCAAGTGTAATTACAACTTTATTTGCTTTAACCGCGGGTCAGGTAGATTATTGCGATCGGTCGTATGTGAGAATACCGGCCACAGACCACATATAGCCTGCAACAAAGATGGGGTAGGTATTTTTTACAATATTTTTGTATACTTATGTATGTCCTCAGAGAATTTAGAGAAAAGCTCAATATTTCAAAAATTTAAATTTAAACAAAATTTAAAAATATTTAAATAATAAAAAAATGTTATAGTTCTGATAAACAAAGCTCCGTACACAACTCTCATTATAACAAAGCTGGCAAAATCCGTATGTTCGTGCTCATAATTGGGAATATGGCAAGTATGTCAGTAACAAAAAGTAAAGTAGTACTTAAACTTTGCCAAATCCGAATTTAATTAACATATGTATATTGGTTACAAACCCATATTTTTAGCAAAATAGCAAATAATATAATAAGGACGTTCATCTTATATAACGGGTTATTCATTTTAAGGAGTTTTATTGGTTTGTTAAACTGTCCTGGTATTTTTATTCGGTATTTTTTAATATTTCCTCGCGGAAAGACAATACCTGATGAAACTAAACCAAAGATAATATTAATAAATCGAATTTCTTAAGAGTGTTGAAATTATGGAGATTTTCTTCCAAAGAACATATGAATGAAAAATTCACGAATTTATTCGCTTTAATGTGCTTTCGGTGACTTGATTTCCTCATATTACTATGAAACAATTTTAAGTTCGTCATTCACCATATGAAACCCCGTTCCATCAACTTTTCACTTCGAATTATTCCTAATGAAAACTAAGCACGAAAGTTCATCTCAACGGAACCGTCGTGAAAGACTATACTTTTCCGCACCACTGCATTGGCCTCAAGTTTCTATAATATCACATCTATAGTAGTATACCTTTGCGCTTACACTATATATCTCAGTGTTTGGGCGAGCTTCTCCTACCATTTGTGGTGTGCGTCTTTATATTCTATCACAAATGGAGGGACCTACAGTTTTGTGCCGACTCCGAACGGCAGATGTATTTAATGAGAAGCTTTTTCATGGCAGAAATACCCTCGGAGGTTTGTCACTGCCTGCCGAGGGGTGACCGCTATTAGAAAAAAACTTTTTCTATTATTAAGATTTTGCTTGCCCTGACTGAGATTCGAACCTCGAACTCACCGGCATATCAAGTTATAGCACGCACCGCTAACAACTCGACCACAGCGGCCACAATTCAACTGCTTACGAGACCTAATTAATGTAAAACAAATTATTTTATGCAAAAATATATAAATTTTAATAAAACACTTACTCAATTGAAGCAATTCGTAAAAATAATTTTAACGAATAAGAATAAGTCAAACGCTAAAAAAATTTAATTTTCTACCACAATTTGAAATAATTTTAGAAAATTCATACAAAAACATGCTTAGATAATGCATGTATGTATGTACATATGGTCAATAAGATAGACCACTTGTTACGAGTGAGGGATAAGGCTGCTTAGTTATCCAACCTTTTATAATTGAACCATGCGTTGTGCGCATGCGCAGGTTTTACTTACATGTATTAGTATATGTGAATATTTGTGACAAACACATACAATCAAGTTTGAAATATGTGCAGGAGCACCCAGAAATAATCTTGAAGAGGATTCTTTTACTCTGGGGGGCCTATACCCTTTTTGGCGATGTTTACTTATACAAACCAAAGTGTGCTGATGAAGTATTAAAATTTTATTTCATAACTCTTTGGAAATCAAACAAAAACGATTTTGTATTGATCAGCAACTTTTTATATGGGAATGTTTAAGTCATATGCATATGCATCAACTAAAGAAAAAAAAACATTATGTGAGCTCAACTCAAAACGGAAGTGATATTTTTACAATAATAGCAATGTCGTTCATTTGGAATTTGTTAGTTAATTTTTTTTATGAATATTTATAATTTTTGCACATAGTATATAATTTAAAATTATATGTGTTTTATTAAATGAACTTTAATTTAAAAAATAAACGAAAAATATTTTGAAACGATAATTTTTTTTTCTACGCCACTGAAATTTTTTTGAAGACAGGTGACAGTTTTGTATACGATTTCTTGGTTTTTCAATTAATTTTTTATATATATCTGTCGTGTAATATTTGCTGACTACACTTGTCGATACTGCCAATATACAATTTTATATGATGGAATAATGAAAGGTGTTTTACGTTGTGACAGCGCCAGTTTGAACCCCCTTAGCTCAATGTTGTATTTAGGAGGTATTAGAGAAAAGGGAATAAAAGAAGGTCGTCCTTAGGAAAAAGTATAAATTAGTGAAGATATTTAAAAAAAATTTAACCACAATGATTTGAATATTACGAATTTTATATGAAAACTGACAAAAAAATAACAATTTGTATTTGAACTGCTGGTGAAACCTATGCACAATTTTAGGATGCCAAAATTAAACCATTTCGAAAATAATTATTCTTTAGAAAGTAATGTAGAATGTTAAAATTTTACGCAAATCCATTCAAACCGTACCAACAACGTAACAATGTTTGTCCAGCGGTTAATTCTTTTTCGGAAAAGTAGAACCTCGCAGGTTTTCCTATAATAATTTAGTTTTGTTCCAATCATTGGTTCATGAAGAAACTGAAGGTAATCCTCAATGGTTATGAGAATAAAAGCACTGAAGGCCGGTTTTTTTTTAGAAAAAATCATAAATATACAGGTACATGTAGCCTTTATTGTTATTACAATACAACATCCATAGATAACCTATTGAATATAAAATTAAAATGGTTACAGAATCAAACAATATTTAAACATTAAATCTGATTACTATTAGATACTTTAAAACCCTTTAACATTAAAACTAAAAAGGACTATGCATAAAGATTGACATATTAAAAACATCTGATCAGGTAAACGGCAATATGTTTTATATTCACTAGATGTATAGTTTAAGTAATTTAGCAGGTGGGTGTTCTTCGGTGACGATGATTTAATGGTGCAGCCTTAAAAAACTTAAGTTTGAGCAGATTATCGAACCATATAGAGGATATATTCAGAGCCCATAGAGAAATATTAACTATTTATGATACGATTGTTTTTTTTTTTTGCCTATAAAATATTGAATTGAAAAGGCAAATAAAATTGTTGATCCTGTCTTCCGCAATGAACCTCAGAGCTTTATTTCACTTTTAATAATTTAACAAATAATGTTTCATTACACAAATACTTGACAATTCTCGCTTTCAGAAATCTTATTATCAACAGATATGTAAAAATAATTCAAAATGCCAAAACAATCAATAATATGTATTTTAAGTTCCACATGAAAATCTTGATTTTCGCCTACAGTTCAAAATTTTTTTTACAAAACTGGTGTCCAAATACGGCAAAGGAACAAATTCTAAGGACGTTAAAGATGGCCGCTTTAGAACGAGAAGTTGTTAACGTGCAACACCTTTAAACAATTTTTAAATCTTTAGCTTTTAAAAGCAAAAACAAAATACACAGAGCTAAAAAAAATGTTTTTTTTTGGAATATGCCTTTATATTAGCCATTAGTTTTGCCAAATTTCACAGTAAATACATTAACATCCAGTTATACGGAAGTAACGCGATCTCATTACTGATGTTAGTATTTTAGTTGTTCAGCATTCATTCATATTGATTGAAACAAATTATTAATCTACCGTAAAACTCCGTTATAAATTGGATTAGCAGGGAGAACCCTCTGTTGGCAAAATTACAAATCTAGGTTATGCATTCGATAAGAAGTTGCTATCGTTATAAGGCAAAACACTTACATACTCGTACATACATTTCGCGATAATTTCGACGCCAATTTATTAAGTACAATGAACATATTTTGGTCAAGTGTAATTACAACTTTATTTGCTTTAACCGCGGGTCAGGTAGATTATTGCGATCGGTCGTATGTGAGAATACCGGCCACAGACCACATATAGCCTGCAACAAAGATGGGGTAGGTATTTTTTACAATATTTTTGTATACTTATGTATGTCCTCAGAGAATTTAGAGAAAAGCTCAATATTTCAAAAATTTAAATTTAAACAAAATTTAAAAATATTTAAATAATAAAAAAATGTTATAGTTCTGATAAACAAAGCTCCGTACACAACTCTCATTATAACAAAGCTGGCAAAATCCGTATGTTCGTGCTCATAATTGGGAATATGGCAAGTATGTCAGTAACAAAAAGTAAAGTAGTACTTAAACTTTGCCAAATCCGAATTTAATTAACATATGTATATTGGTTACAAACCCATATTTTTAGCAAAATAGCAAATAATATAATAAGGACGTTCATCTTATATAACGGGTTATTCATTTTAAGGAGTTTTATTGGTTTGTTAAACTGTCCTGGTATTTTTATTCGGTATTTTTTAATATTTCCTCGCGGAAAGACAATACCTGATGAAACTAAACCAAAGATAATATTAATAAATCGAATTTCTTAAGAGTGTTGAAATTATGGAGATTTTCTTCCAAAGAACATATGAATGAAAAATTCACGAATTTATTCGCTTTAATGTGCTTTCGGTGACTTGATTTCCTCATATTACTATGAAACAATTTTAAGTTCGTCATTCACCATATGAAACCCCGTTCCATCAACTTTTCACTTCGAATTATTCCTAATGAAAACTAAGCACGAAAGTTCATCTCAACGGAACCGTCGTGAAAGACTATACTTTTCCGCACCACTGCATTGGCCTCAAGTTTCTATAATATCACATCTATAGTAGTATACCTTTGCGGCAACGTAAAGTCCGGACTCTACTTACATAGATAACTCGACAATAATTAAGGTATTGAGAAGTTATATTTTTTCGCATCATTTGCCAAATACGACTTGAATGGTCCAAGTGTTACAGAAAATTATCTTATAAAAATAAATTAAAGAAATTGTTCTTTTTTATATTGGTAAATATTAGGCGATAAAATTAAATTTAAAAAAAATATCTATAAACTGTTTGTCTTGTGAACAACTTGAGTGATTGAATTTTGGAACGATTTTCCGTCATTCCTTGTCCAAATTGTTTTTAAGACACACCGGTTTCGGCGTTGGCCATCTTCAGTGTCGTTTCTCGTTCTTATCTTCCCTAGTTGAGTTATTGTTCAGAACAGGGTCAAGGCAGTTTTCACACAAATTATTTTTATCATACTGTTTATCTGCAAAATCGATAGCTCTCGTTAATTTGTTTACCTGTCGACTTCATTATTCTGACAGAACTTTGTGGAAGCTTGTCCCAAAGATGCCAGAATGGTAAATATGTCAGGCATTATATCAACAATATTGAGTGAACACAATAAGGGACGAAATGAATTGGCTGGCGGAAATTTGGAGGGTTACGAGAGCGCTGCACGCATGGCCACCATGCAGTGGGATGAGGAATTGGCTCAAGTAGCTACTTTTAATGTGAAAAAGTGTGAATGCGAATATGATGGATGCCGTAATGTAAAAAAGTTCAAATATACAGGTCAGAATATCCACCTAATGGGTTACACTGGCAAGGAGAGTTTTTACTCTGACGAAGAAATTGTTCGAAATGGCACCATAATGTGGTTTGCTGAATATGTCAACGGTACAATGACTGGTATGAGAGAATACCCAAGAGATGTGGAGGTTTAGTAAGTATTAAATAATTTTTCTGTACATTTATGTAAATATATACATATGTACATACATACATACATACATGTTAGTGAACTTTTGACAAATCAACTTATCTGCTTTGGCAGGTTTTGCTTTGCTCGCATTAAATTTGATATTTTACAGACAAATTACATTTTTTGAATCGATTTATACGAAAAGGACTTCTTTAACGACACATTTATAAAATATTATGTTTGAAACCAGGAAAAGGTTCAAAATCGAGATAAGTTTTTTTGTCAAATTTCCACAGAAATGTATTTAAGTATGTGATTATGTACATATATAGTGGCCGCTGAAGTCGAGTTGGTAACGGTGCGTGCTATAACTTGATATGCCGGTGAGTTCGAGGTTCGAATCTCAGTCAGGGCAAGCAAAATCTTAATCATAGAAAATGTTTTTTTCTAATAGCGGTCACCCCTCGGCAGGCAATGGCAAACCTCCGAGGGTATTTCTGCCATGAAAAAGCTTCTCATTAAATACATCTGCCGTTCGGAGTCGGCACAAAACTGTAGGTCCCTCCATTTGTGGTATAATATAAAGACGCACACCACAAATGGTAGGAGAAGCTCGGCGAAACACTGAGCTATATAGTGTACGCACCAAAATTATATTATATTAAATGTACATACATATGTATATTTAATTAATCATTTAATAATAAAAACAAAAAAACAGTGGACCCTTTTCCCACTTCGCTCTATTTGTTGCTGAAGAAAATACCCATATTGGTTGCGCTGGATCACGCTTCTTAGAAGACGGCTACAATGTCCTATTGTTAACTTGTAACTATGCCACGTCTCCTTTACGAGGTTACCCAATATATAAAACAGGAATACCTACCTCGAAATGCAAAACTGGCAGCAATCCGGAATATACGAATCTTTGTTCTACAGATGAAGTATATGAATATGTATAAATCTATAGACTTCTAGAAAAAAATAACTGTGTGCTAAATAAAAGAGCAACAAATAAAGATAATGTGAACTTAAGTGTTTCAAATGGATGCTGTTTAACTAATGTGTGAAATTGGACAAAAAAAGAGAAAATAGCTGAACGAGAATATTTTTGTACGTAGTAAGTAGAGTAAGAGTAAGAGTCTCGACTTTTGTACTTTTTTTATTAAATTTTGCTTCTTTATCTTGTTGTAATAACATGCATACATGCCTATTAGGATCCCGGCCTTTTTCAATTCCCGAATATTCCGTGATCAATCTATTTAAATCCCGGAATTTGGAGAAAACAGTGAATTTAATACCCTTTTTTTAATTTTTAATTTACATTTTTTCCAACAAAAATAAACCTCAAATGATTTAAAACAAATAGAGCCGATCGAATAAAACAAATAACACACTGAAAATACCGTTCAGCGTTCTATTGAAATAAAAAAATTTAGCATGAGAAACAAACACAACAAGTTTACAACTGTTGTATTATGATAACGCAATACGACAAATAACACGGCTTTGTTTTGCCCTTGCCATTAAAAATAAGCTGGTGAATATCCTCCTCGAGTAAAAAATTAGCCTTACTTTGAAAGCGATGTTAATAGAACTAGCGACGAGGTGCTTGAAGTGGATAAGGCAGAAAGAAAGAAGATCAAGTTTTAACGAGCAGCTTGCTATGGCCAATAATAGAAAGGCATACAATTTATCAGAAGGTTTGGTAAAATAAATTTTTGTAAAGGGGGCGATAAAGGCTAATTCCTACAAAGAGCATTTCACTTTTTTTCGACAACCCAACCAACAAGTAACAAGTGTTGAGTCGATGCATTTTGATTAAAATGAAGAAGAATTCTGCGTCGCTCAAAATGTAATAGGTGTTGTATTTAATTTTTACTGGATGTATTTCTTTTTCTACTGAATGGTAATACATAAATATTTAATATTGGTCTCAAACGGTAATTAAAATCTATTTTACTTTATGTAGGTACAATTTCTTCTGTACCCAATATTTACATATATTTGTACTTGAAGTATAAATTATTTTGTGTGTGTCAAATTTTACGTTTATTTCTTTTTTACTCTTAAAAATATCAATAAATACATACATACATGAATTACAACAAATCGCTCTTTGTTCTATTAATATTATTTTGCATAATTCTTTAATACAACGATTACAGACGTGTTACATTTTTTAACAATTTCAATTTACGAATCAAAACTTCGTGAAATTCGGGATTCCGGGATTGTCCCGGGATGTTGTTTTCAAATCTCGAAAATCCCATGATCAATAAAATGCCCAAAATTGTCATCCCTAATTATTATAACCCAACGGAAACCCACTTTCCCGCCCAACCGGCACGAGGGGCTCAATCCGCATAACGTACGGATGTTTTTTAAATATACAAATCTTAGGTGCCGAGTCGTGACAGAAGAAAGTTTGTTAAGCGTCGAGATCCCAAGCTGCTCAGCTACAGAATAAGAATTCATCAGCCGAATACAAAGTTAGAGAAATGCAAAGTAAGAAAATTGGATCGTTAGCTGTTATTAAGAGAGGATAAAATAGTTCTTTTAATTATAAAAAGTGAGTCCGATACATCAAAGATGCTGGAATGATTGTTAAAGTCTTGGCATAAACCCCGAAACGGTTCATTCAACTCAAAGTTAGTTCTGCATAGTTTCAAGAAAAGTGGTTTAAAG
The DNA here is from genome assembly GCA_963971545.1 of Philophylla caesio. Taxonomy (NCBI): domain Eukaryota; kingdom Metazoa; phylum Arthropoda; class Insecta; order Diptera; family Tephritidae; genus Philophylla; species Philophylla caesio. The sequence continues at coordinate 53,259,817 of OZ020607.1, read as the reverse complement.
TTTCTCGTTGCACGGGAGGGTACATTAAAATTAATTTGCTCTAGAAGAAATGGACTTGAGATCCATCCATTGACTAATTTTACGAGAAATATTATACCTAACATTTCTCTGCGACTCGAAAGAGTAGGAAGATTAATAAGTTTTAAACGACTAGTGTAAGGGGGAAGATTGTATGGCGAATCCCATCGAAGATTTCTCAAAGCAAAAAGTAAGAATTGTTTTTGTATTGACTCTAGTTGGTCTGAGTGGACCTGATAACGAGGATTCCAAACTATGGAACCATACTCCAGTATTGGTCTTACTAATGAAGTAAAAAGTGTTTTAGTTATATACGGGTCGCGGAATTCCTTTGACCAACGCTTTACAAAAGCCAGTACACCCCTTGCTTTATTAACTGTGGAACTAATATGAAAATTAAAATTGAGTTTACAATCCATACCAACACCCAGGTCAACAAAACTGTTTACATGTTCTAGGACGTAGTTATTTATTTTGTAGGAGGCCGGCTGAATGGTTCGTCGAGAAAAGCACATGAATTTACATTTGTTAAGGTTAAGCGGCATATAATTAATACTGCACCAATTGACTATGCTGTCCAAATCTTGCTGCAGCAAGGATCTTTCTTCAGCCGAGGCATAAGTCTTAAAAAGTTTAACATCATCCGCGTACATCAATATTTTAGAATACTTTACTACTGTAGAAATGTCGTTTATGAATAGCAGGAACAGAATCGGTCCGAGGTGGCTGCCCTGAGGAACTCCCGAGGAAACATCGATGATCCCAGAATGAAAATTTTTAAAAACTACCTTTTGCGTCCTACCGGAGAGATAAGAAGACATCCAACAGAGGATACCAGGTTGAAAACCAAGCAGATCTAGTTTACGGATGAGTAAAGAGTGACATACTTTGTCAAATGCTTTACTAAAATCAGTATATATAACATCAGTATCAATGCATTCCCTAAACCCATTTGAAACATGGGTGGTAAATTCAAGTAAATTTGTAATGGTCGATTTGCCCTTACAGAAGCCATGTTGGCAATTTGCTATTATTGAGGAAATCGGATAAGTCATTTGATTGGTAACAATAGCTTCAAACAACTTCGGGATAGAAGAGAGTTTAGCTATACCACGATAGTTTTCAATAGAAGACCTGCTTCCAGATTTATGAAGGGGGATTATGTAAGACTGTTTCCATATTGACGGAAAAACTCCTTGCTGGAGGGACAAATTAAACAAGTTCGATAATGGCAGGTACAGGTGCTTTGCACATTTTTTTAGGAAACATGTCGGGATCATATCAGGGCCGTACTGGAATGATTCTTTTAAAGATATTAAATAATGAAAAACATCATCTGATGATATGACTGGAATATTAATAGAGTTATTGGGGCTCAGCTTGTATGGATAGGAAATACAGTTATATTTAAATTGAGTGGTGTAGTTAGATTTAAAGAACTGGGCAAATAGATTGGCAATAATCTCGTTATCACATGACACAGTACTTTGATATTTCATTGCGGAAGGGAATGCATTTACTCTGCGCTTAGAATTAACGAAACCATAGAAAGCTTTCGGGTCGTGGATAATGTTCATTTTCATTTTATTCAAGTATTTTTCATAACAGTTTTTATTTAATTCTAGATATTTATGTCGCAAGACTGAATAATTAAGATAATCCACATGACGACCAGTACTTTTATATATTTTAAAAGAACGCGATTTTTTATTTTTTAAAGTTCTCAAGTCTTTAGTGAACCATAAAGGGGCTGATTCATCACGAATACAAGAACCTTTAGGTACATGTTTAAGAAATAAGTTGTATAAAGTATTGTTGAAGTCCAAAACATTACGCTCAATATCGCCATTGTAGTAAGGCCAAGTTATTTTAGATAAGTCATAGTTTAATTTTTTAAAATTAGCTTTTCTAAAATCGAAGCTGTCATTAGAATTAAAAGCTTTCGATCCAGAAACCCGCTCTCCGTCTATGATCTCGTATGACAATTCAATTGCAGGATGATATACATCCTCAGGCAAAACCAATGGATCACATCGATTTAAGGAGGCCCTGTACATGTTGTCAACAAAAACCAAATCCAAGACCCTCCCCAACTTGTTTTGTAGGGTATTAACCTGGTTCAGACAAAGTTCAGTCATTCCCTCCAGAAAGGCGTTGTTAATGGAAGGTACGATATGACCATCAATCATATTCCAAGAAATGTTTGGGAGATTAAAATCACCCAACACAATCAATGAGTCGGGAGGCCTAAGCATTGAGTCCACAATCCCAAGTAAGGAAATATGATCACTATATACCGACAAGTCAGACTGAGGAGGTATATAGCAGAGGGCTAAATAAATATAAGACTTGCTTAATTGCACTCGTATGCACTTAAATTCAGTAGACTCAATGATAGGGACGTTCACCACTTCAGATGGTAATGAAGAATGGACAGCAAAAAGAACACCTCCACCGATCCTGCACTCTCGATCATTTCTGTAAATATGATATTCACTGCAAAGAATCTCCGAATCAAAAACGTGAGGTTTAAGCCAAGTTTCAGTAAAAGCTATAATGTTAAAATTACAGTGATAACTCTTCAAAAGCAAGTCAGTTAGTTTTGTATTCAAGCCTCTAACATTTTGGTAATATATATCAAGTTTAGTTTTTATCAGTTTTTTGACTCCGGATTAGGATTAGAGATTTTTGCTAAGTTTTTATTATTTATGTTGGGTTTAAACTCGAATTCGCGAACAAAAGCCCCAGTCGGCCAAAAAGAGCTATTTAAAAGTATATTAAAGTTTTCGGAAGTTACATCGATTTTAAATGAAGAAATGTTTCTCTTGTAATTAAAGTTAAATTTCCTGATAGTTATGTCATCAGTCTTAACCTTAGATGAAATGTGAAACTTGATATCCTCAACTGTGGTATCACTGGAAAATCTTGATAATGCCGATATAAATTTTTTTTACGAGAGGGAAGCATCGAGAGCTTGTACTTTAACCAGCACTAAGCCTCCTACCGGCACGTACAGATCCTCTACCGGTACTAACGTCAAGTATTTCGTCGGGAGGTGGTTAAGCACCGTTATAATGTTCGCCTATTGCTAAAAGTTATTAAAGTAGGAAAAAAGGTCTTAACCTCTTTTGTTTTTTTCTTCTTACCACAAGCTTCAATAAGAGTATTTAACTGGAACTGTATACCCCTATACCCCAATTATGCCCGAGACTAGTACTCTCTAGCAACCATACAAATATTTCCATTACGCATAATAGCGGCATTATTATTTCAGCATACAATCGAATCCTCAATCGTAGTTGATGATAATGTTCACTAAGTCTATGAAATCGATTTACTGTAAAGCACTAGTATTTCGTCGGAATGGACAAAGTTCCGAGCAGCACCTTCGCTGGATTATCTGGGGGCTGTTGGAATGGTTCAGATTCCGAGCAACCCGTTTCTGGATTTCAAGTTTTGGGAACGTGGTCCGTGTCAAATTAATGTTTCGCTCGCCGCAGTCCCTCCAGACCTTTACGTTGTTTTAAGATTGAGGCCAAAAAAGTGCAAATCCCAAAAAAAATTTTATTATTTATAATTTTTTTTTTAATTTGTAGTCTTTATATACATATGTATTTTATACCGCAAATGGAAGCACCTAAAGTTTTGTGCCGATTCCGAACGGCAGATTTATTTTATGAGAAGCCTTTTCATGGCAGAAATACGCTCGGAGGTGACCACTATTAGAAAAATGTTTTTCTATGATGAAGATTTTACTTGCCTTGGCTGAGTTTCGAACCTCGAATTCAGCGCCAACTTGAGTTATAGCACGCATCGCCACTCAGCGGTCACTCTGAACAAAATTAACATTGCAAAAATAAACGTTATATTTTAGCCGCTTAAAATGTGCTTACTTTAAAAACTGAAGTATGAAGCTTGGATTTTAACGGTGCTATGTAGTTGCTGAATTTCAGTTTAAAATTAATGACGGGTAGCTCCGATTCAGCGTTGAGTTTGTTGACAGATTACTTTAACCGGTGCTTTTAGTTCCTATTTACATGAGATGCTGCAATGGGCCCTTGACGTCTTTCTTTGCGAGAATCGTGAAATTCTAAAATACATTTCTTTTTAGTAGCGTTTTACGTCTTTTTTATATTCTCTGATCATGACCGAAATTATTTCAAGATTTTTATATATAATGCTTTTTCTTATAAAAATATAATTTTTAAATCAAAAATAGCTTTTATATTGGATTTATGAAATAATAATCAAAAAGAACTATAATTTTTTTATATTTGCACTTAAAATGAAATCGAATAAAATTTCGAGATACGGTTTGTAAACTTTTACTTAAACGATATGAGCATTATCATTTAAGTCGTTATAATAAGTAGTATTGACTTCTACGACAGATATAAATTGCGATCTTTCATCATTAATCCTTCTTCTCAAAAGTCAGATCCAGAAATGTGAATGCTTGTAGATAATATAAAATTATCTTCAAGCTGGACTACGAGCATCATATCGAACTGGTCATCGTGTTTTTTCGGAATGTACAATTACATCCAGGCTGCAGAACTTCGTCCATGCGTCGAGGATTGAACTTATTATTCGGGGAATTCCGAGTTACACCAAACGTTCGCTTATTTGCCGAAACCAAAAAGAGCCCTTCTCTTCTGCATTCCCTTTTCCTATCTTTGGAGTATGGCGTGGCATAAACTGAAAGCCTTCTCTACCCTTGGAAGTGATTCTAGAAGTACTTTTGTACCTTTTTATTTAAAACAAGGAATCTCAAATATAGACGTATCCTAGGAAGCATGCTGACAACTACTTTTCATCCAGTCTTGTAGAATGGCTTCACTTAAGAAGTCCTTTCAAAATTAACTTATGGGAAGTTACGCCACAGTCCACAAGATTTAATTAAACAAAAATATTGTACATACTTATATCACATCTATTGTTTTATGCATCAACTATATACTTATGTACATATGTACATACATATGGTATATGAATTAGTGAGTCTTTGAAGGCGTTTTCCAACAAAATTAAAATCTATAATATCTCTTTTATTTTTAAAAGAGTTATACAATGCAAATTAAGACGAGAAAATTGCAGCCGTCGAGCTAAACCCAATTGTTTTCAAACTGTTAAATGAAAAAATAAGAATTGTATTATTTGTGTTATATTCAATGAATAGACCTTGCTAAGTTAAATGTATGTATGTATGTTATGTTTCCACAGAATTTCGGACCCGAGTGTCCCGAAGACAAAAAATTGGTCAATATGACGCCCATAATACCATTGATTTTAAACGAACACAATAAAGGACGAAATGAATTAGCTGCCGGTAATTTAGAGGGCTATAAAAGCGCTGCACGTATGGCCACCATACAATGGGATGAACAATTGGCGGAAATGGCTACCTACAATGTTAAAAAATGCAGGATAGTGCACGATGGCTGCCGTAATCTGAAGCGCTACAAATATTCGGGTCAAAATATTCAACTCATGGGCTATGATGGCAATGAAAGTGAATTTAAAGATGTGGAAATAATTCAAAACGGTATAATAAAATGGATGGCCGAATATACTGAAGGATCGATGGATGCCATGAAAAAATATCCAATAAATGTGAATGATTAGTAAGTGTCACCTGGTCATTATTTAGAAATCTAGATACATAGTATGCAATATATTAAAATATAAAAAATGTCTTATTCATTACTAAATACAGTAAAGAGTTTGGCCACTTTGCGCTTATTATTGTCGAATCAAATAATCACGTAGGTTGTGCTGCAGTGCGCTACAAAAAAGACAGTGTCAATTTCTTCTTACTAACTTGCAATTATGCCACGGCTGTTATAGCAAATTATCCTACCTACAAAGAGGGACCTCCAACCAAAGAATGTATAAGCGGCAAGAACTTGAAATTTGAAAATCTCTGCTCTACGCAGGAAATTTATTAAGTCCCTATGGAATTCAATCGGAAATCACAGGTTACCATACATATGTTTCCATAACAACAAATTTGAAATCGAAGAAACCGATTGAAATTTTAAAGCGTTGCAGAAGTTTTATGGACATACTACACATGATTCAATTATAAAAGATTAGGTAAATAATGACATTCGAATTTTGACACTCGCTTATACGAGTAAAGGGTTGTTTTACGAAGTATGGAAAATGGGTAAGAATTTGTTTCCCTTTCTCCAAAAGGAATTATAAGTAGTAAAATGTTATTGATTTATTAATAAGAAATTTTAAGGCAATCTCATTTAAATTAAGAAATACAATTGCTACGCTTACAAAATATAAGTTTGTAGATATTTCGTTTTTAAACGATTTTATGGTGTAAGGCATTTATATTTATATACCATTAATATCAGGATTTTTCCTAATAGTTGCAAGAAACCCACAATAATTTCAAATCTAAGAAAGAGAATATTTATATGTATATTACAAGAAACATAAATAAAACTCATAACTCAACAATTAAGTTCTTACAAATTCATGTTTTTGGCATTTGAATGATTATTATGTCACATTACATTACGGGGTCAGTCTTGTAATTAGAAAAAAGGCTGTCTTTAAAAGCCGGATTTGAACTTACCGTTTACGCGGACAAAATAAACAGCAAGTGTTGCCCGTTAGTTTTTGGAATTAAAAACTTTTGAGGTTACTACTATTATTATTTTTAAGAAGCAACACGGTTTGGATGCTAAGGGAGCCGTTTGACAAAAAGTGAGGGAGCTAGCTGCTTAGTTACCAAACCTTTAATAATTGAATCATGCATACTACATATGTATGTATGTATGTATATACATAAATCAAAAATACAAATGTTTTATAAGAAATTCAGATTGCTTTGCATTCCAGTTTAAACTATTTGAATACATATATGTACATATGTGTATGTATATAAATAGATACATATGTACATATGTACATACATACTTATGTATGTACCAACAAATCCAATAATAATAAAACCATATATTTTTTTATAAAAACATGTTTTTTGTTGCAATTTTAAAAGGCACATCAGGAACCGAATATAACAGTTATTTATGAAAACTTTTTTAAAACTTTGACTATGAAGGAAATGTGCGAAGTGAAATATACCAATCGATTCCCCTTTTCACCGATAATCATTTTTTACAATAAGTTTGTTTTGTAACTTTTATGCCAAATTTAGAAGATTACTGTTATTTTTGATTAGTATTTAATAAATACAAAATAAAAAAATTTTCCAACTTTTATTTTATAAATCCGATTTGATTTTCATTTTATAAGTCTTAAGATAACAGTTAATGAAGACTTTTATTTATAGAAGTCGTCAATATAAATCAGACAGTAAATCAGTAACTGGATTTTAATTGTTAAGTCATATAATTGTATAGTCATAGTAAATTATTGATAAGACTAAAACGCCTTAAGCTGATCAATGTGCATACATACATATGTATGTACATATGTATATGATAATAAATTTAAAAAAAAATGTTAAAATTATAAATCCTTATACATACATATGTATACATGTTAGATTACTATTGCTAAGCTGATAAATAACAAAAAAATCCTTCTGTATCCCAACAACTTCTTTCCTGCGAAAAATGATTATGATTTATATACATATGTAAGTATGAACTAAAAAATAAAAGTCAGTAAATTATTTATTTTGTTGACTTTTATAAATAAAAGTCATCGACTGACACCCCTTTTTAGCGAGTTTTATAGCTCCGTATCATTCATTGGATGCCTTGAAAAAAACTGCAGTGCAGCATTAGGAGGCACCTTAACTTGCTACCAAGTGCGCACAGCTACACCTTCACATCATTTTTAGCGAGTTTTATAGCTTCGTATCATTGATAGCCTTTGCGACTTAACACTGCGCACTTCAGTTTAATAACTTTATTTTAAATAAAATCACTTTAAAGCATTGCGGAAGGCGCAACCTTGGTATTTTCTAAATCGTGCTTCGACACCACATTGATAGCATTTTAACTTGTTCGCTTTTATTGTATCAAAGATTAAATAAAAATTGTATTATTAGTTGTAATGAAAAGAAACTTCTCTTATTAAACCATAACAGCTAAAAATGAAATAAAAGCCTCAAAACAATCGTTAATGAACGATTTTTAAAATAAAAATTTTAACTGTTACGGTCCCTGGTTTAAATACATCAGGCCTACCATAGTTCTTGTTATATTTAAGACTGGTTATTATGACAATCAGGCCTGACATACCCGTATATGTAATACTTATATATTGACAGTATCGACAAGTGAGGTCAGCAAACATTACAGGACAGATACATATATAAAAAATTAATTGAAAAACCAAGTAATCGTATGCAAAAATGTCAACTGTATTCAAAAAAAATCCCAGTGGCGTAGAAAAAAATTAGTTGTCGAAATCTAAATTTTTTGTATCGCTTCAAAATATTTTTCGTTTCTTTTTTAAAATGAAGTTCATTTAACAAAAACCATATACTTTTAAATTATATACTCGTACTATGTGCAAAAACTAGAAATATTCATCAAAAAAATGTAAAAAACAAACAAATTCCAAATGAACGACATTGCGAATATTGTAAAAATATCAATCCGTTTTAAGTTGAGACATCAAAATATTTTTTTTTTTAGTTGAAGAGTCAATGCATGATGAAATAATGAAAGGTGTTGTACGTTGTGACAGCGCCAGATCGAACGCCCTTAGCTCAATGTGTATTTTGGAAGTATTACAGAAACGGGAATAAAAGAAGGCCGTTCTTAGGAAAAGGTACAAATGAGTGAAGATATTTCTATAGCAGTCTACACCAAGTGGCAACCCATTGTTTAACTAATATGTAAAATTTCAACTCTGTATATTGTGTTATGTAGCAAAATGCAATCCTAGGTTTAGGCTATAAGTATAAATAAGGAAAACAAATAAAATAACTTCCCTTTTCGTGCTCGCTAGTCATCGAGATTAAATCGTGTTATTTGCTAGGTTAGCTAACGGACTTAATTAGCTAGCGCACTAAATTTCCATAAAATTTAACCACAATGATTGGAATATCATGAATTTTATATGAAAACTGACAAAAAAAAAATTATTAACATCATAATTTGTATTAAAATTGCTGGTAAAACCTGCGCACAGTACGAATTTTTTGTGTTTTTGGATGCCAAAATTAATAAAGACAAACTTCTTCGATAATGATTATTCTTTAGAAATTGATGTAAAATGTTCAAATATGACGTAAATGCATTCAAACCGTACCAACAACATAACAATGTTTGTCCAGCAATTAACATTTTTTCGGAAAAGTTTTCCTACATTAATATTGTTTATTTCCAATCATTGGATCATGGAGAAACTGAAGGTAATCCTCAATGGTTATGAGCATAAGAGCACTGAAGGCGGAATTTTTAGGAAATAAATACTAATTGATAACTGAAAATTCTGAAATATACAGGTCCATGGACTTCCTTTAGCCATTATGGTATAATTATTAGAATACAACATCCATAGGTTAAATTGAATATAAAATTAGCTTGTTTCAAAGACGAGCGGAGAAAACGAAAAATTTACGTTGCCGAGACGATCAAGTCGGTTGAAGGCGGAAGAGAAATGGGAGTTCCTCTATGAAGATGATTTTATGGGGAACTATTTTTGATACTTTATCAAAAACGGACATTAGAATACAACATCCATAGGTTATGTTTTTTCTTGCCAAGAAAATATTGTATTGCAAATGCCAATAAAATTGTTTATCCTGTCTTCCGAAATGAACCCCGCTTTTGTCCAAAATGTCAAAACAATCGATAATACATATTATGAGTTCCACATAAATAACTTAATTGTCTGCTACAATTCAACATTTTTTTTGTACAAAACTGTTAATCAAATTCTGCAAAGGAACAACACAGTTTCTAATGGCGTTCAAGAGGGCTGATTTAGAGCGAGAAGTTGCCAACGTACAACACCTTTCATTATTGCATCATGGAGTCAATGAATACAATTTTTCTCATTGAAAATGGAAATTTATGCAAATGCATATGAATTAAACATTCACATATAAAAAATTGCTTATCAATACAAATGAAATCGTTTTTGTTTGATTTCCAAGGAGCTATGGTATAAAATTTTAATACTTCATTAGCACACTTTTGGTTTTTACATTTGTTCTGAAGCAACAATGATACCCAAACGATATAGTTTAAAAGCGTTTTTGTTTATTGAATCCATATGTAGAATTAACAAAACTGAAAATTGTAAAAATAGTTCAAAGGGTGCATGCGTTTCTTCAACAATTGCCAATCCGGCTCGATCAAGATCGTCGCCTGAAATAAAAACACCTGTAAATGACTTCTCGCTATATACACAAAACTATTAACCTATAATTTGAATATCGTCATCGGATGTTTTCGTGTCCACTGTATATCGTGTTATGTATATCGCACCCTAAACCAAAAACCGTCACAACTCAAAATTTTTTTTAATCGCTTTTATCTCATAAACCTATTCCCAGAATACTTCCCAACATGCTCCGAAAATTTCTTCATCGTAAATATCTTATTTACTGGAAAAGTACGTTTAAAATATTACAACCATTTTTACATAAAATTTTTTACTTCTCTTGGATATTAAAAAAAAAAATATTTAAATCCTTTTTCCACATAAACTATTTCGTTGGGGAAGTACCAACTGCTCCAGAAATTTTTTCGTAGTTACTATCTTCTTTTACTGGAAAAGTATGATTATAAAATTATCATCATTATTGTAGAGACTGTTTGTTTTGCCTTTCCTGAACATTTGAGATTTTTTGAGTTGTGACTGTTTTTGGTTTAGGGTGCGATATGTATGTATAAGAAATTACTTACTATTAGTTACTTTAGTTCTGAAATAGTTTGATTTTGCATTTACCTTAATTCCTAAATATACAAACTCATAAAAATAACAATTTTATGTTCTTATCATTTCGCCTTGCATCGGTTTATCAACGAAGTCAACAGCACAGCTCGCGCGTAGCCGAACGAAGTAGTAACGAAGAGGACAAGGCGAATTCATAAAAGGTGGTATAATCCCAACAGCTGATTGCTTGTTCTTCTTTTCAAATTCACCTGAATTGTTTGTTTGTATGTGTATAGTTTCATAAATAAAAACGCATATCCATATATATGCACATACATATATTATTACACAATTGGTTTAATATATATTAAAATATGTATATTCATATATTTTCGAATGTTTTATTTATACAAAAAACTCGAATGTTGAATGCTATGTATGCATATAACACATAGAAACTCAAACTTCCACGTTAGTAAGATTATCATTTTGAAATGTCTTCCCAGTAACTTAATATATTTAAGTACTGATTCATAACACAGTCAGAGCCAGCTAGACACTGCACTGACGCTGTGGCACGAAATGCATCCTCAATTAGATTTTCTAAGTAGAAAAATGTTACAAATGAGAATTTTACAATTCAGTTTTGGTAGTTGTTTTGTCTTTTTTTGACAGGAAATTTAAGGCGAGTTCAGAATTTTGACATTTTGCTCGCAAAATTACACAAACAATATACACTACGGATTCGCTTTTTATATGAATTCGCCTTCGCTACCACCTTAAAGATACACCTTGGAAGAGGAGTTGATTTATTACTCACCCAACTACACATCTTCCCGCTACGACACTGATTTTACATTCGGTTGTAGCAATGCTGTACTTAGTGTAAAATTTTTTAAAACTTTACACTTAAATATTTCAGAAATGAATAGGCTAATTTTTAATTTAAGTAGCTATCATTGTAGTGCTAACAGCAAGCATTAATTTAAAAAAAGTTGCATCCCAATCCGTTCAGTAGTGCCCGAGATTAGCTCTTTCCAAAATTTAAGACTTTGTTTTATAATATGTATAGATGTACATACATATGTATATGCATAGGGTGGCCGCTCTGATCGAGTTGATAGCGGTGCGTGCTATAACTAATGACGAGGTATTTCCCTTCTAAGTACATACCAAGGCACATACTATAGATAATCCAATAGGAAACAACTAAATATTTGCTTCCATATTATTATACCACTGATGTTGCCGCCACGAACTTTTCGTGCAAATCAAAATTTAGCTGTCAAAGAGTTGATTGCCAGCAATGTTTTGGCAATTGATAACTAAAAATATTTCAAAATATAAATTGGTAACATCATTCAATTACGGTCTCCGTTGGCAATTTGCTCAAAATTGCGATTGAACGCAATCATAAATTGCGTGTTGAGTTGTCGGGTTCCCATCCAAACATCCTACAAGGAGGTTTAAAGTTAATGTTGCCAGAAAGATAAGGAATTCGGAAAATTATGAAATATTTGTACGGAATCAGACATTTGTATTGAAAGCAAACCATCAGCTGACATATTGGAAAACATATCGCATCCAACTTCATAGTGAACATTGGCGCGTTTTTTGTTTTCATTAGCGTACGAATTGAAGTTCTCAGTGCAATTTTCTCAAGTTTAGTATCATCATTCTTATAAACTTTAGTATTTTAAAAAGTTTTGAGTTAATCTTCTAGGTATGCAAAGTGCAGCAGCAAAAACGCCCGCTACCAACAAGCAGGAGGCTAGTGCTGTGAAGAAATCGAGCGGTAAAAAGCTTGTGCAGGCACGGCTACCGTTTAAAATCATTGCATCTGGATCGACTACAACGGCCGGGGTCTCTGGAGTCGCCAAAGAGGCTGATACGCCAGTTAAAGAAGGACGGAAGCGTAGGTTATCGTTTGAAGCTGAAGAAAAATCACAACCAGGAAAAGATGATAGTGATGACCTACGCGGCCGATCGGCAAGCAAAGAAAATTTGGCAAGCACAAAGAAAAAGAAAACCACAGGTGGAGATGATGATGTTATATTGTTAGATGATGAAGATATCTTGGAAGATGACGAAGACGATAAAGAAGAAGAGCAAATAGAAGATAAGAAAGTTGTAAAAAATCATAACAAAAAATTGTCTACACCATCTGCAATTGCAGGCAAACGCAAGTGCACAAAAGAAACTAGCGCAGTTAAATCTCCACATACCCCGAAAACAATAGCAGTTAAAGGAAAGGGAGCTGAAACACCCAATAGTGTCAACGCTAAAAAGTATAATACGCCGGCAAGTGCGAAAGATAAATCAAACGCCAATAAGGCAAGAGGAAGTGCAACAAAAGTTCAAATTAAATTGCCTTTAGGCAGTGGTAAAAGCAACAAGCGGCGGAAATCAAAGGTGCAAGTGGAATGTGTTGATGCAGAGCTAGTTATTTCCAGCGATGAAAATGAATCAAATCCTGTGAAGCGGGCAAAAGTAGAGCGTACAACGGAAGGGCGAAACGAAGTCGGTGTTAAAAAGGTGAGTATGTAAATGAAGGATATTGTAATGAGTTTAAAAAATTCGATATAATTTCTACGATCTGATGCAAAACATATTTATGTTAACGCAATATGGTTTTGGTATTATATATCTGTCAAATTAAAACGCGGCAGCATCAATTTATTATGGTTTTATGTATTTAATAATTAAAAACAAGTTTACTCCTAAATTTTTCATTCTAACCGTCATATATGTATGTAATTCCTTTACTCCGATATATAGCCGGAAAATGGGATAAAAATAGATTCGGATAAGGGGTGCAGTACTACTATGGATGAAGGTGACGACTCGGAGACTGAGGGAAACTCAAATGTGTTGGTACTGAAAATCGCTGGAAATGAAACAGATGTTTCTGATTCTGAGTTAGGCAGTAGCTGTAGGTCCCTAGCAAAGAAATCCATTTCTAAATTAAGTACTCATACTGAAGGTCTCAATGACAAAGATGTAGAAAAAAGGCTCAGAGAAACGCGAAAACGTGGAGACAACATACAACATAGCAATTCAATTACCACTCCAAAAAGGAATGACAAAGATACGAGTACCAAAAATGAAAAAGACATTTCGGTGGGAGATGAAAAGCAATCAACAGAGAAGTTGACGTCGCCAACAAAAGAATATTCGGTAGTCACCCCGAGTTCTGCAAATTCCGACAACTCTTCGTCTGTTAACGAAGAACCCAATACACATGTTGAAAGAGAAGCTTTTAAAACTACCGGAACTCCGAAAATTGTCAGAGAAGAAATAAATACGGATGTAAAGAAGAACTTAACGCCCAAGCAAATCAAATTATTGGAACAAAGACGCAAGGCACGAGAGGAGAAGGAGCGCCGACTGGAAGAAGAAAAAAAGCAAAAGCAACGCGAGAAGGAAGCGAAAGAGTTGACAAAGAAACGAGAGCGTGAAGAACGTGAGGACCAGCGCCGCAAAGATCGAGAGGAGAAAGAAGAGCAAAAGCGGAAAGAACGCGAGGAGCGTGATGATCAAAAACGCAAAGAGCGAGAAGAGAAAGAACGTAAGCGGCTAGCAGAGCAAGAAACTAAAAACGAAGAAAAGCGGAAACGTATTGAAGCAAAAGAAGAAGATTTACGTAAAAAAGAAGAGGAACGTAAACGCAAAGAAGAAGCAGATTTGAAATCTAAGAAAGAAGCAGAAGCTTTTCAAAAGTTCTTCAAAGCAAAACGCACATCAAATGGAGATGGTGATGCCGGTCAACAACAAGCCAATCAGGATGAAACACTCGCTTTCCGTCCATTTGAAATCAAAGGAGACATGAAATTGGCCCCTATACGTCGTAAACAGTTATCCCCCGAACGCAGGCATCAACTTGATGCATTCATGGCTACAAGTTTTGATACATTGCCAAACGCCAATGATTTATATTTAGCAAAATTGAAAGACGGTAAAATAACAGCCGAAAAATGGAGACGGTTATCAGTGGACACGAAAACATCCGATGACGATATTCAAATTATAGGTTAATAGTTTTGTGTATATAGCGAGAAGTCATTTACAGGTGTTTTTATTTCAGGCGACGATCTTGATCGAGCCGGATTGGCAATTGTTGAAGAAACGCATGCACCCTTTGAACATTTTCGGGCAAAGCTTTATAAATTCCATGAAAATCGTAGACCTCCCTATTATGGTACTTGGAGAAAACGAACGATCGTTATTAAACCAAGACGTCCTTTTGCGCAAGATAAGGTGAGAGGGCGATTAAATTTGTTTCGACATTTTATTATATACATATGTAAATATGATCTAAAAAAATGTAATACATTTATTTATTTTTCTTTTTTATTAGAAATGTTTCGACTACGAAGTCGACTCTGATCTTGAATGGGAGGAAGAAGAACCGGGCGAGTCGCTAGATGGCAGTGATGACGAGAAAGAAAGAGAGTCTGAGGACGACGACTACGAAGTCGATAACGAATGGTTTGTTCCACACGGTCATCTCAGTGAAGAAGAGCTGCAGAATGAAGATGAGGTCCTTGATGCGAATACACGAGAAGCACAAAAGGCCAAACTGCAAGTGTTACAAAAAGAGTTTGCTCAAGAGATGAAAAAGAAAACCGAAAAAATTAAGCCACGTCTTATCGGATGTATTTGGGCTGATGAAAATGGCAATCAGCCCGCGCTATGTCCGAAAATTATCTGGGATACGTTAAGTGGTCGTGCAATGTTATGTGCAATACCACCGCTACTGGACGATCCCGAAATTCCGGACAAGAGCGAACTTGGCTCTCCAACAGCAAACGGATCTGAAAAAACAGTGGAAAAGTTGAAACCCATCAAATTAACAGAGCGAATGTTAAAAGACTTGGTACGTTTGGTCCATGGTAATCATCACTCTAAAACCTTCTTAATAAAAGAGTTTATTGCGTTCTTGGAAGCCAACGAGGAATCTATAAAGAATGGCGAAGCTCGTGGACCGATCAAATCAATTGTACGAGAAAAAATAGATGATTTTGCAGAATGGACAATTACAGAATCAATTAGGGCTACACAAAATAAAAAAAATAAAATTAAGAAGCATTTGTGCTGGGTCGTATCTGCCGATGTGCTACATAAAATGGGTTTGGAAAATCTCGGATTGAAAAACAGTTGGAATTACATATTGCAACCAAGATCCCTGAAAGACGAAACCACAAAGGTTGAGGTTGAAGCTGGAGGTGAAACTCCCATAAACGAAACAATGGTAGTGACTGCTGATGAAGAAAAAGAAGACGATGTAGAAATCAGGCAAAAGACGAAAAAACTAAAAAATAAATTACCCGACCATCTTCAAAAAGATAAAAAGTCGAAAACTGATGTTGAAATAACTAAATTCACAAAATTGATGCCGGTTGTGCAGAAGTCTCCAAAAACTACAATGGCACCACAAGGAAAAACAGAACTAGGGGATAAGACTACTGATAGCAAACCATCGACTGTAGCCAAACCAGTAGCAAAAATTAAAAAGAGAGTACCGCTTTTAATGTCTGTGGCGCGTGGACAGAGTATACCCCAGCCAGCAAAGAATGCTCTCATTAGCGAATTCTTACAGAAAAGCTCAGCAGAAAAAGAGGCGAATTCTAGTAAAAAGCAACAAGCTGCGCCGGCGAACATTTCTAATGAAGTTAGTCAAGTGGTTGAACTCGACTAAGTTTTTGGTAGTGTCTAGTTTAATTTATCACGTTTTTGCGTTAATGCCTTTGCGATATATTCAAAAACGCTCATAGTTAATTTAAGTTATGTATTTAGACTAATAAGTATTTAAAGGTCAAGAGCATAGATACTAAGAACATTTGTTAAGAACGATAATATGTACAAATATTCATTTTACAAGTTCTTAATCATATACCTTTGTAAGGAAAATATTAAATGACCTATTAAATGGTTTGTTTACTACATTACTAAAAATTATTTTTAGTTACATATATTAATATATATATATATACATGGTCAGAGAACTAAAATGTTGTATTTTCTTAATGTCTCGTTAAATAAAATACGTATAATATCAAAATCAATTAGTAAACTTGCAATTAATTAAGGGAATCATTTGCAAACATTATATAATTTCAATACAGAATTGTATTAATATAATCAAACTATTTATTTATAACTTTCTAATAAACATCTGTTGGACGCATTTTACCCTCAAATCGTCGAAACCAACGCCACTTCATTAAGCGAGTATATATCCACAAACCGCCGAAGTATAAAATAAGCCGCTTCTTCTCTTCAACACCTTCTCTTTCCGATTTAGAAACAGCGAGATCTGTAAAAAACACATCAGCCGCGAGCACTGCATGCAGCAAATGCACAACTCCGGTAACGATTGCAGTTATGGCTTGAAACTTTGAGTAACCAAAAAATGGATGTACCACATCCCCCTCGATTATTTCCAAACCGGACAAATAAATTAAATATAAGTCCTTTTCTGCATGATACATGGTAAGCATCGAGGCTAGAATGTAACCAAAACAAGCGAAACCATTCCAAATTACTTCGCGTTTCAATGATGGATCGTTATCCATGCATAGATTTAGGCATCCAAAAAAGCTAATGCACGTGAATACCGAAAATACGGTAATGTACAGATACAAATCCTGAGATACGGCTACGTTTAGAAATCCTTCGATTTGTATGCCCATGCAGAAACAGCCTAAACAGCCTTCTATCAGCTTAAAGGTAAACCAAACGCAACGCATTTCCTAGTTTATGCCAATATTTTTTACAGAATTAACGAATTGAATTTGTTTATGCAATGAAAAATTGTTATTTCCCCAATATTTTTGTTGGCGTTTAAAAACAAATGCAAGGAATTTTATGTATATGAATGTTCCATCGCCACCCGTATAAATCAGCATGGGCGTCCGCAGAAAATAACTAAAAGGGGGCAAATCTATTTTATTTTTATTTATAAATTGCTTGTCGTCATTTACGGCTCTTCTGTGTATGCTCAACATGCAAAGACCTTCAAATAGAAAAAGAGTAATTAAAAAATAAAAAAATAATAATCATACAGAACAAATCATTTAAACGATTTTCAGCCATTGTTGACCTTAACCATGTTTTCACTCGCCGTAAAGTGCTGAATGATCTTTCTATGGTGGCAGTTGTATATGGAAGAGCTAAAAATATCTGCAAAGCTTTGTATATGCATGGATAAAAGAATTTAGACTCCTCCAATAGCTTAGCCATGTCATCAAATTTAGTTTTATCTTTCCACAAGGCAATCCATAGATCTATTTAATATTTCAAGTCATTTAAGTTATAAAAAGAAGCTGCAGACAATATTTGAAGGTCGATCTCTGCTTTAGTTTTTGTTTTAAATACAGCTGGGTGAAGGTATGACAAAGCAAAAGCAGGATTATTTTGATCGGAAAAGCGATTTTCAAAAGCCATTATTAACGAGTCCAAAAACGGAATGTAAATTGAAATCTTAAAAAATTCAACTACAGTCGTTGCTGGTTGATTGGCACGATAAACTTGGCGGGCAATAATCCTTGGCAAGCTAATTTCAAAACCAAGTTGCAGGGCAATATTTGTAGCTTCGTCAAAAATGGATTTATCAGACTTGATTAATTGCACGATCCGTTTTATATGGTTAGCAATGGCAAGTATATCCAACTGCTTACTCTGGAACAAATTTGCTGTTGGCTCCAAGATTGCTGAATAGTGCGAAATGATGCACAGACAGACAACGAATGTACTTTTAGCTGCACAACTTATCAGCTGGAGTTTTCCTTGTTGCTGGGTTTCCTTTAAGTGAAAGTTTTTCTAAACCTTCTGTTATGGCCACAAAGTTATTTTTGAAAACACCTATGCTTTTATACTTTTGTGACCAACGAGTTTCACATAAAAGTGGCAAATTTGGGACATGTTTTCTCCTAAGTGGCGATTCCCGAAAAAATGTAATTACCTCCTTAATATTTTCATTTGCGAGCAAAATGGAGTAAGAACCAGGAGGATTTATTCATGAATGATATATGTGTGTATGTATACAGCTTTATTTTTTTTTAAATATGTTAAAAATAGTTACTCTTTTCATTTCACATTACATAAAATTTCATTTGCAAATGCATTTATTATTTAATAGTTTTCCCAATTTTCGTCGTATTTGTATGAATGTTCTGGGCAAATTGAATTCTTGCACAAGTTTTAAATCGCTGCGAATAAATGTTTTATTTTAAATTCCCTATAATAAAATCATACAAATGAGTAAAATATCATACAAATGAGGAAAATATCCTTACATACGGTACCATTTAAAATATAAAGCCTTAGAAATTTTATAACAATACATACATGAATATGATTAATATTGAAGTAAAGTTTTTGTTTACAAGTGCAGATATTACTTAAATACAGAAATATTTGCCCACTTTGTTGTTGTTTTATTGAGCTACGACGATCGTCAACCGTCTCGTTTTTATTCATAGCTTCTGTTTTTTACCTACACATTACTCTGTAATTATCCCCAATTTTTTGGAATTTAAAGTGAAATTTCTCGAAAACTAGTTGAGTTTTTTTTAATTGTTTATGAGTTTTTTTTACCAAATGTTTAGATCTAAGCCTAAGCTATAGATTAAGTCCAAATACTAGGAACTATATACCCAATGGTTGTTAAAATGTGTCGAATCTCATTTTCGATAATCTTTCGACTTTCGTGGCCTGTATCTCAAATATTTAGTTAAAACCTTTATAATTGAATATACAGTTTTAAGCGCTGGAGTCTCTTCTACGAATCGAGTGCTTAATTTATGCCAAAACCTTGAAAATAATATCTTTTATGATGCATTGACCAAAAAAGGCCTTTAAAGTTAAAACCACAGCTTTTTAATGTTGATATTCGTAATCAGCGACCCCAAATTAACTTGAAAACGTATGTCGCACCCCAGTGTAATTTTACGTGTTGTGTAGTGTTATTATTAGAGTGATTGGCCGTCCAAAGACGATGCTTTTTAGTTATTTTACGCAAGGAAATTTTCTCTATTCGCACTGTATACATTGTAATTATAATAATATTAAACAGAAAATTATTAAAAAATATGTATGTACTTTTGTATTTAAATTTGAAATAATTGTTTTCTCTCAAATTGTAAAGGGGGGCAGTGGCCCTAGTTTGCCCCCCCTTGTGGTCGCCCATGTAAATCAGTGCTTCTCCACTGTAGATTTTAAATGCAACTAATTTAAGTCCAGATTGAAGAATAACACACTTAAGGATTTTATTTCTTTTTCTACGCTTAAATTGGAATGGGTAGATATGTAGATATATTTCAATTTTACTCGATGTAATTTTTTTTCTATTTAATACAGTGGCTAAAAATAATTTTACTTTATGCAGGTGCATTTGCTTCTACATATACGAAATATGTATATTGTATCAAATTTTACGTTTATTTATTTTATTTTTGAAAATACTAATAAATACATACAATAATTCACAACAAATCGTTCTTTGTTATTTTGTATACTTCTATAATACAACGATTACAGACGTATTACATTTTTGGCAAATTAAAAATTACGAATCAAAAGTTCGTGAAATTCGGGAACCCGGGAGTGTCCCGGGATTTCGTTTCAAATCTCGAAAATCCCGGGATCAACAAAATGCCCAAAACTTACATCCCTAGTGGATATTGAGTTGTTAACGCAGTTAAAACTAAACAAATCAGGATCTTGTAAATAATTAGTTATTTGCATGGTACAATAAACTGGTAATATGTATAATGTTAGCAGCTGATTGGAGTTTTTTCTTATAAGTGGTCCATAACAAGTCAACTTTGTTATCTTCTTTTTCTTGTCCGACAGAGTGAATTGTTGATATTTGTTGAAACGATTTTCCGTCATACCTTGTCAAGTTTGGTTTGGAGACAAACCTGTTTTTGGTCAATCAGGTATTGGTGCATAATCGTAAATGTTAACAAATGTTAAGTCTTCTGAGTATAGGTACCTAAAGTCTCGCGCGGTTGGAGTCCAAAAGGGTATATTTTATCTCGAAACTGCCTTTGCGGTAAGAACAGGTAGATAGTCAGTAATGTTAGTCCGTATTGGTATTTCAGGTTTGTTTTGTATGTTGGTATCTGTCATTCTAACCGCGTTAGACTTTAGGTACCTCTACTCAGGACACTTAACATTTGTTAACATTTACGATTATGCACCAATACCTGATTGACCAAAAAATAAATACGAAACAACAGACATAAACTGAACCGAACGAAAATTGACACTGAAGATGGCACAACGCCGAAACCGGTTTGTCTCCAAACCAAACTTGACAAGAGATGACGGAAAATCGTTCCAACAAATATCAACAAGTCACACTTTGTTTACACAACAAACTTTTTTCTTTAAAAAAAAAACCAAACAACTTTGTTTACAAAACAATATGTGTTTACATTTTGAATATTTATAATTTCTATTTTATACAAATTTTTCATTAACGCGATTTGGAAAACATATGTACGTACCATGATTCAATTATAAAAGGTTATGTACTTACTGACAGCTAAAATCTGACACTCCTTAATCTATAGTTGTATTTTGGAAGTACGCAGAAAAGAGAAAATGTGATCCCTTTTTGCGAAAAGGTACTAGAAAAGTACTAAGTATAATGCATGTTAAAATATGATGGTTTTCAACTAATTATTTAATATATTTATTAACTAGATTGAATCATGTGTACATACATACATATGTACATACCAGCTGCAACGGATACAAAATTTTCGTGTATACTCGAGCATCTAACCAAACCCGTTTTGCATAAATTCCTTTAACCGAGCAGAAGTATTGTTCGTTAGCGAATGAGGTAAAGACGAACATGTTGGTCACAACACTCGAGTGCTCTTCATACGTTCTGTATTGGGTTCGGGTGCCTTGCAGGACAATGTACTCGAGTGTTCGAGTTTCAACTTCAGTGTGCACACAATTTTCTTGTTTGCCTTATATGTAGTGCAAACAGTACCCGTACGTTACGTGTCAGCTAACACGATCAAAACCTATGAGGGTGTCATGTAAATGAAAACTCACCATCGTGTTCGTTTGCCGGTTCCGCGTGTCTTGTACCGGTGTACTCTTAGAAATTTAGATTTTTGCCGTAAAGCCGTGCTCTCACACAGCGTTACAAACAGCGCATTTTAAAATCATTAACAAAAGAAACTTAGAAAAATTTATTTTTTTATTAAAATAACGTAAAAGCGATGTTTAATAATGTTAATTATAGATAAATTGACTATTTGGATTTTATGGTTTTTTTGCTTTGATTTATTTTACGACCAAAAATTGTAATTGATAAAGCGGATGCGTGTTAAAGTATGCATGCAAACAAATGAATGACAACATTGTGTTCATGCAAGCAAACGTATATGTATATACGGGCACAAGTTATGCTGAATTTTGTTTATCTCACATCAAGCAGAAACGGCACACGTACACGGCAGTGACTGTTTCCACTATTAAGCAGCTCTCGGGTGTGCCACCTGAACGAACATTTGGTTACCATGTGTGGCGTTCGATCGTGCTCAAATTTTGTCGCGGCTATTCAAACAGGTTCGATCAAACTCAAAGCAGATCTCTGGTACATACACAAAAAGAAGATATTGTGTTCTAAAAGACGGGAAAAGGTCGGATCTTGCTTGTATTTTCCAAATTTTGTGACCAGGAGAAATGTTTCCTGAGGATTCGTTGTAGTATGATGCGTCTTGCACCGTTTGCGTTGAAAACAAATGTATTTTTCAAGCAAAATGTAGAATCACGTACACTTTGTTTACATTTAGAATTATCAAACACGTCAAATTTGATATATGTATGTATGTATCTATTTTGAAGGGTGATGGACCACAACAAATCAAAAAATATTGCATTTTCTTTAATGATGCTACCTGTTTAATGTGTCTTGGTTATTTGTTTAATGATTCCGAAGTAATGGGTGGGGTGGGTGGTAGTGTGATCCTTTTTAACCTCACCTTTGGAAAGAGAAAATATCAAAATTTTGATATCTTTAATGTTATCTTTAATGTTGGCTTTAACCCGAGCTAAACCTCATTCCCTTCCTGGCACTACCGTCAAGTATTTTGTCGGTAATAGTTTAAGCACTAGGCTCTAGCTTCGTAACAGTCCTGAAAGCAGTCCGTAGACAAGTTGCATCAACTTCCCTGTTATATTAAAATTTCTTATTGCTATTTATTTTTTGTAGTGCTTAATTTTAGATTTCAAAAACACAAGTATAATACTTACATAACTTTTATTTACAAAATATATTAAGATACATATGTATGTATGTTATAGCCATGAGATCTGGCCGATTCTGATTTCATCCAATGTATGTAGCTCTAAAATTAAGGGACTAATAATAATTATAAAAAAAAAATTAAAAAAAACGACCTAAAAGTTCAAAAACAATTAAATAATATTAATAATCAGGCGTTTACACTACATAATAGCTAAGTATTTAGACGAGCTTCTCCTTCCATTTGCGGTGTTCGTTATTATATTATACTACAAATGTAATGCCTTCGAAGGTTTGCAATTGACTGCCGAGATCCGACCGCTATTACAAAAAAAATCTTCTATGATTTGAGATTCGAACTTTAGACTCAGCGGCATACCGAGTTATAGCACGCTCCGCTAAACATTAAGGGACAAGTTTACCTTAAAACATACGGGCAGACAGACAGACATTGCTAAATCGTCTGAGATCATCATCCTGATACTTACAAACATCGAGACAAGCTAAATATACCATTTCTCCTGAAAGGTATAAAAAAACCCCGCTCTAGTCGAGTACCTTCGTCTCCCCTTCATTTGTTCGTTGCTTTCAGCATGTTATTTCTACAATAGTATTAAAGAGACAGTCGGAACCGACAAGATTCCGAGCAGCACATGCTAGGAATGCATAAGTACTATGTGTACATAGTGGGAATAAAAATCCCGGGATCCATTGTTTTTTAACTCTCGAATATCCCGGGATTTATGAATTCAAATCCCAATTCATAAATAGCCATTTAAATTTAAATTTTTTTCATTATAAATATCTCCTTTTTAAGGGTAAAACAAAGCATTATTTGTAACACCACCCAGTCAAAGTTACTGTTGAAGCTTTATGTGCTCGCATGACTTCGCCTTTCATTTTATTATTATTATTATTATTATAATTTAGACTTAAAAAAAATTTTAAGGCTAAAAACAAAAAAACAGGAGCACTAGCTGCTATGGCTATCGGCTCGACTTAAATATACATATAACTTAATACTATCTACATATATACATAGTTATATGGTAATGTGAGGATATTGGTTATAATTTTAATTCGATTTTTTTTATAAAGCTTTACATGTTATCAATGTTTTGTGGTGAGGGATTTTTCAATACATCGATCGCGTTATTATTTTGAAATATTGTTTCTCTATAATTTTTTAAGTATGGACTTTCGCTTAGAATATGAAAAATAGTTATACGTACTCCACATGTGTCACAGAATAACGCCTGGCTATTATCGAAAAGATACTGATGTGTGGCGATTGTGTGTCCCATTCTGAGTCTAGAAAATATTCTAGTTTTGTATTTATTTACATTAGTTGGGTATTGAGGTGGATCACCTTCTTGATTGATAACAGAGTAGTGATAGTGGTTATAATTTACCCAATCGTTTTTCCTTTTTTCTTTAAAAAATGCTTTAATATGTTTCTTTAGGTCGTGTTTTTCTACTGTGGGATCAGTAGTTATTGGTGCGGAGCACGCGTATTTCGCTGCAATATCTGCTCTTTCATTACCCGAAATTCCAACGTGGCTAGGAATCCAGAACAATAAAAACTCAGAATGGTGCTTTTTAAGAATATGCCTGATTTTTCGTACAATGTTCCATCTTTCAGATATTGGGCTGGATACTGATTTTAAAACTGAAAGGCTGTCACTAAAAATTACCGTTTTCTGGCAATAAGTAAGTGCTATTTTGAGAGCGGTGTAGATAGCAGTTGCTTCTACAGTAAAAATCGAAGCGGAGTTATGAAGTCGACTTAAAGCTACAACCTTCCCGTCATCGTCGACAACAGAGTAGCCTGTAGTGATGTCTTTTTCCTTGGACCCATTTTTATTTATTTATTTGATTGATTATTATTACCCATCTGTGTAAAGACATTTCCAACCATCATTATCTAGTAAGCTTTTCTGCTCATTAAACGAGCTAATATATATTTCTTTTGGAGTTTCATCTTTTTGTAGTGCAGATAAAGTTGTGTTGCAAACATTTGATGGAAATGTCCATGGTGGAGTAATGGAGCACAGTTTTGTTGTTTTAGTGGGTATATCAAAGTTATCAGCCAGTTCCAAGTATGCGGCTATAGCTGACGTTAATCTTCGTTTTCTTTTCCATGAACGTATACGTTTTATATCATCGTCGATGATTGAGTTATTTGGGAAGAGAATTTTTGGCAATAGTCTAACGATCGCTTCAGTAACTCTGTTTTCAATAGATGGAAGTCCGGCTAAGCATATTTTTGATGGTAG
Source organism: Philophylla caesio (assembly GCA_963971545.1). NCBI lineage: Eukaryota > Metazoa > Arthropoda > Insecta > Diptera > Tephritidae > Philophylla > Philophylla caesio. Next base: position 53,234,425 of record OZ020607.1, on the reverse strand, counting down.
TTGTACGATAAGCATATAAACTAAATAGCTCTAACTGCTTGGTGATACAGAGGTTTAACAATGTTAAGAGTAGAGTTTGTACAGTTTCCATATAAATATAATCCGTAGTCAATTTTGCTTAATACTAAAGTGTTTACTAAATAAGTTAATATGTTAATATGTGTAAATGTTTTTCTAGATAAATAGTTTATTAGGTTTGTCCTTGCAGCTAGCGATTTTTTCATCTCTAGACAATGATCATTCCAATAATATCTATGTGAGAATGTTACTCCTAGAATTTTTAGTTTCTTTACATTTTCGATTGTATAGTTATTAACACGTATGCTTCTGCTGTTTGAGTCACAATGAAACATTTTTAATTTTTGAAATGAAATTTTTGCACCTGATGCATCACACCAAAGAACCAAGTCATTTAGAACGGACTCTAAAATATTACATGCTTCGCTATTATTATTTCTTTTGCACAGTATGTAAAGGTCGTCCGCATACAAGAAGTGATCGATATGTGGAGTTTTAACAATTATGCTGCTTATTTTATTAAAGGCTATTTGGAAAAGAATAACCGACAGGGGTGACCCCTGCGGAATTCCATTTTTCAAAGGATAGATATTCGAGTAAATATTGTTTAATCTAATATGGAAACGACGGCTTGATAAGAATGATTTTACCACATGAAATATTTTTGGTCCAACATTTTGGGAATGAAGGACTCTCAATATTATGTGGGAACCGATTCTATCAAACGCTTTCTCGAAATCTAGCGATAAGACAGTGACATGGTTCCTTGCCGATAATGCACCTGAAACATAAAAATCGAGGTGAAGTAAAGCGTCATCACATCCTCTCCCAGGTTTAAAAGCAACTTGGTTGGTAGCAATAAGTTTTTGGTCTTCCATGTACCATGACAACCTGGTTGCTATAATTCTCTCAAAAATTTTTGAGATACAAGGTATCAATAAAATTGGCCGTATTCCTTTAATGCTGGACATATCTTTGTGGGGCTTTGGTATAGGGACTATAGTTGCAAGTTTCCAAGCGTTGGGAATTACTCCAGATTTAAAAATTACGTTGTATAAAGATATTAAGCGATTTTTTCCTAAAAGCGATAAATTTTTTATCATTTAATAAGAAATTCGGTCCATTCCAGGTGTTTTGCCTTTTACCTTACGAAGACAGCTGTCTAGTTCTATTAGAGAACTTGGTTCTTCTATTAATTTTGCCTGTTTATTTTCAGTGTTTACAACAGTTATATCATTTTGTCTGCTTTTAGATTGATTATATTGGTGAGAAAAGTTACTGTCTGATGCATAAATTGACCATTCTTCACCGATATAGTTTGCAATTTCATTAGTCTCAATAAGGGTTCCGTTTGGTGTTTTCATCGCAGTGATTTTTTTGCTACTTGATTTACCCGATAACCTGTTAATTTTATTCCATATATCAGAAATAGGGTAATCTTTATTAATTGATTTAGTGTAATTTTCAAAACTTTGCCTTTTGGCTTTTTTAACTTCAAATCTGAATTTAACATTTTATTTTTTAAAGTTGATCAAGTTACTGGGTAAATGGTTAGCTTTAAATAACTGCCAGGCTTTCATTTTCTCTTTTCTTAGTTTATCTAAACTCTCCTTCCACCATGGTACACTAAAGATATTTTTGTTTTTGGATTGAGGTATATGCAAATTCGCTGCGACTCGGATGGCTCTAGTAACCGAAGCAGCGTCACTATTGCTACGATGAGTCAAAGGCCTTTTCGAAAGTTCAGTGTCAACTTCTTTTGAAAAGTAAGACCAGTTAGCATGTTGTAGCAGAAACTTTGTTGGAGTTGACCTGGGTTGTAATGGGCGTTGTTGTAGATTAATTGAGATTTTTATAGGGAAATGATCACTATGATGCAAATCTTCAAATATCAACCATGAAATAATAGGGAAAATCGATAAAGAACAGCAGGAAATATCAATATGCGTAAATGTACCATGTGTGGAAAAATGTGTCGGTCTGGCATCGTTTAAAATGCTCAAGTTAGAATGAATAAGCGCGTTTTCAACCATATTTCCACGGCTATTATTTTTGGCCGATCACCACATTGTGTTCCAGCTATTAAAATCACCAAGCACAACTAATGGGGTGTTAAAATGAGAAAAAATATCGGTTAAATCTCGTTGGGAAAAGGGTTGTGTAGGAGGAATATATATCGAAATAACGGTAAACGAAATATTTAAATTTACTTCAATCGCTATCACTTGTAAAGACGTATTAATAGTACAAAGCTTGTGCCGTATACTCTTTTTTATATGTAAGTATTCCAACTCCTTGTTTTGCATAGTCATTCATTGGAGAGTTTTGGAAATATCCAACATAATTATTTGGTGGAATAGGTTTAAATGTTGATTGACAATGTGTCTCTTGAAGAGAAATAAAGTTAGGATTATGCTCTTTTATAATAAGTTGAAGATCACAGAGATTATTCAGATAACCGTTAATGTTCCACTGTAGGATTTTAAAGTCCATATTGTTTTGTGAAGTGCTCAATTTTCATACGCTTGCGTATGAAAAAGAGAAAAAGAACAGGTTTAGCTGAACAGAGCGAACAGAAAGAAACAACAAGGGAAAACACTCTCAAGAGAGTGCACTTTGTAAAAAGCTCTCTATTGAAAGTAAGTCCGTTCACAGTTAGATACTGACAGAGGGTCTGCTGCAGTTGACTTGCCATATGTACACAATTTGTTACTATGTTTGTACAAATATTGTTGTTTTTGTTTCTAATTTTACTTAAACTAATTTGTGTTCTTTTAGTTATGTATGTTATGCGTACTAAACTTGTAATAAATGTTGCTATATATGTACATTACTGCTGGATTTGGGAAATAATGAATTAATATTATATGTAAACATATTTACGTATATATACCTAGGAGTATGTTTATGCATGTTTTTTTTTTTATTGCTTAATGTCTAGAACCATAGCATCAGAAGAGTCCGATGCGTCCATACTTGTTTTTGTTATTTTTGCGTTCTTTGTGGAAATTAACCGTTTTTTCGTTTGTTGCTTTAGTCTTCTGGAAGTGCTTGTTGGTAGAATTGTAATTTTTTTTTTTATTGATGTCGTTGTTGATTGCATAGGTGTTGAATTGTTGTTGGAAAGAGTGATATCAGTTTTTTGTTCGATATTTGTTGTAGGCGAATAAGAGAGAGATTTAGCAGGTATGTATGTAGGTCGGAATAGCAGATGATTGGCCTTTGGTTGGAAGTAGTTGTTGTTGCAGCATCGCTAGTAAAAGCAGGAAAGGTGACTTTAGTAGGATTAGCTTTAACAATTGATGAATATGTAGGTCCAGTGTGGGAATTCCGTTGCTTATAAATAGATATACATAGCTCTCTTTTTGTGAGTTTTTTCCAATGTGATAATGGCTTGAATATCTTTTTCTCTCATGAACACAGGACAATTTTTTTCAAGTGAACTGTGGTTATTAATATTGTTTTGTTCGTGTGTACAATTAACGCATGATTTAGGCAGTGAGCATGGTTTGTCTGGTTCTGTTATTAAATGAGAGCATGTAGAACAATGCGGACATATTCTCTCATTATTACAAACTTTTGTAATATGACCATATCGAAAGCAATTGAAGCAGCGCAGTGGTGGAGGAATATAAGGTCTTATTTTAACTTTTTCATACCCAATGGAAAGTTCATCGGGAAGATTAGGCGTTGCGAACGTTACAATTACAAGTCCAGTTTCAAATAGTGATTCGTTAACTTTTTTAAGTATCTTTTTTGCATATATCATCTTTTGCGGTTTAAGTTCTTCAACTATCAGGATCTATTCTATTTCTCTGAGGTCATTGGAATATATAACACCTTTGGAAAAATTGAGAGTCTTGTGTTCTGTTACATCTATTTTTATAGAAGGTAAGAGAGAGGTAACGTTTTTCGTTTTAATTAATATGCATCCATTTCTCAATTTTTTGCATATTTCCACTTCGCCAGAACATGTGGCGTCAATTACTTTTTTTATTAAAAACGGAGACACATTTTTTAATGTTTCTTAACTTTCAACTCTCGTCATAACCAAATATTTAGGGCCCTCTGAGCCAAAATTAAGTTTTTTAGTTTTATCAATTTCAAATGTCACACACGGGCTATGCCCGTCGGGTGGTTTACCCATGTTGGGTGTTTAAGGTTATTTCAAGGTTTTAGTTTTTTTTTTTTGTTTTTTTTTTTTTTTTTAGTAATTAACACTCACTTAAAATATATGAACGAATAACTTGGTTGCTGATGTTTTGTTTTTGTGTTTTATTGCTCGGAGAGGAAAGTAACGTTATTTGTGAAGTTGCTCAGAAAAAGAGAGGAGTGAAAGTTCACTAAATAGCACACTGAATAGTTTGTCCGGTTCGAAGAAAAGACGTCCGCGTCAATCAACTGTTCATCACGGTATGCCTTTCATTTTATAATAGAGGAAATAAAAAGGAAATATCTACTTTTAGTAATAACTTTTTAATAGACTCGTTGCAAGGATAAAGCAACAGATTTGTAAGACAAATGTAAGATGTTTTGTAAGATGTTTACACTTTTTAATTAATCCAATTAACGTACACTCTGTTCACAAATTATAGCACAAACATATATTTTGTATGGTATATACACATTTGGACTATTTATTCGTCATGTTAATTATTTAAGATTATTTTTCAATTAACACATCGTTAATTCTCTAACAAACACTATTAAGAACAATTTTTTAATTTTTATGAAAAAGGTAGAAAACGTTTATCAAAATTTCGAACTTTAAAAGAAAAAAATGTTTAGCATCTTTTCGCGTATGTAGATATGTAAGATATTCAATTTTAGTACAACAAAGGGCAAGTTTCTATTGCTAAGGATTACCACTGAATTTTGAAAATTGTTTACTTCCTCTTTTCGCAATTCCAGTAAAAAAATTGTCAAAAATCAGTGACACCTTTAAACACTAGAAACTTGCACTTTTCACATTAAAATTGAATGAGCCAATAAATTGTATACTTAAAAAATTAATTAAAAACTTTTTTAAAAAAATTGTTGTTTATGGTTTTCCTTAAAAAATGAACCATATTTTACTTGAAACATAATTTTACTTAATTAGAAGAAACATAAAGATTTGCAATATGTGGTTGTGCTATAATTTCTGACCAGGGTATATATGTTCTTAAATATGACTTTCCTGAAGCTTCTAATTTTACTGCCGTTATAAAAGTGTTGGAAAATATCCTTCTTGAGTAGAAAAAGAGCCTAGTTGAAGTGGATAAGACAGTAAGAGCCAGTATTGCAATGCATTTTTATGTCGAACTTAAGTCTAGTTTCACCAACCAAATCTTAAGCTCGACTTGAACTTAAGTCGCCGAATTTCTTGTCTTAAACTGATCTTATCTCTTCGAACAACAGATCAAATAAAATTGTAAAGACAATTAATTGAAAAAATCTAAGAATTTTCGAAATATTGAATTTGATTGGAGTAGTGATGAAGACAGTGACTTAGAGTATGAGGAAGTAATAAATGTTATCGTATTAAGAGAACAAAAGAAATTTTAATTGTACGATGAGAAAGATTTTCACGACTGATTTTATTTCAATATTTATGTTGGTATCTGTCATTCTAACTGCGCTAGACTTTAGGTACCTATACTCAGGACACTTAACATTGATAACATTTACGATTAAGCACCAATACCTGATTGACCAAAAAACAAAATAAATACGAAACAACAGACATAAACTGAACCGAACGAAAATTGACACTGAAGATGGCTCAACGCTGAAACCGGTTTGTCTCCAAACCAAACTTGACAAGGGATGACGGAAAATCGTTCCAACAAATATCAACAAGTCACTCTTTGTTTACACAACAAACTTTTTTCTTAAAAAAAAAAAACAAAACAACTGTGTTTACAAAACAATATTTGTTTAGATTTTAAATATTTATAATTTCTATTTTGTACAAATTTTTCATTAACGCGATTTGGAAAACATATGTATGTACATACATATGTACATACGAGTTTACGTCACACCCTATTGCATTGTTGAGAGAAAATTTATAAAACTTCGACAAGGAGAAAAAAAAATGTCAAAATTTAGTTTGCCCCAAGATTACCCACCAAGTCAATCTAATTCGGAGCGAAATTGCTTCTTCTCTTTTATTTTAAATTTTGTTTAAATTAAATAAATATATTTCTGTAATATTTAAACTTGGAAATACTTTTTTAATTAACCGCACACAAATCTATTTAAATGAGTTATTTTCTATTTGCATAAATTTCAAAATATGGAAAAAGAAAGCAAATTCTTGTGGTGGTACCATATTTCCATACTTACGTCTTAATTGTGACTTAAGATAGGATTGTAAAACCGGCCCTAAGTCTCAAAGACAAACTGCGTTAAGTTTTAACGAGCAGCTCGCAATAGAATGGTATTCAATTTATAAGAAGGTTTGGTAAAAGAAATTTATATTTTTTGTAATGGGGGCGATACAGGATATAACCAACCAATAGCATTTAACTTGAGAGACGGAGCGGTGCTTCTCCACTGCAGTTTTTATATTCAACAAATTTAGGTCCAGGTTGGAGGATAATACACTTAATGCTTTAGTTTCTTTAAGATAGCATTTGGATCAAAAAAGGAATAGTTTTGCCTCACTCAAAATGGAATGAGTGATGTATTTAAATTTTATTTTATGTATTGCCTTTTTTACTAAATGCACTGGAGCATATATTAATATGTAATATTGATCTCAAACAGTGATTAAACATAATTTTAATGTATACATATGCATTTGCTGGTATACCAAGTATATACATATATTTGTACCTGAAGTATATGAAAATTTGTTGTATGGCTTGCAAATTTTATTTTTATATCTTTATGTTTTTGTTTTTTGTTAATTGAAAAGACCATAAATACATACAAGAGCAATAACAAATTGTTCTCTGTTGCATTAATGCAGCGTTGTCCACGGCCTATGCGCACAATAGCGCACGGACAGTTGTACAGCAAGCCAGACACCTCACACCGACAAGTGTCTGTGAAAGCACGATTGTGCTACTGTATTCAACTTCGTAGGCAAGCAAAGCAGAATTTTGCGATCAGTTGACGCTAGAATTTCAAGCAAGCAACACCATTCACGTTTTACGCTTTAAAAACAGAACGCACTAAAAATGTTCCAACAAATTTGGGAAATATGTTATTTTTTTATTGAGAACAATGAAAAGCATGCAGAATGCTTAATTTGTTATAAAAAAGTAAAGCGTTGTAGCAAACATGATATAAAAAGACATTATGAACGTTGTCACAAAAATCTTGTAAATATCGAGGGAGACGCCTGAAAAAGTCTTCTTGATAATTACAAAAGAAAATTTTATTTACAATTAAATTCTCAGCCTATGGCAAACAAAAAAGTATGCCCACGTGAAAAGGCATCTTTTGTAGTTGCACTTGCATTAGCCAAGCAAGGCAGACCTTTCACTGATGGCGAGTTTTTCAGAAACTTATGCGACAATGTTTTGCAATGCTTTGATGAAGGTAAAGAATTTTTGGAAAATGATTGATGAAAAAAAGTATCCACTAGCGAAAGATGAAATTTTAAAAATATTTTCAATGTTCGGATCAACATACAGTTGCGAAGTGGCATTTTCCACTTTAAAGCATATTCAAAGCAAATATAGAAATCTACTATCAAACAATCACATTTCTGTTCTCATTAGAATTAACCAATATAATAAAGAAATAAATATACATAGATAATTTAGTTGACCGTAATTTTTAAAAAGTACGTTTACTTATTTGTACGCACTGTTCCGTATTCGTGTTGTCTGCTTGTAGCTTTCCGAATGTACGCTAATAACCAACACAAGCATAACGTGCACACAGTCACGTTGGACAACACTGCATTAATGTTATTTTGAATACTACATATAGTATGTATGTATATGTATGTATCAGAGAACTGCAACGAGTGCAGAAATTGTGTGTATACTCGCGCATGTAGCCGTATTTTGCATGCTTTATTGTTTTCGTGTACAAACCGTCGCTTGTCTGTTTGCTCATAGATCAATACGATCATGACGATGCATACATGCTCGCTACATTATCCGTCAGACAAATTTGCGTCAGCATACAAAGTTGCATGTATGTAACACACTCGCCGGCGACAAACGCTCGCGACACTCAAGGGTTGTTTGCGAGCCACTCGGGTTACCCGTAACAATATTTTTCTTTGCAAGCAGTAGTTGATTAGCGATCTTAAGTGTGTTTTCTATCATATTTTTTGTATTGTTTTTTTTTACGTGAGATGGCAGATACTGCAGATATTGTTTCTGAACAAATCCTTAGTGTGAATTACGCTTTGTCCAGAAAACTTTAATTTTCTATCTAGCAGATTAAGAACTTTGAAATTAAATTAAGTCTTATGAAATGTTTATTTTCATTTTAAATTTAACTCCTACTATTTAAAATTTTTTTAAATACTAACCCTACATGTTGGATCTCATGAAATGTTTTTGTTAAATAACTGTATACAATACATATTAATTAAAATTAACTAAGTCGTTTCTTTTATCTGTAAATAATAGGATAAATACTTATGGCGTTTTCTTTTCTACAGAAAATGTTGCCTTAACATTGCCCTCTGCGCACGTACACACAAGAGCGGGGCAATGAAGTGCAACATTTTTTGTAGAAAAGAAATCGCCATTAGTAGATGCCCGAGTGCACTCAAGTGTGTACATGCGCAAGTTTGCGCCTTCACATGCACGGCCAATCATGTGAACTACCACACTCGAAAATGTAATGATATATCCCGCACATGTCAGCCTTATGTTTATGAGTGAGCATGAATGAGCGCACAGCAGCAGACGGCTGTGCTTGCTTGTATCAAATTTTAGGAATGATGAATATGCATACTCGAGCGCACTCAATGCCGTTCTCTGGTATGTATGTATAATATGACGATTACAGAGATATTGCATTTTTTGACAAATAAACAAATTATGACTGAAAACTTGCTGAGTTTCGGGACGATCCCGAGATACCACTATAGAATAAGTTTTTATTATATTTAAAATATTTTATTTTTTATAACTTTTATTTTATACATCCAGAAAATTAATTATTAAAAAAAATCAAATTGAAAAATATTGAAAGACAAATTTACATATGAAAATAAAAATATTAAAACAAGTTAAAATTAATAAAGTAGATACATATATTATAAACCCTATAACCACGATTTTGATTTCAGATCTCGAAAATCCTGGTAGACTTAACGGCCTTCTTTTCAGGCTGGAAACATGATACAATGGATCGTGTCGCTTCTGTGACTTGGCTTGATGCCATTTTAAGGAGACGTTAAAAATGTCTTGGCCTGTCAAGACCTAAAGTAAAACTTACACGGTCACCTGGGTTAAAGGAAGTACTACAAAAGGTTGAATTACTAACCTTATTTATGTATCTATCTAGAACTTCTATTAACTATCACACAGGGGCGGATCCAGAACGTTTTTTGAGGGGGGGCGAGACAAATCAAGTTTGTACATGTGTATATATTTCGATTTGTGAAAAAATATAGTTTCTAAGACACGATTTTGGAGACATCAAACTTTTTCTACTTTAATATATGCAAGTATTCTCTTACTAATTTTCGTAAAGTGAATTTGACAAGCTCGAGGTGAGAGCTTTGTTAGTGTAATGATTTTTTTCTTTCAGAGTATTAATCGAATGTCTGACTCAAATGACATTTAAATTTGAAAACGGGTTGGCGAAGGTTTTGGAAAAATATATTTTAAAACTATTTTGTTAATGTCAAATTAATATGTTATCTGATTTACAACAATTACTTTCTTGAATTTATTTTCAATGTTGCAATTAAAAAATGATCTTTAATTATTATGTAAAAGTTATAATAAACCTTGCACATCGGCTATTAAAATTGTACCATATACTATGTATCTGCCGTACAGATTTTTAAGTAAAGTTTTGTTAGGACCTAAGTGGCCGACATGTAAACATAAACGCATAGTTCAGTATTTATTCATTAACTATTTCTTTCGGAATTTCTGCGCAAATTCTCTATTTTTTATTCTTGCTCTTTTAGTCATAGCGTATTAAAAATATACACCAATAATTAAACTAATGACGAATCAAAAACGAAAATGTTTGTGAGATTCCGTTTGATCGAATGAAGAGACGAAGACGCATAATATTTGTTTGCAAAACAAAAGTACACAATTAAATTCTAATACTATTTAGTTTGCTTGTACAAATGAGGGCAGGAGAGTAGGCGACACTGGAAATAAGACATCGAACAATGTCAAAATGTATAGCTATTCGGTTTACTGACATCACCTGTATATAATGCCACCATGTCTTATAATCATATGAAAATTTTTGTATTATTTAAAATTCGTTCAACTGTAATTGATTCGAGTGTGCAGTATCTCCATAAAAATGTATGTATATTTGACAAGTATAGCTGATGACATGCGGGAGACGTCGTATGTTACGTTATCCAATTTGGCGACTTTGAACTCACTTTAACGGCCTTATTAAATAAAGTACATTAATACACAATTCCTTCACATGTTCTCAAGCCTCGTGCGATTGCAGGTCTCGGATTTGCCTTGTCTTGCAAACACGCACTTGGCTCAAAACCTGTGAAGAATTCGTTCCATAATGTACTACTTATGCTTCGGGAGGAACAAAAGTAGGCAAAAATCAATTGGGTGATTCACAAGGTGTCATAACACATATTGTCATAATATCATAAATTTTATGATGGTCTAAAATATTTTGTTGTTGCTTGCTTTATGAATTGAGCAGTAATGAAATACAACTTTGCACGGTATGTTTTTATTTTCAAGTATTTTATAAGCTGTCATTTGTTTTGGTTTTCATTTCAAATTATACTTTTGGGATTTTTATTCTGCGGCTTTGGAATTCCCAAGTGAATACTTCTGCGGTTGCACAAAAGGCTTAACATGTTCATCAAAAAAAAGGTCCTCGTATTCATCTTGCTCCTCCTCATCGCCTTAAAGAGAATAATGTACGAATGCCAAAAAGATATACAACGATGTATGTTTATATCTTATTTGAATCTGCAAAACCCATGTCCACAACCTGATTTATGCAGCTGAAACAGCTGATTAATTACTAAAATAAGAACAAAAATAAGAAGTTTGCTCATACGAGGTGTCATAAAGTCATATGTCATATAATAAATTTGTGTGGTTATATAACCACACAAATTTATTATATGACATATGTGAATCACCTAAGTATGTTTTCCAAAAATCATTTGAATTCTATTGTTTACTAAAAATTCAAAATATGTAATAAAAAAAATTTAAGTTGACGATATGGTCGCCCCTGCCCCCCTGTATACATAGCATTAACACATTTACATATGTACATACATTGTAATGGGAAAAAATTGTTCGATATTTTTTTATTGTATGCCGTGTACATTTGTATATTCATATACACATGATGAATTATTATAAAATTAGCTCGTAGAAAACTTCTGCATTGACAATGAATAACTCTTAGATTTTTAACTGCTGGCAACAAGCAAATTTAGTTCTCAGGATGATAGTGTACAACAACTCTTCCAGCAAGTAGCTATTAAAAACCGTTAATTCAGCAAATCTTTAACATTTCTCATAATGCTCGGGCAGTGTTAAGACATACTCATAGCTAAGTAATATTTATGTATATGTATTGTTATATTTGTTGATTTACTTTAAAAAAAAAATAACAGGAATTTAATTCTAAAGTGTGTGTTAAAATTTGCTGCAGACGATCTATCATGAAAGTATCTAGAGATGTAAGTTTACAAAAAAATTGTTTAAATGACATCGTCATATATGCATACTTACTTATTTTAAAGGTTATTTGCGGAGTGTGTAAGAAAATATTTTGCTGTGCGGAATGCCGTTACAAACACGAAATAAAAACGCATGCTATCATTGTACAGAAGCCAAAACATATAGACCCAGCGAACAGTAATTTAAAACCTTCGAAAGTAGGAGAGCTCCTGACGGACAGTGAGACTAGCAAAATATTTTTGTTTTGTCCACTTTGCGAACGAAAGCCAATGCCGCTGCACAGTAACATGTATGCTGAGATGTTGACACATGTTGAGCAATGTCATCTGCCGCTGCGGTGTCGCAAATGCACAAAGGTGATTACCACTTATTCAAAAATGTGCTTAATTTCATATTCCATTGTATCATTGCGTTCATAGGTTTATAATCGCATTGACGAGTTGCAGAATTTTTCAAAGTGCATGCACACGACCATTCCTGTATGTGTTTATTCTGAAGAGTATGGTTCCAATCCCATCGATCAATCGGGTGCCACAGCGTCAATCCAAAGTGAATTGGCCAAAGTGACAATTTCTACTCAAACGACTCCGCAAAAGCTCCAAAATGGCGAATTTTCCGTGACACCAATGTCGTTAATTAATCTACGCTGGAAGGCCAAGAGTAAACTGACACACGAGGAGTTTGTCAGTGACAGTATTTCCTCGTTGAAAAATATATCATCGATCAATAGTAGTTCCACACGTCGCAGTTTGGATGCCATTGCCAGACCTAAAGGCCAACTAGTGCGCACAACATCGACGCCAGTGCACGCCGAGCTGCTTTGCACCAAGCACACCGAGCGCACTTTTAATGCCTCTGGCGGCCAAGTGTCCAGCATTTACAACAGTGGCACCGATGCAGATAACCATAGCCCAGCAATGCGTTCCAGCACAACTACAACCGCAGCAGCGAATGCTGTCAGTGTATCACCATCCAAACAGCATTTGGAAAGTATTAATCGCTATCTTAAAATAGGTGGTACACGTAGTAAGATGAGCGCAGTAACTCCTTTGCGACAGGTAATGTCGAAGAGCATACAAAAGGCCTTCGCTGAACATGGTGGTTTGCCTTCGACACGCCCTGGTGAATCTGATTGCTATTCATTGCGTAAAAAAATGTTTGACTCACAGCCGGGAGACAATAGTAACGGCTCTGGTGGATCTCCACTGGATCTACGACTATCGCCTGCCGTTCGACGCAGCCACAGCGATGTTAGTATAAGTCAGCTTGAAGCGAACAATGCTTCAGCGGAGTGCAAATCCCATTTACCGCTAAATCAACGCTATGAAATATTGCGCTCGTCGCAAAAACTCACCACCACCGAGTCCATAGTGATCACACGTACCAAACATCTAACCAGTGTTGAATCAACTGCTAGTAGCGTTAGTGATGAACATACCTCCAATGCTTCCAAGTGTTCCGACAAATCAACAGCATCTTCTTCATCGGCCACAAGCAGCAGTAGCGGCATATCGAGCTCCAGCGCATGTTCCATGTATAAAACGTGCGAGAGTGTCGAGATAGTTACGGCAACAACTGCACTTAGCGAGATTCAGCATGACTATTACTCCGTAACAGATGAAATTGGCACTGCAGTAGAGAAATTCGTTCCGACGATTGAAACTGTTAACACTAATTTGCCACCAATAACACCCATTACGCGCATTCCAGGCGCGCTTATAAACAAAAAGCTGATTCGCTTTGATTCCCCTTGCGAAGAAGAGGAGATGGAAAGCTCAGAAGATAGTAATACCCACATGGATAAAGAAAACGCTGCTTTAGTGGCAAATGCGAATTCGCCGAATATGTTTGCAATATCGCACGCGTCACCAAAGCATAAACTTGACACACCTACAAAAGTCATCGAAACTCCTCGCACTACGAGTAGAGACTGCTCAGTGGTAGAGTCCTTTTTTACGCCAAATGCCACTCCCATACGCAGAAACACCAAACACTCGGTAGTAGAAAATGTACTTCAGCCAACCGTTTTCGAAGAAGGGGTATCACTTTATCGCACATCGCTCAAGAAAAGTGTAAATTCGGCCGTAATTGGTCATTCTAAAAACAAAATTGACGAGACTTCGCCTGCTAGTGAAGAGAAAATTGCAGCGAACAAAACAACTTTAACTAACTTAGGTCGATCTTGGTCATTTAGTGCCCTACTAGGCTCCGTTATGCGCTTAAATTCAAAGGACAAAGGTTCTGCAATCGAAAAAATTGAATTACCTCCCCGCGAAGTGTTTCATTCTGATTCGTTTATAAAGCGCTGCACCTCCATAGCCGGTAAGTAAAAATAGTCCACTATTTATATATGTACATATATTCAAACGTTCGAAGGTCTTTTGCTTTTGTTCACGTAACGGTTATTTGTAAACAGACAGTATTTATATTCTAACGTATACTTAAATGTTAGAACTAACTTATAAAGTCAGAATTAAATACAAGTGATCATAATAGGGAAGAAAATCATGGACGACAAGAATGATTAAATTTCAATTCTCAACTAAAAATATCAAAACAAAAAATTAAAGGGAAACTCCACGCATATAGTATGAAGTACACCAACGTAATACTTTTGACAAGAATAAAGTTGTGGTTAATTTTTATTTTAACAAATATATTTAGAGGATGATCAAAGTGTCATATTGTCGTAAAGTCAATAAATTTTAAAAATTTCGAGTTGTGTCATTTTACACCCTTTTTTAAAACTTTACGACATTTTTTGACGCCTTATGAATACCCTTATTATATGTATGTACATTATTATTACTTTTTTCTGGAAAAAAAATAACTGCTTTTTTTAAGTATTAAATAATACTGAGCAATTTTTATTCTAACAGGCAAAAAACGTCAAAAGTTACTTTTATATTCTAAGCAGAAAATATATGTACATACTATGTTAAATTTGGATTACGATTAGTAATCAATTAGATTAAATTTTAAAAAGAATGGTATTGATTACATAATTCCCTTTTTAACAATTCCTGATTATTTATTAACTATGATTACAAATGATCCAAAAATAATTAAGATTAGTTAGGATTACGAGAAATCGATCAAAAGCAATCAAAACAAGTAAGAAATGCTAAATTCGGGCGAAACCGATTTTTATATACCCTCGCGCTGTTGGTATTAAACTTTACTCAATTTCTTCCAATAAATACTGAAAAACGAAGTTTTTTGCATTTTTTCAAAATTTCCGTTATATGGAAGTTGGGCAATTTCAAAAAGTATTGACGGTGAGGCTAGTGATATCAAGGATAATATGTTCAAAAAATTTTGTGGCAATATATTACATCGTTATTCAGATAAATACAGATTTTTTTTATAAGTTGGCGTGGTAGCGCCCAATTTCATAAAAATCAAGTTTCTTAGTTAACTATCTCTCTAAATAACAAATTTTAATTAATATGTTCTAACAGAAAAAGAAAAAACGAAAATTTAGCATTTTTCAAAATTTCCGTTATAGGGGAGTTGGGCGTGGTTATGATCTGATTTTAAAAATTTTGTACGATAATAATAGCGATATCAAGGGAAATATGTCCACCAAATTTTGTGACGATACCTTACACCGTTATTGAGATACAAACTGTTTTTCCTAAGAGGGAGTGGCAACGCCCATTTTTCAAAATTACATAAATTCCCAATTTCTTAGTTAAAAATCGCTCCAAATACCGAATTTCACTCAATTCGTTTCAATAGATACCGAAAAATAAAGTTTTTGCATTTTCCAAAACTTCCGTTATATGGGAGGTGGTCATGGTTATGATCCGATTTCAAAAATTTTCTACGATAATAATAGTGATATCAAGGGAAATATGTCCACCAAATTTTCGGACGATACTTTCACCGTTATTGAGATACAGAAAAAACGGAGTTTATGCATTTTTCAAAAACTTTCGTTATATGGGAGGTGGGCGTGGTTATTGACCGATCTTGTCCATTTTCAATACCAACCTACCCTATCCAAAGAGCAATCTATGTATGTATATACCAAATTTCACTGAGATTTCTCAATTTTTACTCAAGTTATCGTCTGCACAGACGGACGGACGGACGGACGGACATTTTGGTATATACATATACATATATGTCTATATCTATTTTGATTATTTTTTGCTGTTACAAGCAACCGTAATGTGAACAAAGTTATAATACCCTTGTGTACAAGTACGCTCGGGTATAAAAGTAATTGACTACTTTCAAGGATTTTTTTTTGTGATTATTTTTTTTAAATTTAGAATGCGCATCATTTTATACATACATTTTATTTTGAAAAATTTGCATTTAAAACGTAAAAAAAATACATATTTCACTTTATTTATTTGTTATATTTGTTATACTGTTATGTTTATACAAATACGAGTAGAGCACAAACCCGTGAACCCGTGATAAATAAGAAGAATGCAGAATCATGAAGAATGCAAACAGGTTATCAATTATCAAATCGATGAACATCAATAATAACAATAAAAATTAAAAAAAAAAAACAACTAACATTAAACAGTATTGCCATAATTTCGCAAAATAAAAGAAAATAATCAAAAACAATCAAAAGTAATCTTCGAAAGTAGTCAAATTATTTTTCGATTACTTTTTATTGTTTTTGATTATTTTTTCGTAATTTTTATTAATCTTGATTATTTCGATTATCCGTAATCGTAATCAATTAGTAATCGTGCGAATCTGAAAATAATCGTAATATAATCATTACTTCACCTTTCAAAAAAAATAATCTAATTACTAATTATTATGATTAGTAATCATTACTTAACAGCTATGCATACATATAATAGTGACTCAAACACGTATTCAACACATTTCGCTTATTTTCTACAATAAGGATTTTTTTTTCAACGCAAATTTGTTTCGTTTTTAATATTATATAAAAATACCATCAAAGCTTTTTCATTTAAATTTCGAAATTTCTAATTAGAGTTTTAGATTTTTTGTTTTTTTGAGAAGGCAGCATTATAATTATTCAATTTTAGTGTAAAACGCGCACATTTTGAGTGGTTAGAAACATATAAGATAAAATATTTACATTAAGCTTTTATACGCAAACTGGAAATAAATTTTCTATTTTTCCACTGTAATCAATGTGCTTTGAATTGAATTAAATTATTTTTAATATTTAGTATAAATCTATTAACTACATTTATCTTTTTTGAAAGGGCCTGGTACCTATTTTTGTGGAAACTTTTAACACAAGTTTATCATTTGTGCTTTATCTTGAAAATTTTTTTAAATAAAGTTTGTAGGATCGATGGCGGGTTAAAACATTGACGTAAATGTTGTATAAACTTTTCAAGCTTTTCCGTCCACTTATGACATTTGTTTAAATATATGTATAATATCTTCTAAAATGCATTTGCTGCGTTCTTTCTACAAATTATTTAAATTTCGAATATATATAATGGTTTTATCCAATTGATAAGCACTTTGTGGTTGCTGTTTTAATAAAAATATATCGGATATAAAATTAGTCGATGTTTTGGCATATTTCTGTCAAAGGCTACATCTTCACAACTTCAAAAAAACCGATTTATTCGATATTCGAAAAATCAAGATTTTAAGAAACCCGTACAATAATTTATTTAAAAACTGGGGAAATTTTTACAAATTAGGAATTAGCCTCCCCTTTTACTATACATATGTATATATAGCTCTATTGTCCCGTTGACTGAGAAAATGGTTTTGAATTTTTTCAAAAAGTCAGTTCGGAATTACATTGCGTTTCTATAAACTGTTTTTAAATATTTATTACTTACTTACTTACTTAATTGGCGCATTAACCGCCTAAGCGATTTTGGCCGAGGTCAACAAAGCACGCCAGCTGTCCCTATCTCGTGCTAACTGGCGCCAATTGGAAATCCCAAGTATAGCCAAGTCTTTTTCCACTTGGTCTTTCCAACGCAGAGGAGGTCTTCCCTTTCCTCTGCTACCACCCGCGGGTACCGCGTCAAAAACCTTCAGGGCTGGAGCTATTTCATCCATTCGAACGACGTGCCCTAGCCAGCGGAGCCGCTGATTCTTAATCCGCTGCACTATATTTACGTCATTGTACAGCTCGTACAGCTCATCGTTCCATCGTACACGGTATTCGCCGTCGCAAAGACGCATAGGTCCATAAATCTTTCGAAGAATCTTTCTCTCGAACACTCCAAGAGCCCTCTCATCTGATGTTGTCATCGTCCATGCTTATGCACCATGCAATAGGACGGGCATGATGAGAGACTTATAGAGTTTGGTTTTGGTCCGTCGAGAGAGGACTTTACTGTGCAATTGCCTACTCAGTCCGAAGTAGCACTTGTTGGCAAGAGAGATTCTGCGTTGGATTTCAAGGCTGACACTGTTATTGGTGTTAATGCTGGTTCCTAAGTAAACGAAGTCCTCTACTTTTTCAAAGTTGTAGCTGTCAACAGTGATGTTAGATCCCAGTCGTGAATGCACCGACTGTCTATTTTATGACAGGAGATACTTCGTCTTGCCCTCGTTCACCTCCAGACCCATTCGCTTCGCTTCTCTATCCAGTTTGGAGAAGGTTGAACTAACTGCGCGGTTGTTAAGGCCATATGCGAGTTCGCTTCTCAATTATCCTGCACATCGGGTTCAAACCATTTTGTTGACTTGATAAATTTCGACAGTGCTTTTGGGTTTATTAGCGCTATCTCCGCGAGGCTTTGTAGAGTTGGTCTGCCAAGCGTGCGAAGTCTTCTTCTGCTTAAAGCTGGACATTGGCAAAGTAGGTGTTCCACGTTTTCTTCTTCTTCGTCGCAACTGCGACAGTGCTCCGGGGCATTTACTCCTAGTCTTTTCGCATGAGTACCGATTAGACAGTGCCCTGTGAGGGTTCTTGTTAAGGTAGAGACTTCGCTTCTTTTTAGCCCCAGAAGGATTGATGTGCGCCTTTTATCGTAAGACGGCCACGTGAGTTTGGAGATTTCGCAGTGTGGGTGACTACCCCAACGTTCATTCGCCACCTTTATGGTGTTATGCTTGATTTGTAGTTTAAAAGTGGCAAGTGGTATACCTAACCTGTTCCTACTCGGGAGGATCGGGGTGGTCGTACCATTCCTTGCCAGTTCATCCGCTTTGCAGTTGCCCTCGATATCGCGGTGTCCAGGCACCCATATGAGTTGAATTCTATAATGCTGAGCCATCTCGTTTAGAGATCTGCGGCATTCAGTGAGAGACTTCGTATTGTCTATACAGGAGTCTAGCGCCTTCAGTGCAGCTTGGCTGTCAGAAAAGATAAAGACCTGTTTGCTTTCTTTAGGGTTTTTGATTAGGTGCTGTGTAGCCTCCTGGATGGCCAGCACTTCCGCTTGGTACACGCTACAGTGGTCGGGGAGTCTAAACGATGTTTCAAGTTTTAGTTCAGGAGAAAATACACCTCCCCCGACTTTTCCGTTGAGTTTGGAGCCATCAGTGTAAATGTTGATGGCCTTTGGCATAAGGTGTGGTCTTGTGTACCAATCCTGTCGGGTTGGTACGATGACTTCATAGTCCTTTTTAAAGGAAGCTGATGGTGTACAGTAGTCCGTGTTTGTTGGTATTTGAATTGGAGCCATTTTTCTTAGAATTTCTGTGTGGCTGAGTGTGCTCTGGGTCCAGAACCCAGCTTCTCTAAGTCTTAAAGCTGTGATAGCGGCTACCTCTTGAGCTACTACGTCAAGAGGTGGCAGGTGTAGTATGGCGTTTAGAGCCTCAGTGGGTGAGGAGCTTAAGGCTCCACTTATGCAGAGCTCCGCGCTTCTTTGTACTCTCTGCAGTTGTTTAAGCGTTGTTGATTTTATTAGAGTGGGCCACCAGACCAAGGCTCCGTATAATAGGATTGGGCGGACGATGGCTGTATAGATCCAGTGTACTATCTTAGGGGAGAAGCCCCATTTTACACCAATAGCTTTTTTGCAAGTGAAAAGCGCCGTAGTGGCTTTCTTTATTCGCTCCCTTGTGTTGTCTTTCCAGTACAGCTTATTGTCTAAAATCAGACCCAGGTACTTCGCAGTACTTTTAAGAATTAGGCTTTTGCCATCAAGTTTCGGTAGTGTGAGAGTGGGTATCTTATACCTTCTGGTGAATAGCACTAGTTCTGTTTTATCAGGATTCACTTCTAGACCACAGTCTTTGGTCCACGTGACAAGTGAAGTGAGAGCTGTTTCCATGAGTTCGCATAGCGTCTGAGGAAATTTTCCTCTCGCAATTAACGCAACATCGTCGGCGTACGCGATCACCTCATAACCATTTCCTTCCATGCGTCGCAAGAGCTTATTTACAGTTACCACCCATAAAAGTGGAGATAGAACTCCTCCTTGTGGAGTGCCTCTGTTTACGGGTCTGCGAACGGTGCTTTCCCCCAGCTGCGAACACACTACCCTGCTGGTGAGCATTTGGTGAATGAGTCCGACTAGAGAGCTGTCCATTCGCAGATCCCTGAGAGCCGAGGTAATCGCTCGAGGGGTTACATTGTTGAAAGCCCCCGCAATGTCGAGAAATGCAACAAGTGCGAATTCTTTCTCTTCTAGGGATTTTTCAAGCTTGGAAACCAATGAGTGGAGTGCTGTCTCCGTGGACTTGCCTTTGGTATAGGCATGTTGCGCATTAGACAATAGGGATGGACTAATCGAGATCCTAATATACATCTCAATTAGTCTTTCGAAAGTTTTGAGTAGAAAAGAGGAAAGGCTTATAGGCCTAAAGTCATTTGGTTTGGTGTGTGAAGCTCTACCTGCTTTTGGTATAAACACCACCTTAACTTCTCTCCATAAAATGGGTATATAGGCGAGTCTTAAGCAGCTGGTAAAGATTGTTTTTAACCAAGGTTTGGTGCGTTCCATGGTATGTTGTAGCTGAGCTGGGTAAATACTGTCTGGCCCCGGACTTTTGTAGGGTTCGAATTTGTCTATGGCCCAGCATATACTTCTGTCGCTTATTATCTCGTTTATAAGCTGTGGTCTGACATTCCTTTGTTCTGACTCATTTCCAAGATCATTGGTGTACTCGGAGAAATGGTTGTCTAGAAGCAGCTTAACTGTTTCAACGCTAGATTCGGTCCAGGTTCCATCTTGCTTTTGAAGAAAACTGGGTGCTGTCGGTGATTTTGCCAGAACTTTTCGAAGTCTTGAGGCTTCGGTTGTGGTCTCTATCGCGCTGCAGAAATTATTCCATGAATTTCGCTTTGCATTCCGTGTGTCTTTTTTATAGAGTCTTAGTGTTGCTTTATAATGCGCCCAGGAAGACTCCTGGGCATCATGCTTAGCAGCATTAAATGCTTTCCTACATTCTATTTAGGTCTGAGGTCCACCAGGGGGGCCTGTATGTTTCTTTTATTTTCTTAATGGGGCATGCTTTTTGCAGTGCTGCGTTGCAGTTTTCAACAAAGACACCTACTAAATGGTCGAGTTCCTCTGGTGTCTTTGGCTTAGTGGGTGGTTCCGAAGGGAGTCTCTTGAGTAGCAGTTTTCTATAATAACCCCAGTTTGTTTTTTTGATATTCTGCGTCACCTTAGGTGTGGGTGGCGAGTCTGATATACTGAATTCCATAAACCTATGGTCCGAAAATGAGTGTTCTTTCAGGACCTTCCAGTTTATTATGTGGTTACTTAACTTATCAGTACAAAGGGTAATATCTAGGACTTCTTTACGATTGGCTGTTATAAATGTTGGGTCAGTGCCTTTATTGCATAAGGCTAGATTTGTATTAAGTAAGTAGTTATAGAGTGACTCACCTCGTTCGTTGATGTTGGAGCTACCCCATTGCGTGTGATGGGCGTTAGCGTCTCCTCCCATAATTAGCGTTGCACTTAGTGGGTTTGTGTCCCTCACTAGTTCCCTCATAAGTTTTAGCGGCAGAGGCCCCTCGTGGTCATGAGCCAGATAAAAGGAGGCCACCCTGAGCCTTTTCTGCGCCAGTTCAATGCTGACTGTGGTTATGTCTCCATTGCTATACTGTGGTAGAATAAAAGAGTTTATAATGGTTTTAACTAGAATGCAGGTACGGGGCTTCCCTTTACCTTGAGCTCCGAACAGAGCATATTTCGGGGTCTTCAGGCCACGGATCCTATCACCAGTGATCCATGGCTCCTGGACCAGAGCTATGTCTACTTCTCCTGACGCCAGTTGAAGTAGAAGCGCAGCGGACGCTGCTTTACTGTGATGAAGGTTTATCTGAACAACCTTCATCACACGGTACTACCTTCTCTACGATTGTCGTGTCCGCTTCCTCATCACTGAGTAGCTCGCACTCCGCATATAGCCTACTTAGGGCCAAGCCTCCTTCCGATCCGGATGAGGTGTATCCGCTAAGATCTTCCTTCATCTTCTCTTCTGCCTCCATCTCGTGGTCGCTTGGTGGTTCCTCCGCTTCCACACAATTTGCCAGGTTCACTAGGGCCTCGGTGTCGGTTTTGTAAACCTTAAGGGTAATCTTCCCGAAGCCATAGTTTATCCTGTTTTCGCATTTAGCCAGGATTTCTATGCTCTCATTGTTTAGCAGGAGAACCACCTGCATCGTCGCTCGGTCTGTGGGTTCGGTGTTTACCACTCTCCAATTTTGTGTAGGTAGGTTTGGGTTGAATAGTTGCACCATCTCCAGGATCTCCACTGGGTCCGATGGTGTAACTGGCACCCAGGCTCTTGCTCTTGGGCGTGACGGTATATCCTTCGCATCCACCACTTTGAGGCAGGCTCCGGGGTACACTTCTCCAACCTTGTCGATGGCCGCTTTGTACATCTCGACCGATCTGTTATCGTCACAGGCGACTAGCTTCACGTTCCCCTGGAACCATCCAGCATCAGAGCATGATGGCGGCGGTCCAGGGTTCTCTTTCAGCACTGCTAGTGCAACTTTGGCTAGGGCGGCATTTACCCATTTCCATTGGTGTCTGGGTATCCTACCTTCCTCGTTATTGCTATCGATGACGCCTATAACTTTTCGATCTTTAGCAATTTCTGCGAAGGATCGAGTCCATGCGCCCTGCGTTTTGGCCCTTTTCGGTGCTAACGGTTGCAGTTCCTCTACGGATCGTTGTCGCTTGGTAGCCGCTGACTTGCCGTATAACTTGACATCGAAGTCTGGAATAACCAACCTAGCCCACTCGATATCCTCTTGAACCTTCACGAAGTCCTCCCTCGATACCTGATCCTCCCTGATCGGTGAGGTGGCTTGACGACGGAGAATCCGTGAGGCTTTTCGTCTATCTTGGTGGGTGGCCTTCGACGGGTTTGGACGTGCGAATTCCTTCGCCCTGTTGCTCGTCAACGGGCCTTGCCTAGGTCTCACTACAGTCTCCCCGCCAGCCGCTGGTCGCTGAGTGACGAGATTGCTGCAGGAAGGCGCAGGGTGCCCGCTGTCGACAGTTTGGGCCTCCTGGCTCGTACCACTCTTGCGAGTGGCATTAGCCTTCGGGCTTCTCGGACCAGGGGGTACCTTTGTCCTAGTTTGCCTTTGTTGAGGTTTGTGTGCTCTTAAGCTCGGTGGTGCCGTAGCTGTATGAGTTGCGGAGGTTGTAGCTCCTGTCGGCCTTTGCTTGGGAGCGCCGCACTCCCTTGTTGGTGTTGTATTTTTATTTTTCGACTCCATAATAATGTCCCACGAGTGGCGGAGAAAGGGAAACGTCCACCCGGGCAGAGATCCGCTGTACCCGGGTAAGGCTAGTTAGCTCCGAAGGTTGCCCGGTATCCGGAGCACTCCGTTTGAGACTGGGCTTTGTAAGGGCCCCCAGCCAGGCTGATCCTCGGCACGGGTCGTATGACACCTTGATCCGGCCCTGTAAATAGATAAAAAGGGAGGGGAAGTTGGGTACTGGAATAGGCCTGAGTAGGAATTGCGGGTATGAGGGGGTTTTGGAGGGGTCGCCGCTCAAATTAGCCGCCGAAGCGTTACCGGGTGTCACCACGGGGAGGCCCCTAGTACAAGGGGGGTGTCAGCCACCGAATGACTGAGCACCTACGAGTCGACGATTTGGAGTGTCGCGTGTGTGCAAGTCGATCACCCCCATCAAAGACACCCGCATGCGTTCTTCCGACCATATTCTAGAGATGAGCTCGTGCATGCACTTAACCAGCTCCTTTCCGCCGTACTTAAATAACTCAGCTGGTAACCCGTCAGCCCCGGGCGCTTTGTTGTTCTTCAGCCGTGTTATCGCTTTCCGAATTTCGTCATAGTCGGGTGATGGTACATCACGTCCATCATCATTGATTGGGGATTCGGGTTCAACATCTTCTCCATCGTTGTTGCAGCTGCTTCCATTAAGCAGTGTGAAGAAGTGCTCCCTCCATAATTTAAGTATGCTGTGGACATCAGTCACCAGGTCGATGTTTTCATTCTAACAGTAATATGCCCCGGTCTTGAACCTTCTGTTAGCCGCCGTACTATCTGAAAAAATTTTCGGGCGCTATTCCTGTCGGCCAGCATCTCAAGCTCCTCGCACTCACGCATTTCGGCCTCTCTCTTTTTCTCGCGAAAAATGCGTCTTGCTTCCTTCTTCAACTCACGATAACGCTCCCGCACAGCTCGCGTTGCGCCCGATCGCAGTGTGGCTCTGTAGGCAGCGTCTTTACGTTCCGTAGTGGCGCGACATTCCTCGTCAGTTGTTCTTTCGGGCTCGCTGAAATCCGATGGATTCTTCAGCGGCGGTATGTAGACAGCGAGAAATATGGTTCCACTGCTCGGAAATATCGTTCTGTTGATTATTGCTCTAAGAGAGCAGGAGTGCAAGTCGAGTGGCGAAGTGGGTGGCTGTCTGTTGCGATTGCAGCTTTCCGACGTCGAGCTTTCCTTGTGTCCATTTGCGTGCGCTTTTTGCTGCACAGAGGCGCGTGCGGATCTTAGCTGCCACAAGAAAATGATCCGAGTCTATGTTGGCTCCTCGGATCGTGCGCACATATAGGACACTGGAAGCGTGCCTTCCGTTTATCACAACATGGTCGATTTGGTTTCGTGTCTTACCATCTGGAGACAGCCACGTAGCCTGATGTATTCTCCTATGCTGGAACCTGGTACTGCAGACTACCATGTTTCGGGCCCTGGCGAAGTCGATCAGTCTCAATCCGTTATCAGACGTTTCGTCGTGGAGACTGAATTTTCCGACAGTGGAACCAAAGATGCCCTCCTTTCCCACCTTGGCATTGCAATCACCAAGCACGATTTTTATATCGTGGTGGGGGCACCGCTCATACGTGCGGCCAAGGAGATCGTAGAAGCGATCTTTGGTCCCATCTTCCTTCTCTTCCGTCGGGGCGTGGGCGCAAATCAAGGAGATGTTGAAGAATCTCCCCTTGATGCGGATTGTGGCGAGACGTTCATCCACCGGAGTGAACGACAGTACTTTACGGCGCAGTCTCTCTCCCACCACAAATCCGACACCAAATTTGCGCTCCTTTACATGGCAGCTGTAGTAGATGTCGCAAGGGCCTATCACTTTTTTCCCTTGCCCCGTCCATCGCATCTCTTGGATGGCGGTGATGTCAGCCTTTGCTCTGCTGAGACATTCCAGGTGCATGCCCTCAAATCATTGTCCTTAATACGTTTGCCGTGGTCGTCATCAAAAAGGGGGGTCTCATCCGAGGCTTTGTTATCCTTTTCATTGGAAGTTGTTTTTTACGTGGCGGGTTCCAAGCCCTGCGCACAACCCATTTCTGGGGCTGGAAATTTTAAGTTCGTTTATATAGCGAGCCGCTTTCTCCAAGACAGACACCCGCTTGCAGCCGCACCTCCTGGTGAACAGACGCTGCGGACTTTAGTAGACCCTTAAACCGAATATGTCGGAGTGGTTCCACTAAAGCTCCCTCTCTATTAGCCGTGGTCCAAGGCTTCACACGGGTTGGTTACCGTATCTCGCACATGGGTTGCTCACGTTGCCCAGGGTGCACGAATGTGGACGTAAGAGTAGGAATTGAGTACAGCCGTGCAACTGTAACCGCATACCCAGAAGCACCACTGTACCCCATCGTATTTCCGAATATGTATACATATGTAAGCTTTTCTTTTTATTTTAAACATTTTGTTGAATTTAAAGAGGGGAACCATCTATTAAGAAGAGACAAATAGTCATTTATTTCGAAAAAGGAAAATAAAATGTGAGTATTTTGAAACAGTTTATTTTTTTAATGTAATATTTTATCAAATTTTTTTTTATTTTTTTTTTAATATAGTGTTAAAATTATTTTTCTTATATCGGTAAACACTACCTTAGTTGTTGTCAGAAAAAATGAAACTTCTATAAAACTCTGGTCATACCCTTTTTAATTCAATAATATCGTATATTATTATAATAACTAGAAAAAACATCCACTTTTTTAACTTGAAAAAAAAATTAAAAGAAATATTGTCCAAAAAAGAAACAAGTAGTCCATCTTAAAGTTAAACAATGTTCACTTTAACAGGGAGACAAGAAAACTGTCCTTAGTGCGGGTATGTAGTTTTGTATACTTCAATTGGAAAATTTTGATTTTTTATACTACCTGTAAATTTATAAATTGTTCACCTAAAATTCACGACAATGCTGATTATACATAATTAATGATGAGAATTAAGATTATCTTAACGGTTATTTCTTTACAGGTTCACTTATACGGACACAATCCCTGATTGATGAAGAAGAGCAAGTTACACAAAAACGAAAGCGGTCCTATACAACAGATATGAAATCGGTCCCAATTCTTCATCGTCAGCGCAATTTTAGTGACTCGGTTTCACCGAATTCCGATAGCTCTTTAGGCACAAAGCGTTTTCGCATACAAGGACGCAAGCCAATCGAGCGAATGCGGAAGGCAAATTGAAATTGAATATAAAAAAAAACTCCAAAGAGCCAGCAAATGTTTAAAATTAAAACAATCAAACAGTGATATCTATTAAAATATTTGGTGAAAAAACAATAAACGGATACCACCAATAATGCACGCAATTTGTATATGAAGATATGCTTTTCAAAAGTTTTAATTTTTGTAAGAACGTAATTCTCGTTGATACTAATTTTATTGATTTCAAAAAATAAAGATTTTACTTTTTTAACAAGTTATTTAAATTTAATTAGTTAGGTATATATTTATTAAAGAAAATATATGTTTATGTTCATAAATGTTATCGTACATGCATAGACAGCTTCTGTTTTTATATTATATACCACGACGTACTGGTTTTGGTGCAAACAGTATTTTAGCTGGTTTGCATAACTCCAATTCAGTACCTGGACGCACAGATAGGCACAATGTAATGTCCACCGACGAAGCCTCGGTCCAAACGCTATGAGAGAGCAGAATTGTGGTACGCAGTCGCATGCTGGTCTCGTGCTCGCCCTGTTCGGTCATAATTTTCTTAAAGTCAGATAACTTCGGAACCACCGTATGCACATGTTGATCGGGATATTTTATTTTTATGCGCATTTCTTGTTTTTGTGCTTCCTGCAAATTATCGAATTCGGCAACAAAAGGCAGTGCAGCAATTAATCCAGCAGTTACTTTAATGACGTTGTCCTGAGCCATTTGGGAGCACGGTTCGATAATACGTGCTACGCACATACATATATTGACGTTCGCCGGAGGCATACGCACCGGGGAAGCGCTCTGTACTAAGGGTAAAATTTCACGAAACACTCGACCTGGCTTTGGATCTGAAATATTGCCTAATTGTGTAAGCAACGATGTCGTGAATGGATCTGGTTGAAACTCTTCTTTGTCATCGAGAAAATTGCTGATATCTGCAGCCGTCTGGAGTAGCATTTGGCATGGAGCGAGTGCACTCTGCGAGCGATCTCTAACTATGAGTACCAGATGAAGTGCACATGAACGTAAACAAATTTGCTTGACAAGCAACGTATCCCCATATGTTAAACCCGAGAAGATGTGTTGCAATTTGAGGCAATTGCGTATCAGTTGTGCCAACGACTCTTTTAGTGGTGCGCGACTACGTTGCGTAGTTGTGCAGCTTTGAAGTTGATCCAATTGTATTTGTGCCGCCAAAAATGTTTCTAAGAAGTTTGCAGTACCGAACATTTCCGGATCAATTTCACCTAGACGTTGAAGATTGCTCTGTGCCGTTTTCAATAATGGAACTCTGTCGCGGACTATGTTAAAAATGTCGTGTATATGTTGGAGTATCGTATTTAAGTATTCCCGAGAGCTCTCCGCTCCTTTTAAGGGATTTATAGGTTTTGAAGTGGAAGCGCCTTCAATGGGTAATTGGGGCACGATTTGTGGCATAGCATCTCGAAGATATGCGTAGTGCTTAAGCGTTACATCTGGAAATAAACTGATCAACGGTACCAAGTGTTCTGCCGCATTGAAGAGTAAAATCAATATGCAGAGGTAGGCGGGGTCTTCAACATCACGTTCCGCGCTATCGAAAAAGGGATGATCTTGTAGGAGGTGAGAAGTGACAGCCATACATAAATTAGGGTGTTTTTGCCCAATTTTTCGCATACAACCAAAAGTAGAGTTTTTATCTTGGGGATACTTGGAAAGTACATCAAGTAACTTTTGTACAACCATTAAAAGACATGCCTGAAAGCAGAAAACATATTATAAAACTTCTTTCTGTACTCGTATGGACTAGTATGTGTTAAAATTTCTGTACCTGTGTAGAGACACGGCATGCCCCCAACATTAAGTGCAAACCTTCGCGTACGTCCACTGAATAGTCCTCTAATGAATTCAACATTATTTCAAGTTGATCTTCGCGCAATACAATATGACGTGCAATTGCGGTTAGACTATAAATGGCTTTTAATCGCACATCCTCGATTTCATCATTAAACATATCAACTAGAAAGTCCAGACAGGTCACTGCAAAATCTGGGTTGCTTAACGCCAACTTACACATGGAATCCACTGTAGCTGTGCGCACTTCTAAGAATTCATCCTCTAAGCCATGCACAAGAGCCCCACATGCTCCACTGGCTACCAATGATATTGATTTAGAATCAAGTCGTTCCTGTGGGGCATCGTCAGCCCAGCGTTTTCCAGTTGACCACTCACCACTTGCCACTAAATGTGCACCGCGCTCATGTGCTGTTTTTTTACGACGTAGATTACTCATGAGTTTTTTATCCAGGGTTTGATGAAGAAACTCTGAACTGACTTGCGTCATAACACCTAAGTGTTCTGCGGCCTAAATTAGAAAAGAAAAATATCGTGATATACATACATATGTATGGACCTAAAACGGTGTATAATTTTAGTTTTTACATACTTGTGTACGTATCTGAATAGAGAGATCGCAGAGCGCTCCACATACTTTGCCAAATGCAGCATCGATCAGCCGAATCTCCTCGTCTTCATCTCCACCTCCAGATATCATGTGATCCGGATGACTTATGCCTAATTGGAACACTAATTGCAATGACTCCTTCCGTACACACTCGTAGTCGTCTTTCATTGCCTCTATTGCTCGCTGGTAAAGATTCGGTGATAGCGTTGCACCGCGCTCGCCAAGGCATAATATCGATCGTAGTGCTTGAGCACGTACTCCCGAATCTTGTGAGTCTGCATAATGGCCTATTAAATCCATTACTCCTTTGCGAGCATCGTTTAATGTAACAAAAGCGGACAATACCAATAAAGCATATTTGTGTGTATGATGGGAATCCGATGTAAGTTGTTGTTGAGCAAAGTGCGCTATTTTAGTGATATGTGTGGAAGGTAGGAGCTTAAGATTTTTAATGCCAATCTTATGGAGACTGTACAAGCCCTGTGCAATTACTTTTTGAGATCGCTCCTGCTTTAATACAGCAATGATTCCATCGACTAAAGCGTTGACTACTTCTGGTACACGTACGTCCGAAAAATCGGCAAGCAAGCCGAGAATCTTTACCCGGACAGTGGTATCACCATCACGCTCTTGACGAAATATTTCCATTAAACGGTTTTGGACATCTTGTAATTCAGCGACCTGTGTATCAGCTAATACAAGCTCATCCGCTATTTTTACCAATATTCCCAACAACTCCTTGTTACCCTGAGGACCAGGACCGGCAGGCACCCTCTCCAATGAAGACAAAATTTGCAAAATATGGCTGCAAGCATTACTTTTCACTGTTGTTTGAATGCGTATTTTCTTCGAAGTCTTCTGGGCTACCTCGACGGTTTCCGTTCCCGAATGCGGCCTTTTTAATGCTAAGGCCATTTTTAAATTGAATTATACGAAATATGATGCAAATATTACCAAAACAAACTGCACGATATTATCACAATTAGTTATGGCAGTGAATAATATTTTGATTGCAATAATCGATATATCAGACGTATCTATTTTACTTTGAAACAATCGAATTTCAATTTATCGTATTGCAAAAACATACCCTGCAAGGCACGAACGAGTTAACATTTCTCTTTCTATACTTTATTCCAAAATCGCCATTCTTGTGCAGAGCCAGTTGATCAGTGTGTGATTGAAATTACCGGCGGTTAGCTACAATTCAGCATACGTATCTGACAGATGGCCTGAACCGGCGCTTTTAGTTTCGATTAAGCGCTTAGCCGGAGATGACGAAACGCCTTAAGGGCCGTACACATACAAATTTGCTCGCTTTACTTGACAATTCGAAATTTAACAACAAAGCATGAGGTGTAGAAGGTTTGCTACATAGAACGCTTTGACAGTTTCTGCGTTAGTTGTTTGTTTTGCATTGTTGTTTGTGCATATTCCGAGTATTTTGTTTAATAAAAGAATAAGAAGTGAGTTTTACTGATATAATTAAGTGGTAGTTATGCTACATACATATGTATGTTTTGAAATTCGCGAGTGTAATAAACTATTTCGTCCAAATAAATAAAATCCGATCCAGGGGAGTTTAAAAAACAGATGATAGTGGTTACCAAAGAGGTATTTCATTTGCTATTTATTCATATATCTCTTCTTTTATCTTTTTAAAAGTAATTATACACGCAAAAACTATGAAATACTAGTAAATTTTCTAAATCGGATGTATATGCACGCAGAAATAAAATGGAAATGTAAACAGTTGGTTGTCAAAGTGTACAAAAGTTGAGATTTCGCCATGATTTTGCTTCGTTTGCTTTACTTTTCTCGCCTTGTATTTAGCTGCACTCATATAACATCTGTACTTTAACTTATCTGTCAGAGCGAAACTCTGAAGCAAAGCAAAGTGAAAGTCTTATGTGAACGGCCCTTTAAGCGTTTAAGCGGACATTGAACAACCGGCCCGTATACTCGTAAACTCAGCACTGAAGATCAGCCTAACTCAGCACTGAAGATCAGCCTAAACTAAAACGTATGTCAATATACATAAATACGATAACGCACACAATCTGGATGATGACAACGCATATAAAACTCTACATAAGAAAATATAAACTACATATACGATACTCTACAACTAAAAGACTCGAAGCAAACAATAATAGTTTCTGAGGACCCTGGCTGTATGGGATTGCAATTCCGGCCATTACAAATCTACAATTAAAAAAAAAAAAGATCAGCCTACTGTATTACAGAGAATAAATTTTAAAGCTACAAGCAACATTTATGAAGTTGTATTCGAAAATTTATTCGTTAAATATTTCTTTATATCAGATAAGCAATAAAGTATTTTTAATTTCAATAAATTTTGTATACTACAAATTATTGTTTACTATTAAAAGTAATGTAATACAATTTTCTTGCTGTTTAGTATAAATGTAAGAAAAACTTGCGAGTGATACAGCATTGGTGTAGCTATCCACAACACGTAAAAGAACTCAATAAAATCAATATGGGATAATTCAGCAGAAAATACCTATTACGTAAGGTATAAACTGCTTATGTGAGACAATTTAAAGTTTGGCTTCTTCACAAGTGGTCCCAAATTTAATTAAAATCCAACATTTCAAATATTTAATGGAAATTAAAATTTAAAAAGAAACACTGTATTGTTCACCTCATATACCTTAAGATAAATGATTACTGTTGGTTTACTTAGTCTTTTCGACGTTTTTTCTCTGAATTGCTCCGTTCGCTCTTATCCTCAGATCGTTTTGGTGCCTTTTTAGCCATGTTCAAGAACTGATCCAAACCGAATGGATCTTCTTCCTTCTCAAACTGTACTGGGCCAGCACGCTGAGCAGCACCTCCTGTACCGCGAGAAGTGCCTGAAAACTCTTTATCTGGTACAAAGCGCTGTGTATTCACAATGCGATCCAAGTCCGCACCATATGCGTCATTGTCCAACTGTTTGCTAGGGCGATACAGGTGGGAAGCCAATGAATTGGAATCACGCCATGGCTTGTCGTAAACATTATAAACTTCATCGTCGCCATAACCTGAATCCATTCCCTTTGTCGTGTTGAAAAGGCGCTGATCAAACAACGTCTCGCCGTTGCCAGAAGTCTTTGCAGGCATACCAAGTGCAATTTGCTCAGAAATGTCTCGCTCACGTTCACGTTGTAATTTCGAACGTTTTTCAGGGGCAGCCCGTGCCAAATTTCGATCGCGTTGGCGCTCACGATGACGTTCAGCTCTTAGTTCATTACGTTCGCGTGTCTCCGGATTAACAGCAGCCGGGTCCTCGGGTTGGCGCAAACCAGCCCGCTCCTCTCGGGCACGCTGTGCCATCATTCTCAACATGTCTTCCTTCTTTTCCTTTTCCTTTTGCGCAAGCTTTTTTTCGAGAGTCGCACGTGCCTCTACCGCATCTCGGGCCTTTCGATCGGCTATGTACAAAGCCTCAGCCATTTTTGCAAATTTTTCACTTATATGAACCTGTTGCAATCCACGACCATCCGCAGCCAACCGTTTATCGAGAGGAATTGTATAACCTTTGGCGTTTTTCCAATTCGAAATACAAGGTGGTATCTTCCATTCTTTTTGCTCTTTAACTGTCACCTTTCGGGAAGGCGAGTGCAGCACCGGAGCAGGAGGTGATGGTGGTCCTCGGGGTATTTTCTTGTTTATCCGAAATTTAGGTGGTTCCATTGGGTCTTGTTGTGCTTCAACCATACGTATAACTCTTTGTTTTGCCCCAGAGTTAAATGCATCGCCTTGTTGTGACGGCGTATAGCGTATGTATTGAGCAGGTGCTGTTTTCTCGGCATGTCGTACTGGCATAGCAGCAGCGATCTTAGCATTGGTCAGTTTTTCCAAAGCACGTCGAGTTTCTTCAGTGGTATCTGCTACAGTTTCGGCGTCAGGACGTTGCAGCTCTTCAGCATCTTCTGCCAGAACTTCTGCTGGCAACAATTGGGATATTGATGAGTAAACAATTTTATCCTTTCCGTGCCCTTGGCGGGCAATGGCGTCATATTTAATTTTTCCTTTTTCATCCAAACGCACTGCTAGAGCATTTGATTTTTTGTTTAAATTCGATGGACTTCCCATTCCTGTAATAAAAAAAAATACATTATGTTCCCTTAAGAATAAGTCTATATCTAACCCATTGGATATTGCGCCACATGTATTTCCGGAAAAGCCCCTCCATCCCCAAAGTCCGCTTCTGTACGCGGTATCCAGTCTTTCCTTTGGCCATAGGGCGGTGCAGCAATTTTTGCTGACACCAATGCACCCATTGGCGCACCAATTATCTTTGATTTATGTGCTACACGACGTTCATCTTCCCTGTCCCAAACAGGGTTCGAAGGTGATGGAAGAATGCTTGACAAAGACATTACACAAACTTAATTCTATTGTTTTCAAATTGACAAAACAACAGAACTTTGTCAAAGATTTGATGATGTTATAATGAATATTGAACAATTTGAGGAAAACTAAAATGCGTACAAAAGAGCTCACTCTACAGATGACAAATAATCGCTAGCACTATCGATAGTACCGATTTTCATACATGCCAGTCATCAATATTCAGTGATGCCTGAAGCACAGAATACACTACAGTACCCCAACTCTTCGATAATTTATCGGAAAAATTCATCCCCCAAAAGGACTTGGGTTTCGTGTTACTCTTTTTAACCAAAAAAAATCTTTCAACAGGCATATAGAACAAACTCACAGCTTGTACTACTTCATTAAAGATATCTTATATTTGTAATTGCTGAAGTGAGGACTACACACAAAGTTCGTCAACGATAAACTCAATACAATTTTGAAGCGACAACTTCAACGAACAAAGTTTAATCGAGCTATAAAGCAATACATAGTTCTAAAGAATATCTTCACAAAACTGTGTCCGTGCGAGTTGAGCTAATAGGTAGTTCCTATTATTCTTTTGCATATGGTTTGTCTTACATTTTCAATTTGGTTTATTTTAAATTGATCTTCAAATGCTGCTTAAGGTCATACGCATGTTAATTTTTTTTTGACATAATAAGAATGAAAATTAATTCTAAAAAATATTTACTGCTGGAATTTTAACTGGATATTTTAAACCGACGCTTAGATAGCAATTTAGACTTACGTTATTTATACATAAGGTTTAGACATGCAAAATATACAATAATATTTTCGTATATATTTATTATACAAGTATGTATTTTAATACACAAATATTTTACAATTTTATTGAGCTCAAGGCCAGTTTATGGAAGATTTTTTTGTGAAAAAACAACAACAGTTTTTAATGGTTGCAGTTATGGTACTATTTCGGAAATCACCACATTTCCTCATCAGACTTCTTTTTGATTATTAAATTAAATTATTTTTAAAATACTTTTTCATAACCACTTCTCTCAGGCTTTGAACCCGGGAGCTCTATAACTTCAACCATTAAAAACTGTTGTTGTTTTTTCACAAAAAAATCTTCCATAAACTGGCCTTGAGCTCAATAAAATTGTAAAATATTAACATTTACTAGGCCAACAAAAAATGAACAAACATTAATAGACAAATCCTTATAATTTTTTGCATATTTTCTGTTCTGATTAAATTTTTCAAACGGAATAGAATGAAAACGTATTTTCGAAGGAAACTGATCCCTGCCAAATCTCTTTTGATCCCCACTATATATATCCCGTCAGTATTTATATGCTTTGCAGGCTCCATGGTTCGAAGTATGTATGTATATCGAAAATGGAACAAGAAAAAAAAATTCGAGCGTGATTAGCTACAAGAGGGCATTTTAATTAAAATCACAACAAGTAAAGAGAAGGTACTGGAGTAGAAATTAGTCGCATCGACGAAAGAGAAATGCAACAATATGTATTGACGGTATTGCGATCCGTATCCATTGATTTCAAAATTTCTAATTATTTTGCAATCCGTATTACTATACATCAATATTGCATGCTGCACGTTAAAAAAATAACACGGTACTTGGATCACGTCAATAAATACTGAACGTGTGACAATGCCCAATGCCATAAATCTGTTACCAGGATTGTGATATGTATGTATGTATGTATATATTAATTTACGTTTTTACAAATCTATGCACTTTTAAATTTTGTATATTTGGAGATATTCAGAAATCTTCACCATGAATATCGAGCTACACATAATTCGATGTAAATTGTGAGGTCTTGAAGTATCAAAAGTCCTTCGCATCTGCTCTATTGGCCCTGAAATCATAAAAAAAGTGATTTCTTTTTGATTATGCATGAAGATGAGCCACTTAAATTATTCTAGGAATACCATGCTTCAGTTAATATATAGATGTAGTTTCGCTTGCGCTCCATGCCAGGCAGTTATTTCCATCTAGTAAATGTAAAAATGCTTCAGTTAGAAGGAAATTAATATAGTTATTTGCAAAATTACCTACTTATGTTTACAAATTTAACCAAAAAAATTAAAAGAAATGAAGAAGATCACTCACCACCGAGAAGATTGCTACCCAGGGCTGCTTTTTATATTGTACAAGTTGGTTGTAGGAGAATCGTAGAGAATGCAAATAAAAACAGTCGGCACATATTTTGATTATAAATTTTCGGTTTTAAGTAATAATTGTGAAGTGTATCTTCACTGGTTAATGCAAATATTTCACATTCCACAAAATTTTCTATTTGATTTTCAAAGTTTATTATGAAATATCATTGCATGCAACTCTGCTATAGTTTATTTTCATTATCCACCATCAAAACTCTTATCCCTGAGAAGGACTTCACCACAG
Source organism: Philophylla caesio (assembly GCA_963971545.1). Classification (NCBI taxonomy): domain Eukaryota; kingdom Metazoa; phylum Arthropoda; class Insecta; order Diptera; family Tephritidae; genus Philophylla; species Philophylla caesio. Next base: position 53,198,544 of record OZ020607.1, on the reverse strand, counting down.
TTTTACTACTGTATATACTGTGCCTGAAGTTTCGATATATACAGTACGCCAACTCTTCGATAATTTATCGGAAAAATTCACCCCCAAAAGGACTTGGGTTTCGTGTTACTCTATTTAACAGAAATAATCTTTGAACAGGGTTTTGTGCGACAAGGAACTAAACAAGATTTATTTAATTTATTAATAACTAGTAAAAAGTGGGTATCGTATTGAGGACCACACACAGCGCTCGTGAAGGTGTAATTCCATACAATTTTGTTGTAAAATTACAACTTCAACGAACAAAGTTGTATGTGCGAGTTGAGCAAATAGGTATTTCCTTAACTAATAATCTGTTGCATATGGTTTGTTTTAAATTTTAAATTTGTTTTCTTCTAAATATATCTTCAAATGCTGCTTAAGGTCATACGTAATGCTAATTTTTTTTGTCATAATTAGAATAAAAATTAATTCTCAAAAAATTTACCGGGATATTTAAAACCGACCCTTAGATAGCAATTTAGACTTACTCGCACTCAGGTTTAGTTCGAAATTAAGTTTAACATATTAATTTATTTATTTGATTAAATATATTTATTTATTTGTTTATGAAGTCAGTGAACAGAAATTCTTACAGACTACACTTAAATATTCTTATTTCATTAACATTTCAAGGCGTTATTCATATATTCTTTTTGGTTGTTGTGGTTTCCGACAGGGTAATTATACGCTGTATTTTGGAACGAATTTCCGTCATCCCTTGTCAAGTTTGGTTTGGAGACAAACCGGTTTCGGCGTTGTGCCATCTTCAGTGTAATTTTTCGAAAAATTACACTGAAGATGGCACAACGCCGAAACCGGTTTGTCTCCAAACCAAACTTGACAAGGGATGACGGAAATTCGTTCCAAAATACAGCGTTATTCATACATAAGATTTTGACCCTGCCACTAAATAGTTGAATGCAAAATATACAATACATTTTTCGAAGATATTTATTATACAAGTATATATCTTAATACACGAATGCGTTTCATTTTTTATATAATTTATGTTCTGATTAATTTTTCCAAACGGAAAAGAATGCCCACGTATTTTCAAAGGCAAATTATCACTTTTGATCCCCAGTATACATCACATCAATATTTGTATACTTTGCAGGTAGCGTGGTTCGAAATACAAAACAAGTAAAGAGAAGGTACAGGAGTAGAAATTAGTCGCATCGACGAAAGATAAATGTTACAATATTTATTAATGGTATTGAGATCCATATCCATGAATTTGAAAATTTCTAATTATTTTTGAATTCGTATTCCTATCCATCAATATTGCATGCTACACGGTCAAGAAATAACACGATACTTGTATCACGTCAATAAATACTGAACGTGTGACAATGCCCAATGGTTAAAAACTGCTCGCAGCATCGTGATATGTATGTATGTATTTATTTACGTTTTTACAAATCAATGCACTTCATATTTTGTATTTTTGTATATATTTAGGAATCTTCACCATTAACATTGAGCTACACATAATTCGATGTAATTTCTAAGGTCTTGAAGTGTCAAAAGTCCTTTGTAACTGTTTTATTGGCCCTAAAATCATGCATTTCTTTTTGGTTATGCATGCAGATGAGCCACTTAAACTATTCAAGGAATACTCTTCAAAAGCTTCAATTTATAGATGTAGTTCGCTTGCGCTCCATGCCAGGCAGTTATTTCCTTCTAGTAAATGTAAAAATGCTTCATTTATAAGAAAATTAATATATTTATTTGCAAAAGTACCTGCTTTTGTTTACAAATTTAACCGAAACAATTGAAAGAAATGAAGAAGATAACTCACCACCGAGAAGTTTACTACCCAGGGTTGCTTTTGTTATTGTTCACGTTGGTTGTAGGAGAATTGTGGTGAGCCATTGAATAATTATTCAAATATGCAAATAACAGTCTCACATATTTTTGATATACATTTTTCGCTTTAAGTAGTAATTGTATAGTGTATCTTCATAGGTTAATGCAAATATTTCTCATTCCACAAAATTTTTTTATGTGATTTTCAAAGTTTATTATGAAATATCATTGATATATATGATTCAATTATAAAAGGTTATGTACTTACTGACGGCGAAATTCTGACACTCCTTAATCTATGGTCGTATTTTGGAAGTACGCAGAAAGGGGGAAAAATGTGATCCCTTTTTGCGAAAAAGTATTAGAAAAATACTAAGTAAAATACGTATTAAAATAGTAATTTTTTTTTGTACTAACTATCTTATATCTGCGGAACTTTCTTCTTCTTCTTTTATGGCGCTACAACCGTTTATCGGTTTGGGCCGAGATCAAAAAGCTTTGCCAGTTCCCTCTCATTACTCATACCAAGCGTAGACAGGTCCTTCTGCACTTGGTCCTTCCAGTGTGTTCTTGGGCGCCCTTGCCGTCGTTGCCCACCCATGGGTGCCGTTTCGAAGGACTTTTTCACTGGAGCATCATCATCCATGCGAACGACATGGCCAAGCCATCGCAATCGTTGAATTTTTATGCGCTTGACTATGTCCACATCATTATACAACTCATACAGCTCGTCATTCCATCTTCTTCGGTAACCGTCGGTTTCGCGAACAGGGCCATAAATCTTGCGAAGAACATTTCACTCGAAAGCCCCCAAAGCTTGCTCATCGCTGGTCAACATCGTCCATGTTTCTGCGCCATATGCAAGGACGGGCACGATGAGAGATTTGTAGAGCGAGATTTTCGTTCGTCGAGAAAGGGCTCTGCTTTTCAACTGCCTACCGAGCCCAAAGTAGCATCTGTTATACTTCGTTTGATTTCAAGGCTGACATTATTGGTGGTGTTTATGCTAGATCCAAGGTATACAAAATCCTTGACTACTTCAAAATTGTAGCTGCCAACAGTGACGTGGGTCCCAATACGTGGGGATTTTTTGTTTGTTGCCACAAGGTACTTTGTTTTGTCCTCATTCACTACTCGACAAACCTCTTTTGCTTCCTTCTCTAGACTGGAAAATGCTGCACTTACGGCCCTGTTGTTAAGGCCAACGATGTCAATATCATCCGCATACGCAAGCAGCATCATACTTTTGTTATATATAGTACCACTGCGATTCAGATTGGCAGCTCTTATTACAGTTTCCAGCATTAGGTTGAAGAAATTGCACGAAAGTGAGTCACCTTGTCTAAAACCTCGTTTGGTCTCAAACGGCTCGGAGAGGTTCTTCCCAACTTTGACGGAGCTAAATGTTGTGCTCAACGTCACTCTACATAGCCGTATTAGTTTTGCGAGGATCCCAAATTTAGACATGGCGTCGTACAAGCAGCTTCTATTCGTGCCTCAAAAGCGGCTATGAAGTCGACAAAAAGGTGGTGTGTGTCGATTTGCTTATCTAAGGTCTTTTCAAGGATTTGACGTGCTGTGAATATCTGGTCGATGGTGGATTTAGCAGGCATAAAACCACACTGATAAGGTCCAATCAGCTGGTTCATATATGGCTTCAGTCTTTCACACAGTATCGTCGAAAGAACCTTATATGCGATATTTAGAAGGCTTATCCCACAATAGTTGGCGCAAACAGCAGGATCACCCTTCTTATGGATTAGGCAAAGAACACTAAGGTTTCAATCTTCTGGCATGTACTCGTCAGACCAAATTGTGCTTAACAGCTGGTACATGCTTCCTACCAGCTCTTCGCCGCCGGCTTTGAAAAGCTCAGCCGGTATTCCGTCTGCCCCAGGCGCTTTGTTATTCTTTAGTCGCCTAAGTGCTGTTCTCACCTCGTCTTGGTCAAGTGGAGGGATTTGTTGTTCATCCCTAAAGATTGTTCTGGGCTCCTCTTCTTCAAACTCCTCATCATAGTTCACATTCAGTAGCGTTGAGAAGTGGTCCCTCCATACCTCAAGTGTGCTCTGTACGTCCGTCACCAGATTTCCATACTCGTCTTTGCAGGAACCACCCCGGTCTTGAAACCACTTGTTTGCTGCCTTATTTTCTGATAGAAATTTCGGGCCGCATTCCTGCTTGCTAGCATCTCAAGCTCTTCGCACTCACGCCTTTCCGCCTCTCGTTTCTTGCTCTTGAAAAGACGTCTTTCTTCCCTCCTTCTCTCCCGGTATCGCTCAATTGTTGCACGCGTAGTAATTGGCTGCAGGTTGGCTTTGTATGCTGCGTATGTATTTCTCTGCAGCAGCGACGCGGCATTCGTCATCGTACCAGTTATTTCTGCGAGGCTGGTAGTAGCCAACCACTTCCTCCGCAGCGGTGCTAAGAGATTAGGAGATGTTATCCCATTAATGTCAGGGCGATGAGAAGTTGCTTGCCTTAGCAGGTCGAGAGTCGAGATTGAAAATTCTCAGCTGTCTGTTGCGATTGCAGCTTTTCGACGTCGAACTTTCGTTGCGATACTTGATGAGCGTTCTTCATTGCAGAGAGGCGCATGCGGACCTTAGCTGCAACAAGGTAATGAACATCTAGCACGCTCGAAGCGTATCTCGCGTCTATCATAACGTGTTCAATTTGGTTTCGCGTTTTTTGATCAGGGGACACCCAAGTGGCTTGGTGGATGCTTCGGTGTTGGAACCTGGTGCTACTTACTACCATGTTTCGCGCCGCGGCGAAGTCGATCAGCCTGTCTCCGTTGCCGGAGGTATTTTTATGAAGGCAGTCTCCGCCCAACCACAAATCCAACACCAAATTTGAGCGCCGTCTCATGGCAGCTGTAGTAAACGTCGCACGATGCATATTTTTTGCATCCATGCCCCGTCCATCGTATTTCCTGGACTGCAGTGATGTCAGCCTTATACTTATTTAGGACATCCAGCAGTTGGATAGAGGCACCTTCCCTATAAAGGGTCCGGACATTCCAGGTGCATATCCGTAAATCGTAGTCCTTGTTTCGTTTGAGTGGGTCGTCTGCGTGTGGGGAGGTCATTATCCGAGGCTGTTTCGTTCTTTTCATTGGACTTGCATTTTACATGATGGGTCCCAAACCCAACGCATAACCCATTGCTGGGGGTAAAAAGTTTGAATTCATTTATATAGCGAGCCGCTTGCTTCAAGACAGACGACCGTTTGCAGCCGCACCTCCTGGTGAACAGACGCTGCCGACTTTGGTGAACCCTTACACCGAATATGTCGGAGTGGCTCCACTAAAGCTCCCTCTCTATTAGCCGTGGCTCCGCACGGGTTGGTTACCGCATCTCGCACATGGGTTGCTCACGTTGCCCAGGGTGCACGAACGTGGACGTAAGAGTAGGAATTGAGTACAGCCGCGCAACTGTAGCTGCATACCCAGAAGCACCGCTGTACCCCATTACACCTTTACACCGGAACTTTACCCTTCCATTAAATACAAATAAATATATGGAGATATAACTCTATTTTAATTGGCAAATAATAAAAATATCAGGTCAAACCTTGAGTCAGCAAAAGGACTAAATTTAAAATGGAAAGGTCGTAAAATCAATATTATCAATAAAAATTTAAATTAAAAAAACTCAATCGTCGTGGTAGTGTATAAAAACATAATTCCAGTTCTCTATCGCACATATACTATGTATATGTTCCGAAAAATGCGGTATTAAAAATTCAGGGGTGAGGCCGTACCACTTCCCATAATTATTTATAGATCCCTCAGCCTATCTCATTCCAATTTATCTCTATTTTTATAAAAAACAAAGTCATGTCTTTTAATGCAGGCTATAAGCCGTATTCCTGCTAAATCTCATTCCAACTCGGTGACGTTTTTACATTATTGAATTACAAACATAAAAACCTTCAAATTTAAAATATTTGAATTATACAGGCCTGTTCTGTATTTAGATATTGCAAATTTTAAAGTATGAAATAACATAATTTTTTTTGCAAAACTCACCCAAACTCGTGCAATCAAATGCCAACAGTAAAAAAAATTATAAATTAGACAAACGCGTTAGTAATGCCAACACTTTTTCAAGTATGAAGATGTTTTCAATATAATACCATTACAAGTGAAAACTATAGAATATGCAACATTCTTCATGAGTAGTGGTGGGTAATGGCGCAAATTGTTTGGCGCTGACACACTGGCGCCAGCGCCACGGTCGGTGTGTCAGCGCAATTGCGCCATTACAGGGCAACACATTGATTTTTTCAAATTAACGCTTTTTCATTTGTTTCCCGCGAGCGACGCTCAAATAAATAAATAATAATAAATAATTACACGGATTTTAAGAACATATTACTTCGAATTTCAACAATTTTGCTTCCTGGTGCATATTCTACAAGTAAGTTGTTAAAAATTTTAAGTTTGGTTTGAAAAATTAACAAAACTCTAAGCACCGAAAAATGTTTAGCAAAGTATGCAAAGTTTTTATTTCAATTAGCGAAAATATTTAAAATTAAAAGCTTGGCATACATTTTGGGAAATCGTCTGTGCACAGACTTCAGTGATAGAGTGTATATACAATAATATTTTATTTTAAATACGATGACATCAAACACATCTGCATTGTTGCATTTTGCGTAAACACACAACCTATACATGCAATTGTTGGTTCATGAGTTGCTTGCAATGCAAGCTTTGCATGGTTTGGTTGGTTGGTGGTGTTTCCAGTGTTCCGGTGTTTGCTGGCGCCATTGCGTTACAGAGTTGTCAAAATCGGTATCAGCACTCGTAACTCAACTCTCGGTATCAGCGCAATGGTGCGGCGCCATACTGTGTTACCCACCCCTATTCATGAGTTAAGGAGCCGATTTGTCATGCGAGAAAGAGTGAGGTGCTTTATTACAGAACCTTTTATTATTGAATCATGCGTTTGATATACATTTCTCGGTTTTTTCTTTAATTAGCTCTCTTGCACATGCTTCAGTTTTAAAATGGATAAAAAACCCCTTTTGGAAATGTTACCGATGATTTTTTAATGAGACTATTGTAAGTATTGAAAGATAGTTAAAACAATTGAAGGTGAGACTATCGATAGTTGGATTAGTCAAGACTTAATTAACTTAACTTAACTTAACTGAAGAATTGGAGACGATTATTCAACATGTCAACTTAATTTTTGATGATTAATTGTTGTTGCATATTGTTCTTTGAATTTATCCGTGACACCACATAGTACAAAGTAGTAAATAAAAGCACTTGTGTGATTATTTTTGAATCGCATATTGCTTGTAAAAATGTTAAGGAGAATTAAATGGTGTCGAATGTTTTTAAGTTTAGCACAAATGTACAAAATGGGCTAGAAGTAGTGACTTGGTCAGAGGGGTGGTGGCAAATCCACCCGATAAAAAGAGACTTTTTGTTGTGCCAATTTACATCCCGGAAAAATTTTGCATACAGTTCTTTATTGGAGGATACGATCAACTTTTCGTCATTCATTTTTATGTTTAAATTTTCTTTTTGTCTATAATTGAATTTTCAGCTATTTGACGGTGCGCCGGCTATGTTACCTCATCAAATAAATTTTATTTAAATGTAATTTTTGCATACATTTATTTTTAAAAATTGTAAATGTCAGGATCTGGTAAGCCCAGATTCTTAAGTTTCTTACGGTTAGTTAGGTCTTGACTAACTGAGACTTAAATTAAATATGATCTGCGTATGCAGGGGTCAAGACGCTGTCAATGAAAGACTTCTTCACATGCACAAAAACTTTTGTCAAATCTGCATTTTTGTCACTCGGAATAAGTGGTGTTGCAACATCGCCTGGCAACACGACAAAGTCAGTGTAACAATGTGTCAGCACAGAAAAAGTGCAACTCTGTAAAAACCACAAAGTATTATCGCGATAAGTTTCAATTTTCTTTTGTTTTGAGACAAAATACTCTAAAATCTTCTTTTAAATGCCAATCGTATATAATTTGAATTGTAAAACGAACGTTAGCGGCATTCCTCTTTAATTGTAAAACGAACGTTAGCTGCATTTCCTTTTTATAAGTAAAACGAACCGACTCACGGATAAGGAGTAACTTAAATCATAAAAAAAAAAAACGAACCGAGTGCAGGTGAACCAAACGGCTGCTATTAAACGTTGGTGATCCAACATATGCTTTAAAAAATTTGAGAACAAATTTGCAAACATGAGCTCTGATGCTGAGGTTGAGGTTGATTGCGGCATATGCAAAAAGCCCGAGGAAGAAGACGTGGTACAATGTGACGACTGTGACAACCTATGCTATTGCAAGAGCTAATTTGTAAACTACCAGCCAAGTTAAGTTTAGATTGGGCGGTGCATAGCAGTCTTGTCGCTGAAGCGAATATGGTAGAATTTAGTAAATGGCTTTTCGATTTGGCTCAGGAAGCTTGTACTATATTGACGAAACCTTCAAGTATAAATCAGCAGCCAGAGACGCGTAAAGCCCATCGTGTTGGCTTCCTTGAAGAAGAAGAGAAACAACATGGCTACAAAGGCAATGAATCGCGTAAATGTTTATTATGAACTCAAGATCATAACGTATCGCAATGTAAGAAATTCAAGGCATTATTATATGATGACAAGTGGAACACCGTTCGTCGCCTGGAGTTATGTCGTTCTTGTCTTAAAAAGCATAATCCGAATTTTTGTAAGGAACGCAAAGAATGTAGTGTAGGTAATTGCACAGCAAAGTACCACCCGTTGTTGCACAGACCGGCTGAAAATAAAGAAATCATTAGGGACGATCAAAACTTAATTGCCATACATGTAAATAATAGTAGTGCCAATTACAATACACAGTAGGCACAAACCCGTTGATGTATACGCGTTGTTGGATGATGGGTCTGGGCCAACAATAATTGAACATGACGTTTTAAAGCTTTTACAGCTTAAAGGTGAAAAACCTTAGCTTAGACTACGTTGGACTGATGGTTCTATTAGAGTCGAAAATGAATCCGAAATGGTCAACTTGCGAGTGTCTGCAAAGGACAAAAATAAAATGTTTACACTTCGGGATGTTCGAACGGTTAATAAACTGGATCTTACCGGTCGAGTCCTACCAAGGCATAGTACCACAATTAATTATTATTTTAAACACCAAGCATGTGGCAATGCCAATGAAATTCAGGGAAGGGAAACGTGATGTGCGGTTTACGGTGTGGTTAAAAATAATTTAGATAAGAACTCCAACCTTCAACTACACATTTGTGAATGCGATAATGACATAGCCAAATAATTTTGTATCTGCCAAGCGCAGACTTGTCTGCTTTGAAAAGAAATTAAACAAGGACATCGAATTGAAAGATAAAATTAAAGCTCACATACGTAGAATTAATCAAGAATTCAAACGCAAGTGGTATTTACCAATATTTTCTGTAAGCAACCCTAACAAACCGAACAAGGTACGTGTGGTATGGGACGCAGCAGCTATGCATCATGGAAAATCTCTTACCGGGTGTCTTGAAAAAGGGCCTGACCTGTTGCGGCCATTAATGGATGTATTGTACAACTTTAGAATCGGGAAGATTGGCATTTGTGGTGACATATGCGAAATGTTCCACAGAATAAAGGTTCATGAAGATGACCAAAAGCGCAGCGATTTCTTTGGCGTGATTGTGACACTAATCGATCACCGAGTTCTTATGTACTTCAAGCACTGTCGTTCGGCGCAAGTTGTTCTCCTGCAATCACGCAATGTGTGAAGAATCGAAATGCAGAAGATTTTGCTAAAGAGTTTCCGAGAGCCGTTAAATCGATAACATAAAGACATTACGTAGATGATATGCTTGACAGTGTCGACACGCCACAAGAGGCCATAGAATTGGTAAAGAACGTCATCGAAGTTGATAAGCGAGGCAACTTCCACATCACGGGATGGATGACCAATTCCTCTCAGGTCGCTAACGCTGCTGGTAATAAAGGCTCAAATGAAAAGTTTTGCGACGCGGGAAGAACTATCGACCAAGTGATAGAGCCAGAAAAAGTTCTAGGACTTTGGTGGAGAACAAGTAGTGATATGTTCACGTTTGACACTAAGTATACCAAAGCCAGCGAAGAAATTTTACGCGGTGATAAGCTTCCCACTAAAAGAGGAATTATACGGCTCCTCATGTCTATTTATGAACATCTTGGTTTCCTATCGTTTTACACAATAAGGCTAAATATTTTACTGCAAGATATCTGGAGAAGTGGCATTGATTGGGATGATACGATTACTGAAGAGTACGAAAGTGCGTGGCAACGGTGGTTGTCACTTCTCGAGCATGTTAAAAAAGTCCAAGTTCCCAAATGAATGGAATAACTTGCGGCAGTATTAGGAGCCCGCCTCGCAAACGCTATAGTCAAATGCCACGATCTCAAGATTCACGATATGTACTACTATACAGATTCTCGCACGGTACTGGCATGGTTGCACTCAGACCCTCGGAGATTTAAACAATTCGTCGTGTTTAGAGTCGCAGAGATCCAAGAAACTACATATAATGAAATGGAAATATGTATCCTCAAAGTCGAATGTAGCAGATGCGGCCACAAAGTGGAAGAACACAAACGAGTTTGAGCCGACAAGCACTTGGTTTTCCGGCCCTGAGTTTTTGCATTTACCGTGTGAGCAATGGCCCATGTATAAACACGAAGCTAACATCCCGCACCTCAAAGATATAGAACTAAATCCAGAAGCCGATCGTATTAGTGTTCATACAGAGTTCCAGCCCATAAAAATCCAAGCCGATTTTCTAAATGGGAACGTCTTGAACGATGTATGGCATACGTGAAATATTTCATCGACAACTGTAAGCCTAAAGCCACTAAGAGAAAATTTAATAATGACGCAACAACATATGAAGTATTGACTGCTGAGGAGCTGCAATGGGGCCAACGTTGGCTCTACCGTCTTGCACAAGCCGATTCATATTCTCAAGAAATTCAAATGCTTAAAAAGAACCTAAACTGTGTATTGCCAAAAACAAGCGATCTGCGGAAGTTGTCACCATTCATTGATGATTATGGAGTTTTGCGTCAAAGGGGCCGCTTAGAATACGCTCCTATTAAATATTCTGCAAAAAATTCGATAATATTGCCTAAAAATCACAAAATGACGCAACTAGTTATCAACTGGTATCATAGAAGGTACAAACATGTTCACCACGATACTGTTATTAACGAGATATATCAAAGGTTTTAAATAACCAAGTTTACGTCGTGCTCTGCGATACTGTTATTAACGAGATATATCAAAGGTTTTAAATAACCAAGTTTACGTCGTGCTCTGCGCACGGCGCGTTATGATTGTCAACATTGCAAATTGCGCAAAGCCAAGCCGCGGCCTTATCCTTCTCAGGGATAAGAGTTTTGATGGTGAATAATGAAAATAAATTATAACAGAGTTGCATGCAATGATATTTCATAATAAACTTTGAAAATCAAATAGAAAATTTTGTGGAATGTGATATATTTGCATTAACCAGTGAAGACACACTTTACAATTATTACTTAAAACCGAAAATGTATAACCAAAATATGTGACGACTGTTTTTATTTGCATATTTGAATAATTATTCAACGGCTTTCTACGATTCTCCTTCAACCAACGTGTACAATAAAAAAAGAAACCCTGGGTACCAAACTTCTCGGTGGTGAGTTATCTTCTTCGTTTCTTTTTTAATTGTTTTGGTTAAATTTGTAAACATAAGTAGGTAATTTTGCAAATAAATATATTAATTTCCTTCTAACTGAAGCATTTTTACATTTACTAGATGGAAATAACTGCCTGGCATGGTTAAATATTAATATATACATACATACATATCACGATGCTGGTAATAGATTTATGGCATTGGGCATTGTCATACGTTCAGTATTTTTTGACGTGATCCAAGTACCGTGTTATTTTTTTAACGTGCAACATGCAATATTGATGTATAGTAATACGGAATGCAAAATAATTAGAAATTTTGAAATCAATGGATATGGATCGCAATACCGTCAATACATATTGTTGCATTTCTCTTTCGTCGATGCGACTAATTTCTACTCCAGTACCTTCTCTTTACTTGTTGTGATTTTAATTAAAATGCCCTCTTGTAGCTAATCACGCTCGAATTTTTTTTTTTTGTTCCATTTTCGATATACATACATACTTCGAACCATGGAGCCTGCAAAGTATATAAATACTAACGGGAAATACATATGTACTGGGGATCAAAAGAGATTTGTCAGGGATCAGTTTCCTTCGAAAATACGTTTTCATTCTATTCCGTTTGAAAAATTTAATCAGAACAGAAAATATGCAAAAAATGATAAGCATTTGTGTATTAAAATATATCTTGTTTAATAAATATATACGAAAATATTATTGTATATTTTGCATGTCTAAACCTTATGTATAAATAACGTAAGTCTAAATTGCTATCTAAGCGTCGGTTTAAAATTCCAGCAGTAAATATTTTTTAGAATTAATTTTCATTCTTATTATGTCAAAAAAAATTAACATGCGTATGACCTTAAGCAGCATTTGAAGATAAATTTAAAATAAACCAAATTGAAAATGTAAAACAAACCATATGCAAAAGAATAATAGGAACTACATACATACCTATTAGCTCAACTCGCACGGACACAGTTTTGTGAAGATATTCTTTAGAACTACATATGTATTGCTTTATAGCTCGATTAAACTTTGTTCGTTGAAGTTGTAATTTTACATGAACAAAGTCGCTTCAAAATTGTATTGAATTTAGCGTTCACGAGCTTTGTGTGTAGTCCTCACTTCAGCAATTACAAATCTAAGATATCTTTAATGAAGTAGTACAAGCTGTGAGTTTGTTCTATACGCCCTTTTTTTATTTATTATTGAATAAAATAAAACTTGTGTATTTCCTTCCTGCACAAAACCCTGTTGAAAGATTTTTTGGTTAAAAAGAGTAACACGAAACCCAAGTCCTTTTGGGGGGTGAATTTTTCCGATAAATTATCGAAGAGTTGGCGTACTGTATATACTGTGACGAAACCCAAGTCACAGTATATACAGTAGTAAAACAGAGGTGAAGTCCTTCTCAGGGATAAGAGTTTTCATGGTGGATAATGAAAAAAAAAACTATAGCAGAGTTGCATGCAATGATATTTCATAATAAACTTTGAAAATCACATAAAAAAGTTTGTGGAATGTGAAATATTTGCATTAACCTATGAAAATACACTATACAATTACTACTTAAAGCGAAAAATGTATATCAAAAATATGTGAGACTGTTGTTATTTGCATATTTGAATAATTATTCAATGGCTAACTACAATTTTCCTACAACCAACGTGAACAATAAAAAAAGCAACCCTGGGTAGTAAACTTCTCGGTGGTGAGTTATCTTCTTCATTTCTTTCAATTGTTTTGGTTAAATTTGTAAACAAAAGGAGGTACTTTTGCAAATAAATATATTAATTTTCTTATAAATGAAGCATTTTTACATTTACTAGAAGGAAATAACTGCCTGGCATGGAGCGCAAGCGAACTACATCTATAAATTGAAGCTTTTGAAGAGTATTCCTTGAATAGTTTAAGTGGCTTATCTGCATGCATAACCAAAAAGAAATGCATGATTTCAGTGCCAATAAAACAGTTACAAAGGACTTTTGATACTTCAAGACCTTAGAAATTACATCGATTTATGTGTAGCTCAATGTTAATATTGAAGATTCCTAAATATATACAAAAATACAAAATATGAAGTGCATTGATTTGTAAAAACGTAAATAAAAAAAAGAAGGAGGCTGTGTCAGAGACACGGCCATTAAGTTTAACGTAGAATACGCCATCCGATAAGACAGAAAACATATGTATAATGATAATTTATAATGATAAATAATACAAGCAAATGAATTTCTTTATTTGATAGTTACTTTTGATGATATACATATGCTTATGATAGGAAAATAGGATAAAAATGTTTTTAAATTATAAATTAAATTTCTCGCAAAAACGAAGTCAATGGTAGTTATCAATAGTAAAGATAAATGATAAATAACAGACCCAAATCTATTTGTTTATTTGAAAATTTCTTTTTGAGAATATAGGCTTATGATAGGAAAAATAGGAAAAATAGGATAAATATGTTTTTAAATTAACATTTAAATTTCTCGCAAAAACTAAGTCAATGGTTGTGTTATCAATAGTTGTGGGATCATCATTTCGAATATAATCCAAATTAAACGTATCGCTCATAAATTTCGCCAATCTAGTATTTGAAGTGATTTCTGTGTTAAAATCACCACCAATAAGCAGTAGTTGGCAGCGCTTTCTCTCCCTTTACTCTACTTAAATTTTCCCGCCTAAAATTTGCAATAAAATGAACGTCTATTCACACTACAAACTACACACTCAACCAAACACCACACACAAATTTGTTTGGATGTGTTTATAAAATTATCATTTGAGAAATTTAAATATTAGGAAGATATCAACCAATATGAAATGTATGTCAAACGAAAGCTAACATCTTCATTTGACTACAAAAAAATTAAAAAAAAAATTTATCGCGCCGTTTCCTTATAATTAAAGAAATAGAGATTACAACAATAACAATCTGACATGGGTGCCCATACCGTAAGGTAAGACGTATTCTACGCCAAAAATACATACATACACATACATACATGTCACGATGCTGCGAGCAGTTTTTAACCATTGGGCATTGTCACACGTTCAGTATTTATTGACGTGATACAAGTATCGTGTTATTTCTTGACCGTGTAGCATGCAATATTGATGGATAGGAATACGAATTCAAAAATAATTAGAAATTTTCAAATTCATGGATATGTATCTCAATACCATTAATAAATATTGTAGCATTTATCTTTCGTCGATGCGACTAATTTCAACTCCTGTATCTTCTCTTTACTTGTTTTGTATTCCGAACCACGCTACCTGCAAAGTATACAAATACTGATGTGATGTATACTGGGGATTAAAAGTGATAATTTGCCTTTGAAAATACGTGTATTAAGATATATACTTGTATAATAAATATCTTCGAAAAATGTATTGTATATTTTGCATTCAACTATTTAGTGGCAGGGTCAAAATCATATGTATGAATAACGCCTTGAAATGTTAATGAAATAAGAATATTTAAGTGTAGTCTGTAAGAATTTCTGTTCACTGACTTCATAAACAAATAAAAAAATATATTTAATAAAATAAATAAATTAATATGTTAAACTTAATTTTGAACTAAACCTGAGTGCGAGTAAGTCTAAATTGCTATCTAAGCGTCGGTTTTAAATATCCCCTTAAATTTTTTGAGAATTAATTTTTATTCTAAATATGACAAAAAAAATTAGCATGCGTATGACCTTAAGCAGCATTTGAAGATATATTTAGAAGAAAACAAATTTAAAATTTAAAACAAACCATATGCAACAGATTATTAGTTAAGGAAATACCTATTTGCTCAACTCGCACATACAACTTTGTTCGTTGAAGTTGTAATTTTACAACAAAATTGTATGGAATTACACCTTCACGAGCGTTGTGTGTGGTCCTCAATACGATACCCACTTTTTACTAGTTATTAATAAATTAAATAATTCTTGTTTAGTTCCTTGTCGCACAAAACACTGTTCAAAGATTATTTCTGTTAAATAGAGTAACACGAAACACAAGTCCTTTTGGGGGGTGAATTTTTCCGATAAATTATCGAACAGTTAGCGTACTGTATATACTGTGACCCAAGTCCTTTTGGGAGGTGAATTTTTCCGATAAATTATCAAAAAGGTTGCGTACTGTATATACTGTGGTTAATCACGTAAGAAGTTGCCAAGAGTAACGGGCGGTCTTCACCTGCTTCCAATTGTCGCTTGCTTTCTGCTTCTTGTCGTCGCAAGCGAGAGAGAGATTAGTTCTCTAGGCATTTTGAAAGCATACTTTTTCATTTGCAACATGTCGTAGGACAAGATGGTTCGTGTCCTGCGTGTTATTCAAACTCCAAACCCACTCATATTGTTGGTATAAAACAATTGTTTAACAACAATAATGACATTTTAAGAATGATAAAAATGTATATTGTTTTTTTATATATATCCATCTTAACAAATTTTTAGTTGTATTATAATACATGTAGTAAAATAAAAACAGATGGTGCAGTGTTCCGCATCTGGTCCACGACAAATGCCGAAGCTATTATGTGCTCAACGATAGCATGTGCCTCCTTTGATATACATAGTACATTATTTTGCTATTGCGTGAAGTTAAAGCTCTTGCTGGCAATAGGCATACATTTGGGAGAGAGTTATGAGATTATAACAATGTATATACTAGCATGTATATAACATATTAACAGTTTCGAATTAGTAGACAATTATTTTTATTTTATTAGGGAAATTATGTACTTTTGTAACCCTAATCTAAAAGAATAATTGTTTATTCAAATATAACAATAAATAATTTGTATATATGCACATACATGCACTCGCGACAATCAATGGCTCTACTGCTCAGACGCAAGCAATCATAAAATAATATATAATAATATTTTTCGATAAAATTTAGCACTTACACTTTATAGTACATACATATGTATATAGCTCATTGTTTGGCAGAGATTCTGCTTTCGTTTGTGGCGTGGGTACCACAAATGGAATACCTACAGTTTTATGCCGGACGAAAACACATTTTGAGTATTTCCATTGCGTGCTATAGAGCGCCTGCTAATTGAAAAAAAATTGTCTATGATTTTTAGATTTTATATGCCCCAACTAAGATTTAAACATTAGACTTCAGCTGCAAAACCTGCGAAAAACGAAAGTTTTTGCATGGCATTTATTTGATTTGAATTGTTTATGAGCTTTAAGGTCGATTGATTTTTTGGGAAAAATAATAAGGAAAAACAACAATACTCAAAGCGGTTGAAATTACTATATTATTATTTCGGAGATCACCACATCTCCTCTTCAGAATTCTTTCTTCAAGGCTTCCAAATGTAAACGAAAAGAAATAAAAGTAACTGACCTCACCGTATTAACTAACATTAACACTTTATTTATGACGGGTTTTTATTTATTTTTTAACACTTCAAAATCAAATTCTTCTCATTATTCCAAACAAAGAGCGTCGCAATCATCTCTTGTTTCAAAATTATTATCATTTCCTTCGCAACCACCATAATAAAAGGTTCGACATCTATTTGTACGATTATCATAGAAGTAGCGTCTAAACATAGCACGACAAGGACCAGTACTTACGGGTTGATGGCAAACTGAAAATGTTAGAAATAATAAAAAATACAATACAAAAAAAATATATGTCATATTTATCATTAGTTTTTAGTAAATGTCTGTTCCCTGGCCGAAATGAACTTTCATTTTCTTCAGATATTCTTTGTTTAATACTTAG
The DNA here is from genome assembly GCA_963971545.1 of Philophylla caesio. Taxonomy (NCBI): domain Eukaryota; kingdom Metazoa; phylum Arthropoda; class Insecta; order Diptera; family Tephritidae; genus Philophylla; species Philophylla caesio. The sequence continues at coordinate 53,181,270 of OZ020607.1, read as the reverse complement.
GGCCAGTTTTTCAGTACTGGTTTAAATTCAGTTTAAACTAAGTTAAGTAAAACTCAGTTCAAATCAATGCTCTTAATTAAATGTGTTGCAACCAATATAAAGTAGTCATCAAACAGCTGATATGTTTATCTTAGTTTAACCGTGTTCGTTGTTCGTTTAAAGTTGACTGAAAAACTGCATACTGAGTTTAAACTTAGATTTACGACAAACATATGTAGTTCAACTTGCACTGAAAACTGGCTCTTAAATGTTTATTTATTTACCATATTTTGGTCGCGCGTGTACCATAAAAATATTTATTAAAGCATGTAGTACAAAAAATATCAAAACCGAACGGAAACCACTCATTTTGTTTGCAGCGACCTTCTTATTAAAGTACTGATTGAAAATATATATTTTTTTCAGTAATAAACATAGACCACATAAATATTCCAAGGCAATATTCAATTGTTGTATGCTTATATGTATGTACATACCTTTGTTTGTACGTATAATATAATTCTTTATAATTGTTATCTGGAGCAGCATAAATATTTATATATGTAAATATTTATATATGTATATATATGTATATATATAGTATAAGTATGTAAACAGTGAGCAAATTATATATTTATATACAATTGTTATCAGAACTTGGTACAGAAGTGATTATTTCTAACAGCCACGTGAATAGCAAAGCAATTGAATGGTTGTCGCAAAAAAATATTGTTAGCGACAAGATAATATATTTTAGAGTACGTATGTATATAGCAAAAAAAAAGTTTTTAACGACGCAACATAATGTCGTTTGATTTGGTTCTTTACTTTCCTATAACGTACATATGTACATATGTGCATATGTACAAGCAAGTACTTAGTTAACTTCGAAAGAAATTGTATGTAACTAGCAACTTCAATTCCTTAACCAACTCAATTGCTTGACTTTATCATTTATTTATTTATTTACTTATCTTTAAGATAATTAAAATAGTGTTCATTCTCTAACAAAAATTGTATATACTCAAGCTTTTTTGGGCACTTATTCAAAATGCATATAACAAATTTTCATCAAAACTTCAAACTTATTTCGCAAAAGTTTTGGAGTTTTTCGTTTCGAAGGCAACTTTTGACTACTTGAAATTGTATACTCAAAAAAAAAATCAAACGATTTTGAGAACGAAGTTGAAATTCGGTTGAAAATTTTCTAAAAACTGCGTTTTAATTGAAAATTATTACAAATAGTTCAATGAACACAAGTGGCTAACAATCTTATTTGATTCTAATCTAGGCCTCGCTACTTCATAACACTTCTGATGATTGCCACTATATACTGTGATTATCACGATGCAATCAACGTTGCGCATCAGCATTGTGGCATCGAAAGATTACTATGTATCTGGTATCGTTTATGGTAAAAGCAAAGAGAAACAGACGAAAGAACTAGTTTTTATGTTGACGGGTGCCAAAAAAAATTGATTGATGAATGCATATTTATATACATACATATGTGCATATGGGTTGAATTAGAAGAAGGGCATCGCCCCGGGCGCTACGTTTTGGGGGCAGCAAAACGATCTCCGCTGTTCTTTGAAATTTAGAAATATACTTATAAAAATGTTTTTTAACAAAATTTATTATAGAACAAAAAGAGTTGTAAACTCACATTGTCATAATCTGAATAACAACGAGAAGTATTTATTGAACTCGAATACTCTTTAGTCTTGGAATTTGGTAAACTTTACATAATTCTTCAAAATAGTAATCGAACCACCTCATGAAACTTGTATGTAGGTTTAAGGAGCGGAAGGGCGTAGGTATGTACCATATTATTGAAAAACTTTATACATATATTTTCCGTACATACATATGTATGTATGTATATTTCCAAAGACGTCAATATGTATGTATGTATATACATACGTAAATATACATACTATGTATGTATGTATGTTAAAAAATGTAATTGTTTGTTTACCAAACACCGGGCAAGTTGCAATGTGGTGAAAAGAGAACTTAACAGTCTATAAATTTTTTCTATTGCACCCTTGATTATGATTTTTAAACTAAAGGGGATACTCGGAAAATAACATTTGCAGAGCCCATGTTGGTATAGATTTGTATACACATATTAAAAAAATTCAATTTCACAGTATTATATATACATTGTATGTATGTATATATTTCTTGAATACATTCATCTTGCTTTTTACCTTGTCCATATACATACATATTTATAAATGAAATTCTGCGTACGGTAATGGTTATGTAGAGAAAGAGTTGTTTGTGTTTGTGCGCGATGTTATATGTGCACTTTGCCAAGCGCCACACATCTGCCCCTTTAGCTCAGTGGTAGAGCACTGGTCTCGTAAACCAGGGGTCGTGAGTTCAAACCTCACAGGGGGCAAGTCTGAAACTCTGCAATAAGTTTCTGCCTCTGATTTTTTTAAATTTTTATTATTATAAATTTAATTAAATATATAAATTTTCATTCATTAAATGTTATTACTTAAAATTAATCACTTCAACTGAACAACTGTTTGATTAAATCGCTTTTGAGTTTCTTAGTACCTGTTTAAGTAACCTTTTTAATTTTTTTAAATAAATTTGCGCATGTGCCATTTAAAGCCTCATATTAATTTTATTGTCGAATTTTGACTTTAATTTTTTCAGCATTTTGCAAAAAAATGATGTTTTCCTCTGCCTAGTGCAACAGACACTTACATATGTTGACTTTATATGCATAATTACATATTTATATACATACATATGTATGTAAGCATGTATACATTCCCATCTTCTATTTTTTTTTTCGTTCTTTCCTTCTGTTATTTTAATGGTATTTTTGTTAAACTTGTGTTACAACATAAATTAACTGGTAGGAATGTACCTAAAATATGATTAGATTATAGATTTTAATGCATACTTATAGAAGCCAGACATTTGATTTTATTTCTATCCTCAAAACAAAAATTTGGATGGACAATCAACATGTTCGAGTTGGATGTAATGAATACGAACAAAGAGAAATCATAAATTAGTTAAAGGAAGGGCACAAGAAATAGAGTTGCTAAAACAGGGCTTCTGTGTTAAAGGCGCTTTTGCCAGCCTCGCTTTTACACGAGGCAAGACAGTTTAGAATATACAGTTAATATTAAGGCAACCAAAGTAAGCGACAACAAAAAAACGTGGCAAAAAAATTGTAAAACAGTCATTTATTTTTTTAAGTTTTTCAATTGTAGAATATAGAAACTTCAAGGGCAACGTGATTTGTAAAAAAAAAAAGATTAAGCAATAAAATATATTCACATTTGTTTTTCTTTATGTGGTATTGAAAATTTTAAAAAATTTTAGCAATAAAGAACAATTTGAGAATCCAGGCAAATTAATTCCTGCCCAAATATTGTAAAACAGTCATTTATTTTTTTAAGTTTTTCAATTGTAGAATATAGAAACTTCAAGGGCAACGTGATTTGTAAAAAAAAAAAAGATTAAGCAATAAAATATATTCACATTTGTTTTTGTGTATGTTGTATTGAAAATTTTAAACATTTTTAGCAATAAAGATCAATTTGAGAATCCAGGCAAATTAATTCCTGCGCAATGCAAATATAGTTAATTGTCAAACATTAAAATGACGATGTTAACACCTGCTTTAAAATAGCTGTGTTAAAACATCTCTCTATTCAAAATACTTATATATTTGAGAATCCTTCTCACTCTCTGTAGAACTTAGGGCCAATTTTTCAGTGCTTGTTTAAACTGAGTTTAACTAAACTTAAACTTCGTTTCGTTGCGCTCAATAAAATTTGTTACAAGTTAAACAAAGTACCTACCCTACAAATACATGTTGACAGATTTACTCAGCACTGACTATCAGCTTACAGGTAAAATGACTGTCATGGTGCTTGCCAAAAAGACACTCGCGACTCGCTACGCTTACTACGGTTGCATATATGCGAGAATGAGACAACGAAGTTTTAGTGTTTTCGTTTACTGACCGTCTGAGGTCCGGTGAAATGGTTGTCATTTATAGTTGCATAAAAGCGAGAGAGAAACACACAATAAATTCATAGGAGTTTTGCAAATGACACGAAGTATTCGGAAAACTCTGAAGTGTTGAAAAGTTGAAGAAACATTTTAATTGTCGTTTTTTTTATAAAAGATTAGTTTTAAATTGAAAAAATAGTTTTTCTAAATGCTAATTTTAAATAAAAGAGCATTTCTGAGAGTACGCAAAAATACTGATGGACTAGCCCGAGTTTGTCCGGCCGAGGATATATTTTGCAGGACGGCCGAAAGATACTTACGCAGAGAGCAGTTCTATATCATTTGATGTAAGTAGGTATAACTGAATCTTTTCAGTTGTGATGGTTTTATAGGGAGCACTGACCCAGTAAAAAGAACGAGAGTGAGTAGCGCTATATGCTTGTCTATTCGGTGTTAAGGGCCGTACACATAAGACTTTCGCTTTGTGCTTCAGAGTTTCGCTTTGACAGATAAGTTGAAGCCCTGATGATATATGAGTGCTGCTATATACAAGGCGAGAAAAGTAAAGCAAACTTTGACAAGAAACTGTTCACATTTCCATTTTATTTCAGTGCGCATATGCACACGATTTAGAAAATTCACTAGTATTTCATAATTTTTGCGAGTATATTTACTTTTAAAAAACGAAAAAAGAGAAATATGAATTATTATTGATATTAATATTGTATTGTTATGTACTTTACATAGATAGAATAATATGGAGGACTGAAGCGATTAAGCGTCACAGTGTCCTGTTTAATAAAACACGCCCATTTAAAATAAGATGTTTTGGCTACAATCAAGCGCTACATCTGCATACATATGCATGTATATAAGTTTCTTTTGTCAATCCCTCCTAAACAAGTTCAAATAGCAAACGAAACACATCTCTGTTAACCATCCTCACCGTTTTCTTATTTATCGTTTTTAATTTATTTTGGCAAAAGATGCTGCAAGAAGACCTTTTACATCGCGGTCTTAATAAAGTTTATTACACTCGCGAATTTGAAACATTAGAAGCATAACTACTACTTCCTTCATTATATCAGTAAAGCTCATTTCCTATTCTCTTATAAAATAAAATACTCGGAATAGTCAAGATAAAGTCGACTCTAAAGGTAGAAATAACTTTTTTGACATATGTTCCGTAGAAAATTATGTCAAAAAGCTGCTTCTAACTTTAGAGCCGACTTTATCCTGACAATCACTATGGGCCATTGAGTTTAAACGAAAAACAGAATTCGACTTGCACTGAAAAACTGGTCCTAAAAGTGCTATCATGGTAAAAGTATCCGAACAACTGCGGGAATAGCAGTTTCGGTTAGTCGTGTCTGCTAACCCGACATCTCCACAGAAAATAGCTGATGTTTTACTATCTGTCATTTTGGCAGAAAAAAATGAAAAATGATATGTCAATTTTTATGTGTGGGCAGTTTGATGTCTTGGCATAAACATTTGTAAGATGGCGTCAAACAAGTAAGTTCGTTTAATAAAGCGCAAATATGCTGAAAATAATACAATAAATATGTTTTATTTCCTCCCAAATACGTAAGCAATAATAAATGCAAAGGAAAACAACTCAGTTTTTGCTTCTGAATGAAAATATCTTCGATGTTGACCCCATGAAATTTACAGGCAAATGACTGTCAAAGTAACAAAGTGATAGCTTATTTCATACAATAGGTGCCAAGACATAAACGCTGACATGAAGAAATAAGCGGACTCCATTGACAATATATTTTCTGACATCTATTTCAGGACATCAGTTATTTTCTGTGGAGATGTCGGGTAAGAGCACATAAACTAACTACTGAAACAAAATATTTTCACGGTTTGCAGCCCTTAACAATTTTTTCCGACTGTGCGCTTAAAATGCAACCATGTAGTCGTCTTCTTCTTATTCATCTCCTCGTAACATAAGTACATTTTGTCACTTGTTCCGTGGGTTTTGACAAAATAAAAGTTTTCACTGCTATTATGTGAAAATAATTTTTCACAAGTTATTTGCCTATATATTGTAAAATCAATAACTATAGCATTAACTGCCAATAATCTTGAAAATTTTGCGGCGTAAAACATACTAGGGCACTCCAAAATATAGGCATAGTCGAAATGCGTATAAAAAAATTGGAGATTTACAAGGCGTTTGAGCAATAAAAGTATCTGCTGTGAATAGTGAACAGATTCAAACCAGAACAACAACTACCCTTGTCAAGAATGCATAAAGAACATTTATGTCTTGTTCTTTGTCTTGTGTAGTGAAAAGAACTTTTGCGAGTATCTTTATAATTAGTCATAGGATATTTCATTTTCACAGCTAATTGAAAACTATTCAATACGAGTGTCTTAAAAGTGTTAAAATTCAGATTATTGATCAGACTTGGCTTTTAATATTTCATATAACCACCCTGTGCTTGCATTCATCACCTATAAAAAAAACATATGTATATAGAAGAATAGACAATCGCTGAAAACGGCAGAAATGGTTCGTGTTTGACTTGCCAGATGAAGTAAGCAAATTCAAATATAAGAAACGAAGAAGAGGTAGCAGAATAAATTCATCATCGTGCTATATTTCACGCGCAGGGAGACTGACAAAAGGCAACACAAGCAGCATTAGCAACGATAGCAGCGTAAGAGGAATTATGGAAAATTGCTAATAAATGAAGTTGTGTAATTTCCAATAAGATTATGTATAAATATATAAATTACTTTCAGTTGCTAGTAAAAGTGGTCAGGTTGCTTAAATCCCATAAAGCTCTTTAACTCTCTACGCACTACTTTATAGCAACAATAAAGTTTGCCAAAAAAGACCAAGTAAGACCAACAGCTACAGAGAGACAGCAGGAAAATGCAACAAGATTGCAGTGAAGAAAGTTGGCTGGAAGAGCAATGTCATCGGGAGATCAACGCCCAACACGAAGAACACGAACGCGACTATACAAGGCATCGCGATGCCGCTTTGAGTAATGTATGGGGTGCATTTCAGGATTCGGCCACGTCCGTGGCACATCTCTACAGAGGTCAGTTTAAATCACAATAATACTCAGCGATATATATGTACATATATATACATATACATATATATCTATATATGTACATACAAATTTCGCATAATTTTTATAAACAAGAAAATGTATATATGTACACATATAAATATGATGATAAAAATATCAGATTTGGTTTAAATATGCAAGGACGAACCACTAAAACCATGTCCTTATACATGTGTACATATGCATGTTCATAAGTGCATAAATATTTATGTATGTGCTTACATGAAGAACAAGGTGGGGACTGAAGTTTTTATGCATACATACATATGTACATATGTACATACATGCATATACAGAAGGCGAAATTTTATCTTCAAAGTTTAAGAAATCTGGTGATTCTTATTTTTTTTCGAACGGATGCTGGTATAAGACCACTTTTTTTATTTTACTCACCCAAGTAGACAAATTTTCTTTCGCAACCTATGACTGAAGCAACGTTGTAAAAATTAAGTATTACCTCTGATTGCGAAATATAATTTAAAATGATAATAATTGATTGGCAAAATTAAATAACCACTTGTTGCGAAAGCTTGGCTACAAGGCGAATTGATGTAAGGTGGTAGGGATTCTAAAAATGCAACCCTTTAGTGGATTATTGTCAAACTTTATCTCCTTTGTATTTAACTTTCGCGAAATAATTTTTGAACTATTAGGGTCACCGCAAAAAGTTATAGTGAACCATATGTTGAAATTTCCTGTAGTTAAAGGGAACAATTGATTATTTGCAACTAAACAATTGATCTTGACAACCAACCAACAATCAGCAGATTGATTAACACCACCAAGGCGAATTTAAGAAGGCGAAATTTTATCTTCAAAGTTTAAGAAATCTGGTGATTCTTATTTTTTTTCGAACGGATGCTGGTATAAGACCACTTTTTTTATTTTACTCACCCAAGTAGACAAATTTTCTTTCGCAACCTATGACTGAAGCAACGTTGTAAAAATTAAGTATTACCTCTGATTGCGAAATATAATTTAAAATGATAATAATTGATTGGCAAAATTAAATAACCACTTGTTGCGAAAGCTTGGCTACAAGGCGAATTGATGTAAGGTGGTAGGGATTCTAAAAATGCAACCCTTTAGTGGATTATTGTCAAACTTTATCTCCTTTGTATTTAACTTTCGCGAAATAATTTTTGAACTATTAGGGTCGCCGCAAAAAGTTATAGTGAACCATATGTTGAAATTTCCTGTAGTTAAAGGGAACAATTGATTATTTGCAACTAAACAATTGATCTTGACAACCAACCAACAATCAGCAGATTGATTAACACCACCAAGGCGAATTTAATAATTCGCCTTGAACACCACCTTTAATGAATTCGCCTTGCTTGGATATTATGTATTGTTTGAAAAAAATTGAATTGTTATTTTAGAGAATACAATTTGTCACGATAAAAAAATAACTCAATTTAAAATTTTTTTAATATTTTATTTTATATATAAAATAAATCCCCCTGTTTAAAATTTTTTTAATATTTTATTTTATATATAAAATAAATCCCCCTGTTTTTAAATGTTTTTAGACGCTTCTCTTTAAACTACTGTTTACTTTCAAATGGACAATTGAACATTGGATTTATAATGACTGAGTTACATTCCATGCATGGTACCTATTGGGCACCACAACGATGAGAAGCAGAAATATTTTATGTATTAACATGTTTAGAATGCCGACCGCAGTTTTTGGTCAGGTAAAATCCGCGTTGCACCCTTTTCGAAATTTTTGTCCTAACCTGAATGACATATGTATGTATGATTGTACATTCATAGTTCATGATAGCGACAATAATGCAACAATTCACTTACATTCTACATATGCAGTGTGTACACACATCGACAATATTTAAGTTTATATACAGATTTGAAAATTTTTAAATCGAATCTTATGCATACCTCAAAAACAGCTGTTTGAAGGGTCGTTAAACGATTCAACGCCATTTCATATACTTCAAATGGTGTTCTTTTTCGTTTGGTAAATGTTCACTTGCAGGTATGTGCATGATTCAATTATAAAAGATTATGTACTTACTGACAGCTAAATTCTGAAAATTCAGTTGTATTTGGGAAGTACGCAGTAAGGGGGAAAAATGTGATTTCATTTTGCGAAAAGGTATTATAAAAATACTAAGTAAAATACGTATTAAAATAGTATTTTTTAAGAAATTATTTCATTTTTGTACTATCTTATATCTGCGGAATTTTAATTCTATCTCAACCCAATTTATCGCTATTTTAAAAATAAAATTCCTATCTTTTAATGCAGGCTATAAGCTGTATTCCTGCTAAATCTCATTCCAACTCGGTGACCCCTTTTGACATGATTATATTACAAACATAAAAACTTTCAAATTTTAAATACTTGGATTATACAGGCCTATTCTGTATTTAGATATCGCAAATTTGGTCGGAATCGGAATGAATAGCATCGCTATACATCGAAAGCGATCATTTCAATTTTGCTTTTAAAGTCTTGTCTCTAATTCTCTGAAAAGAAAAAAACTAAATTCTGATCCTCTTAAAACTGAAGAAACTAATAACAGATAGAGTGGAAAGGATTTATACATTCCGATTAGCACAACGGGCCTGTAAATTTTTGAAATGAAAATATCACCACATGATTATTGTAGAAACTGTTATGATATACCCCATTTTTTTATATTTATTTACTCAAAAACGAAATCTTAAATAATTTGGTATCGTCTTCGGGAACGTTTGTTAATGGGCAAGGAAATACCAAGTGTTAGAAGGAACCTGTAAACAAAGTGGTTCAATTATTATAATTTGTATATTATTATATTGCTATATTAGAGCGCAGTTACCCACCGACGTGTACGTACAAGGCTCATAAAATAGGTCGGCCGTTTCTACGCCGGTGGACAACTGCGATCTTACATTTAACTTATGCGTGAGTGTGTGCGTCTAACGCAGGAAAAAAGTTAGAAGAAGTTTTGCACTTGGGCATGTATACACCAAACGGTCGAAGAAACCTTTCAATGAAAAGGTCTAATTATAAGAATTTCCCTTAATAAATGCAGTTGGTATACAATTTAACTTACGCGTGCGTGCCTTCAAAAAGTGCTATAGATCGGCAGCAGGAAGACGCTCCAATCGATCGACGATGGACACTGTTGGGAAAAGATATGTATGTACATACATTCACAATTACATATAATCCGTGCGATGAGTGGGGAACGATGCTCTGCAAATAAATATGTATGTATGTATGTATGTTAGATGTACATATCATTGGAGTAAACAAAAGTGGTATTTACTCACGAGCTTCTCGGCCACCAATGTTCAAATAATATCCCACTGAAGGGATCGTATTCTAAGTATTTTGGTTAATTACACTGTAAATAAGGTATAACAGATGTTTCAATTGAAAAATTGCTATATTGTTATGAAATAACATTAATTTTTGCAAAATTCACCCAAATTCTTGCAATCACAAAATCAAATGTCAACATTGAAAGAATTATAAATTAGACAAACGAGTCAGTAATGCCAACGCTTTTTTTTAGTATGAAGATGATTTCAATATACTACTATAACAAGTGAAAACTGTAGAATATGCAACATTCTTCATGAGTTAAGGAGCCGATTTGTCATGCGGGAAAGAGTGAGCTGCTTTATTACAGAACCTTTTATTATTGAATCATGGGTATGTGTTTAGGCACATATGCGTCATTTTACCAAATATCCTATGTCTACCATCTCTTCTTACTTTAAAGTGAATATATTATGGCAATATCGCGAGAGAAGAAGGATAAGGTATATGACTTTAAATTGTTATTCTTTTACATTAAATTCCATTGTAATAACATAATTTTCTTTTTTTTTTACACGTTGAGTGTGTTGTTGTGGTAGCATCTACCCGGACTCCATAATGGACGACAGTACCATAAATCGATATCATCAAGCTTAACTAACGGGTTCTCCAGGAAAAGGATGGTTGCAAAAGGGTTGGACTCTAGGTAGAGGGAGGGGTGTTAGTTAAATAGCTGTTTGGTGTCCTACAGTGATTCTCCGCATGGTGAGCAGGTGTTAGGGAAGCTGGGATTAGTTTAGGATAAGTAGGAGTTTAGCCTACTACAATAATCATATCAGCTGATAGGATCTCTTCTGCTGCGCCAGGTGGGGATTGCGCTCCCAAGGCTGCATTCACAGGTCGAACGTCCAGAAAGCTGGTGACGAATTCCCTGTGAATGGCCGGGTGTGCACCGGTACTTGCTTTTCCTCGGTATGTCGCTGAGATCCAAGTTACGATTCTCAGCCGGGGCATGTATAATCTAAGTCATAGAAAAAGTCTTTTCTAATAGCGGGCACCCCTCTCGGCCAGCAATAGCAAACCTTCCAGGGAGATATCTTCTCATTAAAACATCTGCAATTCTGGGTCGTCATTGAATTGTAGCTTTCCATGTACAGCAAAGTTTTAAACTTAAAACGGAATTAACATAAATGAAATGTAAAAAAGTCATCAAAGTGTTCACTTTTTAACTAATTTTTAGAAATATGAGTATGTATGTACATAGTTTCGTAGCCCCAATAATTTTAGTACAATATTTTGCGTATTTGGTAATATTTCTAAAAAATTCGACGACGACTTTTTAAAATTGTAAAAAAGACTAAGATTTTATTAAAATATCACAAAAATAAATGTAGATATTTAAAATTTTTTTTTAAGTATCAAAAGAATCAATTTCGCTCAGCGAGTTTCGCTGAATGAGGCGTTACGGGCAGGCGATATTCGCCACAACATTTCGCCAAGTAAATCAGAACCGAAACGAAACACGATTTGATGCTTTTTTATTTATACTAAAAAAATTTTCCGTTTTATCCATAACCAAAACAAGTTGTTTGTAATAATTTGCTGATTGCGCTTTACTTTGCTTATGAACATCAGTACTTATAGCAGATTTTGTTGACGGCTGCACAAAAATCTTCTATAGTTTGGGAGCCGCTGAGTTCCCAGGTTAGAATTAGAATTAGAAAAAAATTTCTGTATCTCAATAACGGTGTAAGGTATCGTCACAAAATTTGGTGAACAAATATTCCTCAATATCGCGGTTATCATCGTTAAAATTTTTAAAATCGGACCATAACCTCGCCCACCTCCCATATAAAGAAAATTTAAAAAAATGCAAAAATTTCGTTTTTTCCTTATCTACTGGAACATATTAATTAAAATTTGATATTTAGAGAGATAGTTAATTAAAAAACTTGATTGCAAAAAACTTCGTTTTTCAGTATTTATTGGAACAAATTGGGTAAAGTTTAATACTAGCCGCGATTTGAAACAAAGAAACGGGAATTTTATGAAATTATGGGCACCGCCTATACAAAAATACATAGCGTGGGTATATAAAAATCGGTTTCGCCCGAATTTAGCTTTTCTTGTTGATTTTATTTATGATGAAAAATTAAATCGCTATTAGATGGATTGTTATTAGCAATCCCGGGATTTGAATAAACTGCATGCGGATTTGTGACTGCTGAGGTCGCGAGGGTAGAGGGGCGTGCTATTACTCGATATGCCTCTAGGTTCGAGGTTCGAATCTCAGCCAGGGCAAGCAAAATCTAAATCATAGACAAGTTTTTTTCTAATGGCGGTCACCCCTCGGCAGGCAATGGTAAACCTCCGAGGGTATTTCTGCCATGAAAAAGCTTCTCATTAAATACATGTGCCGTTCGAAATCGGCACAAAATTCTAGGTCCCTCCATTTGTGGTAGAATATAAAGACGCACACTACAAATGGCAGTAGAAGCTCGGTCAAACATTGAGCTATATAGTGTAAGCGTCAAAAGAAAATATCGCGGGATCCAGGGATCCCAAAATCCCATGCATATATACTTACATATGTATACAATATATTAAAAATATATATTACTGTAGTTTATCATTTAACATTTTCAGAACGCTCCTCGAACACTTATCCCGATACGGGTGCATTATGGCTTCCATTTCAAACAGCCGCTGGAACTGTAACAACACTTTACAAGGGTAATTTACAAAATATGCATTTAAGGAAGGGGCGCATTATTTAGAGGCCATAAAAAAGTCGCTTTTCTTGATTTTTGTATTTTTAGAATAAGAAACATTGTTGACAATTCGTTTAAACAGTATATTTTAGAGCATATGTGATTTTTTTTTTTAATAATTGAACCACTCAAAAATCCATGTTGCAGCTGATAATGTCCATTAGCGTGCAAAGTAGCGTCTGTAATTCTTAACTGTACAGTAAATATAAATATCTTGTTAATTCGTATACTTTTTTTCTACTCTATATAAACCTAAGATAGCCAATGAAAACTACAAATTAATAATTTTTTTCTATGTTCACTTATGAATATTACAAAAATCAATATACATAATTAATTATTCATATCTTTGGTTCACACAGAACAAAAAATAAGTTGAATCAATCGTGCACGCCAATTGCAAAAACATGGTTTTCAGAAAACGCGCCTCAAAGTTTTGATAAAGTGCAACGAAAGAAGAATTTTCGTCGACGCACTTGTCGATTATCTGAAATATCTTTTCAACCACTTCGAAAAACCAAAGCAAATACTTTAAACATACATATGTTTTTTTTTAAATAGTTTTGGAAGATACAAAGCGCAAAATTGTCGTTAAATAATTTTAAATACAATTTTTATTTCATAAAAAATTTTGTTGCTTGGTTGTATTTACAAAACTAAAATAAAATTTTCATAAAATAAATAAATATCTTCTTTTGTGAATGTTGCAATTATAATGTGAATTTATTCTTGCTTAAGGTGGCTCGAGAATGTTTTCGCATTTTAAATTCTTTCTGAATATGACCAAAGCCAAGCATACATAACTAGGCATATTTCATTTAAATGAGTGCCTAGTTGAGTTGAGTATTTAAATTCACTGCAAAGAATTAGTTCACTTCTAGTTCGTTCTATCGATTGAATCAGCTCTTTAGTAGGGTTTATGATAACCGTGTATCCGGTTTCCCAGGTACAACCCAGACGACCGGGTAAGTCGGATAATGCCGGGGTATCTTATCACGTTGGTATTACGTGGTGCTTTTATTTTCCGTGTTGACTGGTATTAACAGACTTCCCAGGGTGGTGCAGTATCATATGTACTTATAACGGGGCGGTTAAATGAATAATACCGTGCTAATGCGACGAAAAACTTCTTTAATAAAATTATTTGTGGCCAAAAGAAAATGTTTCAGTTATAAAAAAAATTTTAAATAATTTTTTGAAACGCATTTATTTTGTAGACGACTAGAAATGTTATTGTTTTCTTATCCTAAAATCAAATGTCATACGTCCTGTCCGACAACTTAAGCATAACGTTACATATACCGACATACAGTTCATGTCATCCCATTTTTACCTTAAACTCATATCTTAAATGTAGAAGTTTTTTTCAGATATTAAAAAAAGAGGTTTATTTTCCTTAAAAATTTTCATATTCAAGTTAAAACTTCCTTCGCCTTAATTTGATTCTTACGTCAGTTGTAAGTGATTAAAATAGATAAAAGTACAAAACTATAAACGAAGAACAACTAATTTTGAAATCACTTTCCAGTTACGTATGGGATTTGAACCGCCACTATCAAGGTGAAGGAACGGTTCCATGTTTCTCTCACATCTCTAGGTGAAGTTAATTATAAAAGAAAATTAATTACCTGACATTCTCCTTTCATTTAATACTTACTCATACATTTAGTCATAAACTTTTATAGATTTTTAATTTTGAATGCTTTGTTTAAACTGAATCATCGAGGTCCTTTAAAAATAAAGCCGCCCTGGAAAATAACCTATTAATTCCTTTGTTAAAAGCTTTGCAAGTCTAATGCCAGACATTAACAGTTTCTCCAATATTTATTTATTTTCATACATACAGAAGCATGTGATGGTGTTAAGCGCACCAGTGATTCAGCTGTACAATGCGGTTATCAGCGGCGCACACGAGAATTGGCCGATTGGGCAAGGAGTAAAAAACGTCGCATGATACGTCGCGAGGATCTCTTAGCCTACTTGGCTGGAAAACCGCTGACAAATACCAATCGTCGGTGAGTCGCCGCTAAAGTGGCGAAAATAAAAAAATGAAATCAAAAAACACAAAAACACTTCTTCATATCCGCAACAATTAAATTTTAAATTATACTCACATAATCGTGAGTTATATATATACATATATTGTTTTTCCTTTAATTTTCCAGTTCACCAAAGCCAGAACATTCGCATAACCACTCGAACACCAGTGCTGTGTTCAACACAAACACTTCACATCATTCACCGCCTAATATGTACTCCTCCACACATCACCATCATGCTCAACACCAGCTTCACCATCAAGCAATCGGCGGCGCTACCAATGAGCCAACCACTGATTTGCATACATTCAAAGAAGCGCTTGTCTTACGGCCACGGTAGGAAATATTTAACTGAAAGTGTTAAATGACTTTTACATTAAAAGGGGATTTCTCTCTCTTTTTAGTGGACCGGAACTATTTGCATTTGTAGCCAACGAAATTGCCCGTCATTGTAAACGTCCAGCCAGTCCCATCGATGATAAAATGGATATCTGCCATTATAGCAGTAAACGTCAGCGTTTTATGTAGACATTTTGAATTAAGCTTACAAAGGTAGTGTTAAAGCAATTTACGCATAGTTATCCATGAAAATGGTAGTCACATATACAAGTAAAACAATATTTAAATTAGACCATCTCAAGGAAATACAAAAACTATTTAACTAATCACAATCGGTGACAAATAACGGTAAGATTGGTAACGAATAAAATTGAATTTGAATAAAAAACTCTAAATGCGCGATATGCTCGTTTAAAATATGAACGCTTAACGTAACTTTGACACAATACATACACATATACTTAAAAAACGTAAAATCAAAAAAACAGATACAATTAAAAGTGCAAGTATTTCCAATGAAAATATTTGATTTATTTCTTTTTACTGGTCAAATCATGGACACTTTCGTAGATATCAGTACGGTATCATTTATAAATTGCGCCTTTTTTTATTGCAAATAAATCATTGTATTAAATTTATAATACAATTATGTAGTATTAAATTTAAAGTTATTGTGTTTATAAACTATAGTGATATTGGCGCCTACATTTGGATAACAATTTCTAAGAAAATATTTTTGATTAACATTTGATTTAAAATTATTTATACTATTAAAAGGAGCGTGATTATTTTAGGCATATTCATGGAAACATGCTAATTTAACAAACATATGCAAATGAAGTAAAATAACGTGCGAAGCGATATAAGTTTATATATTGAAGTAAATGTACATACATACATTTGGAAAGTAATGAAACGTGATTGAAACTATGCACACAAGTATTTAGAATTTAATTTGTGGTTTTTTGAAAATTTTTACTATTTAGTTATGTATGTACTTGTACTGAGTGCTACTATTTAAGCGTTGGGAATTATTATCAAAAAGCTCTCATATTCACATCCTATTTGAATGCGTTCTAAGCGTAAACAATTGTACCATTTCAATGATACTTATATAAGTGAATTTAAGAATACTAAATAAAAGTATTGTGCAGAGAAATTATCATATTTGGGTTTATTAATAACTTCTTTTTATGCTGGCATTACTTCTACACAAATACAACATTGCGGGTATCTAGAAGCAACTTAAATGTTAAATCATATATTACTCTAAAACATTTGAAGTTGTGCTTTTTTAATTATTTTGTGTGCAAGACAAAAAAAGCAACAAATACCAATTTAAGCTTCTGAAAAATTCTATGATTTTATTGTTTATATGTACGTCACTTTGCGAAACTTCGCGAATCACCTATGTATTTGTGCCAATTTTTTTTTTGTAGCCGTTTCAATATCAATATCGTTCTGGGGATTGTGCCCTTATTAAGTCACCCAGGCCTTATAGAAGAATCGACATGCTCCTTCTTTTTGTCGATTTCGACAGCATACGAAGCTGATTCTACGCTGCAATACTGGATTGAAAAGCGAAACGAAAGCCCTTCTAGGAAAAGCCTTGAAGAATGGCTTCACTTAAGAAGGCTTTCAAAATTATCTTCTGGGAACAACGCGACAGTGGAGGCTTAGACAAGACTTCTAAAAAATAATGCAATTCTCATGACTTAAAATAAATGAATAGTTTAGACAAAATCGTAACACCTTTGACAAATTCCAGTTCGAGCAGTTTGAAGGTTTCAAAGGTTTTACAAACTCAACCAATGAAAAGTACCTGAGATATTTGTGATAAACCAGCGAAATCGAAACAAGAGTATAGATGACCTTAAGTCCTGCCAGTTGTGATTTTGCTAATAGCAAAGGTCTTTGCTGCTGCCACATTTTAACTGCCGTCTGCTGTTTGGCTAAGGATCAGTATAATGAGTACATATTATGCTCCGGCAGCCTTCTGCAATCTTTCTTATTTTGGTTCAATCACTACTACTTACTCCCTCAATAATAACCTATCAAAGCTAATTATCTCTTATCTCTTTACTATGATCCGAACCCGCCAAAACAACATGGTCGTAAGTAACAATGAAAAGAGTGGAGTGAAGAGGGATGAGATTTAGTAGAGGTATGCACTGCGACCGATATGTCTATTGTGACCTCAAAGCTCGTTATAACACTTCAGCTAGCCCCAAGATCTCCAGAAAACTCAGGATGGTCGCCGGGATTAGGGTGTGTATGTATTGCTCTTCCGGCCATGGCCGTCCCAAGGTGGTTCCCCGTCTGCGCGCCATAGACACACTCCATTAGCAGGTGCTGCGGAGTCACCAGTTTTTCTCAGTCTCTCTATGCATTGAAGAACTAGTGCCGATTTTACTTCGTACGAGGAGAGAGCCCTGAGCGCCGCCTGGCTATCGCTTGAAATTAAGACTCTCATTGCTGTAATTTCTACTCAGATATATCTCAGCGCATAAGCTAAAGGCAAATACCTCCGTTTGGAAGATGCTTGGGTAGGCAGCTATTGGAACCGAGACATTTGATCTGGGCCATGGACGCCCTCTCACATATCCCTCCGGAGTCCGTGAGCCATACGTATACCACCAAGAGAGTACTCCCTTGGATGTGATAATCCAAAAATTAAAGCCCTCCAGGTGGCTTTGCTGTGTAATTCAACCTCAAATTTCCTGTTGAAGGTTATTTCTTTGAGTAAGTCATCACGGGGGAAGCACGCCAGCGGGAGCTGAGAGGCTAGCGTCTCCCTAGCCTTGAATGACAGCACCTTGTCTCTGCAAAATCTTTTTTAGAGAAATTCAGCAGAGTTCTCTTTGCCACTTGATCAATGGTTAGATGAAGCGGTTCAAGTTCCAGGATAACTTCTAGCGCATTGCTTCCGTAATGTACACACACGCCAGCTGTTGAAGTTTGGCTATTGTAAAAATGAATTTTGATTCGTGGCTACGGGTTGACAAAATAAAAATAACCAAAATCCGTATTCTTTGTGGTAGTTACTTCAATGATGATAATGGTGATGTTTTATTTCCTATATCGAAATTAACAATTAGTTAAATTGACATAAGTGGACAATTACTTACACTTTGGTGTGTTCCTCCCGGTTTGTCAGCCACAAACGCCGCTATTTTTCAAATGCACATAATGGCTGACATACCGTTCACATATTTTACCAAAGGTTGCCACGTTATTTCAAATCAATCTTATTTTAATTATGGTTGCCAACAATATATAAATCTTAGGACTAAAAAATGTTAAGCCGCGCCAACAGCTAGAGATTTCCTTGCCGAAGCCAGGGCGACTCTGGATCCCCACGCGACTGCCCCATATGTATTAATAGGCCTTACTATCATAGCGTACAGCAACGGCAGGTCCCATTAATGCTCTTGTACCCCTAGAGGTTCCGCCTCGATATGAGCCCTCCGCAGAAGCTTAGAATCAAGTATGAGACCCAGATATTTCACCCTGCAGTTTCCTCTGTGTAAGTGGTTAGGGCCGAGAATAAGTCGTATTTCCTTCAACATTTTCTATAAAATGAAACACGATCAATATCGAAAGAATTAATTATTAATGAGTTGCATTGGTATGCAAATTCGAAGTGTGGACTCAATTTCCGAAGACGTCACAATTTGCAAACACAAAAATATATTTTTTGTATGTACAGAATTCGCTCGGCGTTTGGTATACCAATAAGATTAAGCATATGATCTAAAGCCATGTAGCAATGTCATAGGATTGATATAATTCGATCGTAAATGACCGGTTGATAGTTCTTATATTCTCACTTCATAAGATATCTTGATTATTTTCCTTCATTCTGCGCGTATCAGTGAGTGGTGTTGGATGTGCCGTGATTTTCTATATATCTTTGGCTAATTTTAATTGGTGTTTTTACCGTTTTTGTGTGCTGAACGGGATAAACGTACGGATTGAAATTTGTTCGTTTGGAAGAAGGCAGCTTGATACAAAGCTCAAGAAACTGTGAGTATCTTGTGAACTCTCTGCCATTTGTGATATTTCATCTGATCATATAGTTTTGTGTAAACTAATTAATAGTGCCGGCGACGGCAAGTAAAAAAGCCAGTATGGCGTCACCGACTGCAAAGTCGGTGGCGGCATCAGCCGATGATTTTGAGTCTTTTTCGACGAGCCTAAAACCAAATAGCAAACGGAAAAAAAGTGGCAAGACAAGTGATTTTTCTATTAACACAAAAATTAATGAAGTTCTTATTGTGGACAGTTTGGATAGTGAGCTAGTTAGTCGAGTTAACAAAACCGCAAACCGTGAGGGTGCAAAAGACAAAATGGATTTCGAAGTAAGTGAGACAATAGATAGTAGTATTGGCGGGAAATCTGACAAGGCGTTTTCTGCCAATTCATCGCCCATGTATCCTTTAAACTTTAGCGGAATTTTTTTTGTTCTGGTAGACACTTCTTAGTGCAAGGCAATTAACTGTGATAGGATGAATAGTGGTTTAGCCCTAAGAAGCCAAATAAGAGACCTGAATTTTGAAGATGTAGATTTAATTTTCTCTGTAGGACGTACCCTTTTTAAAGTAACTTTTAAATCGGCCGCCGCCGCTAACAAGTTTTTATCAAATGAAGGTTTAAGGAAGAAAGGGCTAAGGCCATTTATCCCAAACACAGCGTTTGAAACCTATGGAGTGATTAGGGGCATTCCTCTTGAATATGATGTTAACGACATTAAAATTAACGCGGAATCAAACATTCCAATTTCTTCAGTGCATCGTTTTACAAGAAGAGAGAGACATGAAGGGGTTGATGAATTTATACCAACGACGACGGTGAAGGTTGGGTTTTTGGGCAAAGAGATCCCAAAACATATAAAATACGAATACACGAGACTAGAAGTTTCCTACTATATACCACCACTCCGACAATGCAAAAAATGTGGAAGGTTGGGACACACGCAAATGTCATGTAAGTCGAAAAGCAGATGCCTATATTGTGGCAGTGATAGTTGCGATTCTAGTAACTGTGAAAATAAAGTGTGCATTTTGTGCGGTAGAAATGATCATGTCTCGCTAGATAGAGATAGGTGTCCGACTTGGGAACGAGAACAGGCGATTGGCAAAATTAGAACAATTAAGAAGCTGTCCAGGAAGGAGGCAATTGAGGCCTATAATCCATATAGCACGAACAGGTTTGACATTTTACAGGATGAAGAAACGAATTTTCCACAGCTCATAGCTGATAGTGGAACACAAAACAAAGATTTAGCAATAAATAAGACTTTAACTAGGACAAGCTACAATAAGGTAGCGGCAAAAAGCTTATCGGCGAACAGGCAACGGAGTTTTCCATCGTCAGGTGTGAATACCTCGAGGGCCCTGTCTGACCACAACAAACAAATAAGAAGAGTTCCGGTTTTTGAGAAAGAAGAATACGAAAGGGGTAGGGTAAGTGAGATGGAAAAAGTTCTCTCACAACTGTTCATTATTACTCAGAAATTATGCATAGAGAATAACCTGACCGCAGAACTGGAGGTAATCCAGAACCTTAAAAATAAATTTGAGAAAAACACTATAGAAGACGAGATACGACTGATGAAAGGAAATAATACTCACCATGAAAGTACTTCAGTATAACTGCCAATCACTCAATGCCAATATTAACACCATTGAATACAAGCTAAACAATTATGACTATGACGTAGGAGTATTATGTGAGACTTTCTCACATAATGACTCGCGAAGCAGGAAAATAATAAACTTTAAGATGATTGAGAAACACAGGGACGACGGGTATGGAGGAGTAGCCATTGTTTTCAAAAAGCAAATTAAGGTTAAAAGAATAAAGTACATCACTAATTATGATGTGATTATAATTAAGACTAAGAACCTATCTCCAAACCTAACAATATGCGCTGTTTACTTTCCCCCAAGTATATTGATAAATGATTTTAAGAGTGAGATTTGCAAATTGCTAAATTTTTTGGAAAATTGTCCAAATGTGTTGATTTTAGGCGACTTCAATGCCAGATCGACAGAGTGGGGGGATAGCACGGAGTCTTGTAGAGGTAAAAACTTAGTAGATATACTAGCGGGATATAATTTTTCGTTTCTAAATACTGGGGCAGCAACTTTTAAGAGGGACTTAAATCAGGTACATGGGTCGGTTCTGGATCTATCACTTACGAACTCTAATGTTAATTTTAAATGGACTGTGGATCCTATAAGAATTGGAGGAAGTCACCACTTTCCCATTACAATTGAATCGGAGATACGTACATGCAGTAACGACCATTTTCTGTCTAAAAACAAACTTTTGAAAACATTAGAGCAGACTGACGTAGAACCGGATATTGAACTGTTTGACCAGGCATTTGCAAATGCAATCCAACTATCAACGTATAGACTCAAAAAGAGAAGTCCCAAATCGTGGTGGAATCCGGATTTGGCCAGGACTTTTAGGCTCCTTAAGGTTGCGCACTACATGTGCAGAGATCACCCCACGGTCTCCAATCTCGACAATGTAGAATCACGGACGAAGGAATGGAAAAAGGTGGTGTAAGAAGCGAAGAAAAGGAATTTCGAAGAAAAAATAAATGAAATTAATGAGCACTCCTCCACGAGAAGTGCGTGGTCTTTTGCTAAGGCGCTAAGAGGTGACTTTAGTGGATGTCGAGAGACCTACTGGTCGAATGGTGAAAACAGGGATTTTCTGCACATGTTGAGCAATCAGGTACCAAGAAGTGGGCCTCTCCCAGTAAACAAAGTTATAGATCCGGACTGTAGCCTAGCTATTACGCAAGACGAATTAGACGACATTTTACACAAGAAGAAGAAGAAATCAGCGGGAGGTTTTGACAAGGTCACCTACACGATGATCAAAGCTCTACCAGAGCGTTCTCGCAATAACCTTCGGACTGCGTTGAATGACATATTTCTCTCCAATCAAATCCCTGAAAATTGGCGTACTATAAAGATAGTACCAATCCCTAAAGACAATTGTGAACGTGACAATATTAGGAATTTTCGTCCTATAGCCTTAATATCAGTGTTGTGTAAATGTGTTAACTTATGTGTAAAAAATAGATTAGAAGAATTCTTGACAAGTGAGAAGGTCCTACCCAACTCCACTTACGCCTACAGAAAAGGCAAATCTGCAGCGATGGCGATAAATCACCTATTGCATGATATTGCGGTTAGAAAACACCAGGGTAAAAAGATATTAGTATGCGCGATTGACATAAGTAATGCCTATAACTGTGTGGACGTAAATAAGTTGACAGAAATCATGACCTCAACAGGGTGGAACCAGAACTATGTCGAATGGATTTTGAACTTTCTTTCACGAAGAACACTCAGACTCGAGGATGAATCTGTTGAAGTCTATGGAGGACTGCCTCAAGGAAGCTGTCTTTCGCCCATACTCTTTAACATCTACACTAAAAATCTTCATGACCTTAAAGATCAATATACGAACATAGTGCAATATGCGGACGACTTTATTATTAGCATTGAGGGGGAAACCATAGAAAGGGCTACTGTGAGACTTCAACAAAAACTGACCCTTTTCAATGAAGCATGTAAGGAACTTAATCTTACTTGCAATCTAGCGAAAACCAGAGTAATGTATGTTAGCAAAGGTAGCAGCAAACAGGTTCAGGTTATGATGCAAAATACACAGCTAGAACAGACAAGGACTATAAAGTTCCTAGGGCGTTATATAAATGCTTCCCTAACCCTCACTGAGCACTACAACTCCATAATGGAGTCCTCAAAAAACAACTCCAAGTTGTTTAAAATGATTACCACTGTTAGGGCAGGGCTCACACCAAAGGCAGCGATTAACTTCTACAAAGCGTTTGTCAGATCAAAAATCGAGTACTGTAGAACCTCAGCTGCGAACAGTACCAAAACGGTAAATAACAAAATTAGAACCTTTCAAAATGGTTTCTTAAGAAGAGCGCTAGGCATCACTCCAGCTACCCCGGTTCCACTCATATATGCTTTATCCAATGAACTGCCTCCTTTAGAAAGGGCGAAATGGCTAACAGCTAAAGAATTAATAAAAGTTTTAACAACAGACGAGGAGTTTAGGAAATCCATAGCTAATCTTCCCCCCATAAACACTAGCTATAGCAGAACGTATTTGGAGTTTCAGGAAACCTTTGACGCAATAGGTGTTGGTTGTAATCAAACCCTTCCCCACAATCTAAGTGTATTCACCAACCTTCTACCGTGCAGCAAGCAGAACACAGCCACTGAAGCCGCACGCGCGATATATTCGAATGAGCTTGAGGACTATAGAAAATCGCAATTCAATATATTCTTCACTGACGCGTCTATACGGGAAAACTGTGCAGGTTGTGGTGTCCTTGATTGCACTGATCATAATGAGTATGGGTACAAGATAGGTTTCAACACATCGTCGAGTTATAGTGAAACTGTTGCTATTTTTCAGGCAATCAAGATAGCCATTAACAAAAATTATTCCAAAATAGTTATATTCACCGACAGCTTAGTAGCATGCAAACTTCTGGTAAAAGAAAGGACAGAGAATTATTATATTAACCAGATTCATAAAATCATCGAGGAAAACCTCAGGATCGTCCACGTTATTTGGACACCTGCACACATAGGCATTAAGGGTAATGAGCGCGCGGACCAGTTAGCCAAGGAGGCGACTGTCCAAGGGCAAAGTATCAATGTTAAACTAACAGTCCAAGAAGCTTCGAGAAGGATACTAAAGTCTATTAAGGATACATGGTACAGGGACTTCCAAAGTTTTTCATCTCAAAAACCTAATTTGTTTTCCCACATTTTCAGCTGCCACAAACCCTACCCTTGGTTCAGGAAATGCTCCCTCAACCCTAAGCAAATTAAAACTATAAACAGAATATTGACGGGGTATACATATGATAAAGTATACCTACATAGAATTAACGCCTTGGATTCAGATAGATGTCTCTGCGGGCAAACCTGCAGCTATCTTCACTTAATCCTCCATTGTCCCAGACTCAAAACCATCAGAGACAAGTACGATTTACTCGGTAATGCTAATGGTTTAGAGGAAATATTTCAAGGTATGAATCCTCACAAGATAACACATGTTGCAAATTTTATTGAAGACGCACAAATTTACATTTAATATTTTGTATCTATACAGATTTTAATTATTGCTTTGTAGCTGCACCTTTTTGGTCGCGATTTTCACAATCCAACGCACTCACGCCACGTTCGGGCCTCAATAGCGTCGAAGACGCCTGTTGCAAACCGTTTCCACGCAACTGATCATTGCCACAAACAAGAAATTCGCTGAATTCGAAAGGGCCACCTACGACCCTGCAAGATTTTTCCGCACTCGATAACAAACTAGTGTTAAAAATACACTTTTGTTGCATCCACGTCTTCTCAAAACGACACTGGGAGAGTTGATTGCATGTGATGATAAGCTAGTGTCAGAGACACATTTCCGTGGCACCCACACATCGAAGTAACCTGTATTGTCAACATTTCAATATTGCTGCTAATGCGAAAGTTTCGTTTCGCAATCTAGAGGAATAACCTGGCTTATGAGAGCGTTCTGCTCCGCCAACAACACCGAGATTAATAAAAAAAAAAAAAGATTATTTTCCTTTATATCCTCAACTTAATTTCTTTGCCGGACGATGTTCTCATATTTAGACTGGGTGCAGCTCAATTTGTTTTCTCTCATTTTTGTGCTCTTCCTTGACGGTGTGTGAACAAATACCATTGAGAATTTAATCTGCTCTCAAGCTGCATTTAAAACTCACTAAAATAAAATTAAATATATGCCGGAAATTAATAGCGATTTTGTACTGTTTCATGATGTCAAGAAATTTTCAATAGATATTGATCGGCTAATATTTATTATTACGAGTATAACCAAGTTAACATTGACAGTTTTTTAGATCTTTAGAAAATATTCATTAGCAAATACATCTTAAGTGATAAATGCCTCATAACCGCGTAAATCTTGCAATCTTGTATGGAAAACCTGATTATTTACGAGGTTTATGCGGTTGCGTGGCATTTACGCGTTTTAATGATGATAACCCTTATTATTTTATTAATTTTAAATATTTTTTTTATTGATAATTAAGTTTTAAAGGCACACACATTTCTGTAAATTATAAGTACATTACTTACTCTTCAAATAATAACTAAATAATAAAGATGTAGTAGGAAGCAACATAGTTCCTTGTCGCTGCGTACATTTTCATATAAATAAATTGATATAAAAAAATATGGAACTTAATCCTTAAGTATAAGCGGCAGTACACAATGTGGTTTGGTCGTTTTTGGATTATCTGAGTACAAAGCAACAGTTTTCTCATTTAAATCAAATACACCCACAGCAATTGTTTTTACGAGTTCTTCTAACGTATTATTTTCATTAAACACACAGTATTCGCCACCGCTGCAATCACCTAACATTTGAACAACGTCATCTTTACAACTTGGTGATTGATAGCTGGCGAAGGTATTCATGCGTGATTTGCTCGAATCCAATAACCACGGATTTGCTTCTTTGGTGCTTATGCGCTCATAACTGAAAAGTAAAAAAAATAAATATGTACATACTTAGTATGTAAAAGTTTTAAAAGCATAAAATGTATGCATACCGGTTAGCGTGGCAATTGTGACCACCTGTGCATATCTCTTTAACGTCCAGTCGCGATTCTGTGCTATCATCCAGCACCGGCGCCATTTCGATATTATAGAATTTGCGAGACTCGTCGCTAAAGAGTAATAAATATATGTATTCAAAAATTATAAAAATAACGAAAATATCCCTCACTTAATGAAAGACAGGTTGATAGAGCAGCCATCGCCAGCGCCTACTCCCTCATCTTTGAGCACTTTGAGTGCTTGATCGAAGTTTTCAGCGCTCAAAAGGGCCCGTGTAATAAAGTGGCGTGCTGCAAGAGAGGCACATTTTTTAAAACTCAATAAATCAGTTAATTTAAAACTGAATATGTGTGATTTCTGGATATGTTTTTTCTTTATAAAATAAGAGTCTTTGTTGTGGTAAGGAATAACCTTTGATGTGAGTGAAATTTAAATAAAAGCATTTTTTAAGGACAAAATAATGCAAATTCTTAAAACAAGAAAGTCTTTTTACACTTACTAAACCCTGCTCAAACTAAGTTTGAAGCATTGAATAAACATACGAGCAAGAGGCGATATACATATATTTACATACGAAAACGAAGACTGAAAAATTGACAATTTTTGGAATATAATACTGTTAATTGAATTTAAATATTTCGTTTTATAAAACAATAGCTAACTCACGACTCAAGCTTTGTACCAAGGCACATTAAACAGGTAGCAGCATTAAACAAAATGCAGCCCTGGGGTATATTTTGTGATTTGTTGTGGTTCAAAATAGATAAGTATATCAAATTTGGCGAGTTTGATAATTCTAAATATGAACAAAATGTACGCGTTTCTATATTTTTCATGAAAAACTCATTTGTTTAAACACAAACAGTGCAAGACGCATCATACTACATCGGATCCTCAGGAAGCATTGCTCCTGGTCACAAAATTATGAAAAGACTCTGTGGTATGCCTTCAAAAATGCAAAAAATGGTCGGATCGCACACAACTGTTTGCAGAAAGCGACATGACGAAGCTTTGTTCTGGATATTAAAAACAAGATCCGACTTTTATTTTAACACAATGTCCCATTTCTGCGTGTGTACATCAACTGCCAACTTTATACTACCTGTTTATTGTACTCAGAAAAATGCATTAAATTTCGGAAATTTAGGAAATTGCGAACTTTTTTGCTAGAATTTGTTAGTATGTATTTTCTTGGTCTATTCAATTTATATACATATACATATTTACTTAAAAAGCAAGTGTCAAGATGTTTTATGTGACCGACGATTCTTTTGACACTCTTTCGAAATTATTACCGTACTCGGAAGCATCTCTGAAAAAATTTTCAAATATGAATGGTTATTATTTAGTAACTAGAGACTTGCACTTTATTTAAATTTACTGGCCACAAATTGCTTTAAAATAATTTCGAAATTTCGGTGAAAGTTTTAGTCGTTACGTAAGCTATAGTTCTATAAATCAATTATTTAAATTCAACAAAATTATTTTCCACATATTTTCTGTCAAGTCTTGTGTGAGAAGAGTAACTCAATTTGAAATGTCCTACATATCGTCCCGTTTCTGCGTTAACCACGTATCTACATTTTTTGAGAAAATCGGTTTTTTATGTGGCAGCACTGAAAAGCTATCACCGAATGTGGACTGACAATTCGTATGTCAAAATAACATAACGGTAATATTTTTTTTATTAGTACTTTTTCCTCGTATCTACATTCATATCAAGAACGATAGAATACAAGATTGCGCCTTCCCGACGAAAAATGATGTGAAGCAAAATGCGTGCAACGTCACGAACATGGTTTTACTGAGAATCGGAAGAAATTGTAAACAAAAATGTGAGGTTAGGTTCTCCTACGATTTGTAAATTTTAAAGTTTTTACCAATTTCGGCACTTTATGCAACATATTTATATTCAAATAACTTCATTTATGCTCTGTCTTTAATTGGAGATCTTTAAAAAAACACTACAGAGTAACATTTGAAAACACAAGAAGCTTAACTTGCAACTAAGTGCACAGCTACACCTTCACATCGTTTTTAGCAAGTTTTATAGCCCCGTATCATTGATAGACTCTGTGATTAAACACTTAACACTGCGCACTTCATGTTTAATAGCTTTATTTTAAATAAAATTGCTTTTAAGCATTGAATTTAAGCACAAACAATTGTATGCTTACAAGCATACAAACAAAACTAACCGCGTTCTGTGACGTAGCATAAACAGCTGATTCTGTCAAATTTGCTGAGAGCGAATAGCGGTTTGCGGAAGGCGCAACCTCTGTACTTTCGAAATCGTGCATTCATATGACATGAGTTCAAGTAAAAACATTTTGTATTACTAAAACAAAAATTACGTTTTTTTTTGGTTTCTGAAAAATTGTTCTATTGTAGATACGTGGTTAACGCAGAAACGGGAAAAAACAAAAGATAAAGCAAATAATATAGCTTTGCATGCGTAAGTGTTTCGTTATAAGTGCATCGCAAGAGTTTCATCGCACTATCTATGTTGACAATGTTGTTCACTATATAGCTGGATTTGTGGCAAACTGCAAAATTAGTTTTAGCGAATACAATTTTCCAAAATTTAGGTACAGCATTTTTAAATAAAATAATGGACGATCACATAGCGATTGAAACTTTATATAGCAATGAGGTACTAAACAATCACCGCACTCAGTTAATTAAAAAAGTTATAAGTAAGTTTTTATCTCGATATTCGTTTGTTTTTTTATAGCGAAAAATCTACTGAACAAAAGGTTTACATTAGAAATAAATTCACAAAATTAATATTGTTTCGCAACCAATAAGTGGCTTAGCCAAAAAATTAGTTAATGTAAGTTGTTTTACGGAGACTCATATTCAAAAAAATTCCAATTGAATAACATTGCGAAATATTCTAAAGGGTTACTGTACAATTTTTGCCACTATAGTTTTTTGTCTCTTTAGTTGAATAATCAATAAAAAAACTTTTGCTAATAAATAAAAATTGCTAATCATTTTAAATGAAATCGTGTTTGTTTGATTTCTAAGTAGATACGAAATAAAATTTTAATACTTCATCAGCAGATTTTATTTTGTAAACTTCGTCAAAAAAGGGTAAAAGGCCCCCACTGTGAAGCAACCCTCTTAAAATTTATTTTTTGGCGCAACTGCAGATATGTCTAACTAGCTTTTATGTGTCTGTCACATGTATTCACAGATGCTGAAACATGTAAAACCTGCGCGCAGCGTACATTTGTATTTGGATTCAATATATTAACCTCGTGATTTTCGGTACTAACATGCATACATGACACGTGCTTTTATAACATTTTCCTGAAGTAATTCGAACAAGCTCTAGTTTACCGCTCAGCTATTTCCTATTACCACATCATTCCCCTGGCAATGGTTTTGCACTTTAATTTTTATCAATGGCGTGGCATTGAAAATGAAATTTAATTACTGTATCTTGTTTAGTCTACATATGTCTAGATCGCTTTCTTGTGCACTAGTTATTGCAAACAAATTTTAAACAGTGTAGTACTGGACCTTTTTTGAAAATGTTCCGCCTTATTACAGCCGTATTGATTCTAAATTATTTGCCTTACGTGTTTTGCCACTCCGCAAATGTAATGCTGCCAGTGTATTAATGGTAAATACCAATCCGTGATGATTGTAGTTCATCGTGTAGCCAGGCAAGTGACCAGCATAGCAAAGTGACATGAAATGTTCCTCCTTCACCTTGTGTTTTCCCTGTGGCGTATCACTAATGATATGCGCCACTACGAAATAATAGTGATTGAGTGTTGCAGCCAGTGCATCTTCGGTGTGAGCTATGATACGCTGAAAATACAATTTTCTTATTAAAAAACAAAAGTGAAATCATAATACCATCAAATACTCACGGAGTTATCATTGTTTACAATGATTGATGAACAGCCGACTGGTGCAACCGCTTGATTGCCATTTGCACAAATTGTGGTAATCTCATCCATGTGTAGCAGAAAAAGCTGTGTAAAAAAAAAAAGATTCCCAAATTGCAGACTATATAAATATCAAATGTAAAAAGTCCATATTAATAAACTTAAACATAGTTTTTTTTTGTTATAAAAAAAAACCGATTTCAATATTTAAAGCACATATCGCACCCTAAATACAAAAGGGTCACAACTCAAAATACTAAGATTTTCAGGAGAGACGAAAAACGTTTTATGTAAAAATTATTGTAATATTTAAAGAAAATATTTTTCCATCATGAAAATATACATACAACATTGAAGAAGGTTCTGCTATATTTTTTTAAATTTTATATTATGTTTGCGAAAATAAAACAAAATTTTGATTTATGACTGTTTAACTAAAATTTTTTCGATTAACTAGTGATATTATCTTAAGTTGTGCCTTTTTAACTGATAAAATGTTTTAATTTTCACAACTAAAGAGGCACAATGCAAAATAATATACCACGAAATTTATCACTTTTTACAGTTATAGAGGCAGAACTCAAAATAAAACTCTTTATGTGTAATAAAAGTAATCAGCTGTTCTTGAGCACATTAACGCAACTAAAAATAATTCTCTTTAGTTGATCGTGCAAAAGCAAACCACTTGACATTAAAATAGACATAACTGTATTTTTCCAGTTAAAGAAGATAGTTATGTGAACGAAATTTTTGCATTAGTTAGAGATGTGTACTCTGAATTAATTTATGCAAAAAACTCAGTTTTGTAAAATTTTGAGTTGTGACCCTTTTGTATTTAGGGTGCGATATGTATGTATTAGACGTCTGCATGAATGTACTCATTGGCCGTTTTAACACATTCACACGTAAGCGCAACATTCTACGCATTCTGCTCACAGCAAGCGCGATGACTGACTGAGTGTGCAGATAGCTGAGAATACTGCGCTCAGTCGCATTCAGAAAGAGAGGCATTCGTTGTACAAAGAGTGCCAAATATGTAGTACAACTAGTCATGCGCATTCGGATGTATGAGACCACATTCGACTGAAAGATTTTATGACCGCGCCAATTTTTGCAAATGATAGCGGCTACATTATATAAGCAATTAAATAGAAAAAATTCAATAATTGCATGTCTCCTCATATTTACGTACATACATACATGCATAATCTACATTGAATTTTACTGAAATTAATATGTAAATATAAAATAAATGCATAACCTTATAATAAAGTCAATGCACATTTGTATGAAAATATGTTCATATGTAGGCGCAAATGTAAATGGAAAGAAAACATATTTAGAAAAAATTTTCACAATGTTTTTATATACAGAATTTCTTAAGACTCTCATTAAAATGTTAGAAATTTTCAATTTCTCATTAAAACGTTAGAAATTTTGAATGGAAAACTTTGATATTTGGAAAATGTTTGCACTCTGTACAAGTTTTGAAACTTTAATTGATATTGTTCTAGTTAAAGAATGCGATATTATTTTATAAAGAATTAACGGAAAGGATTTGTGTTAAAAAACATTGTAAGTATTGCATAACCTGCTTTCGACGCTGAGGTGCATACATATATACATATATACGTATTTATATACGTACATATGGCTATTTATGTGTGGGTATAATGTTTGGTAGTAAAACCCTTTTATAAATATTCGCTAGCTTCTTCACATCCGTAAATATGCATGTATGTATGTACATGTATGTACATATATGCAGCCTACTTACTGAGCGCCAGGCCATTTGCTCAACTTGGTGATTATCCCTTTTGTATTTATGTACACACATACATATATACATACATATGTACATACATGTGTATTGTGCGTATGCATAGTGTGCGTCTGCGCTTGTGAAAACATATGTATGTATATATGTATGTATGTACATACATGCATACATATATTCCCTTCCTGTGTGTGATCCTATATCATATTCTGTATACCTTTGAAAAAAAAAGTATAAAGTTTCTGGTTCTGATTTTTGAAAATGGAAGTGCACTATAGTTTCAATGGTATTATAAAACATATTCATACATAAGACATTTCGAATTTATTCCAAAAAAACCATTATAATTAATTAATACCTACATACATACATATGTACATTGAAATGTGGAAAAGTAATAATATCAAAAAAAAAACAACTCAGAAAATATTTAAATATTCAAATTATCTTTGAGGATTATTTGGATAATTTAAGAAGTCAAATGTCCACTAATATTTTATTCACATCAATATTATTTAAGTCTTAAATAATAATAGTATTGTATAAATAACATGAGTTAAAAGAATTTTCTAATCAGTTATCCATCCGCTTTAATAACAAAGTAGTAAGCATAAGCGAA
Source organism: Philophylla caesio (assembly GCA_963971545.1). NCBI lineage: Eukaryota > Metazoa > Arthropoda > Insecta > Diptera > Tephritidae > Philophylla > Philophylla caesio. The sequence continues at coordinate 53,148,815 of OZ020607.1, read as the reverse complement.
AACAACGCATATGCTAAGCGTTGTTACGTACACACGTAATAACAGCCATCGCTAGCTGCGCCTTACATATATATGTATGTATGTGCCTTTGGTGGCGTCTCCATGCACAACGTCCGCCACATTCGTCACATTCGTGCAATATCCGGACAGGCCGTGAATGCATGAATTATCGATGACTATAAATGAGCGTAGCGAAGAGAAAAATTTGTACATCCCTTAAATCATAAGCAGAGAGTACCCATATTGGTCTCTTTTTTCTCTGTAAGTACACATATTTATGATCGCATGAGTGCCTGAGTTGAATGAGCACCGCATTCACATTCGTGTAATCCGGCTAACAGAAGAAATGAATGTGCTCATTCAGCCCTCTAGTATGTATGTATGTATGAACATTCCCATAGGTATTTGGGATAATAGTAAGTTTTCTCATTATGTAAAGATTGGAAATGAACCGTATTAATTTGAAACTGTCCTTGAGGTTTTCCACCTTTCCGATAAAGCCAGAATTTTTGTATCCGGAGAAATGAAGTAACATACATCGACTATATATACATATATGTAATATACCGGTGAATTGATAGCAGAGGTCTTTACGGTATAAATACATACAGAAAAACTATCGTAAATGGAAACACAAATTCCTTAAAATCGAGGTGAGTATAAAGAATAGCTTCAAATATTATGATAAAAAATGCTATCAGGTCTATGTTTCTGAAGTATATAAAATAGGGCTGACCTAAGCCTAAAAAAAGCAGACGAAAATCGGTATTGAAAACTCACAGCAAACTGCTTAGCAATGCCTTGATACGTTAAAAAGGAATATCCGTAAATGTGCCCAATAATTTGGTTGTAAGAAGAATAAATTTATATTTCAGCAGGATAATGATCTAAAACGCACAGCGCTGAATACAGGGTTATGGATCCTGTATAACTGTCCCAAATATTTAAAAACAAATTCAACGATGTTGTGAAAATCGATTTTTTAATGTTTGTTCTTACACTGTACATATATATTTTTGCGCTACGCTACGTCAAGATAAAATAAAAACAATAGCGATAGATAGTTTCAGTATTATACTACAAATCTCTCGCTTAAGAAAGTCATCTTAATAGAAACGGATTCAAAATATAAAATTTTTCTATGAAACAGCTAAATTGATATGTTTCAGCTCAAGTCAAATATAATGATGGTTTTATTAAATGTGTCTACAGATAAGTGCACTCATTAACAAAAAAAAAAAAAAATTAAAAGATATGACTCTTAATGGGAAACATTGAACACTTTCCTTGTGTGATGAATTTTAATAATTTATTTAAAAAACCCTAAAACAAAGTCCATATAAGCAAACGTTTTAGACTTAGTACCAAATTCGCGAAAATTTATTAAATTCTCGTTAACTCGAACTCTTTATTTAGGCAGTTTTGCAGACTATTTTTTATTTTAAAAGTCCTTATAAATTTTGAGAATTTTTTTGCCAAGACAGTTGCTCGCATTCGTTTCCCTTAAAACGCATGACCAAAATTTATTTAAAAACCTATCGTTGATTTTTGAGAATCTATGAATATCCTTTAATATAATGTACTCTTATATGTACTTACATATGTACATACTTAAGATACTTAATAATAATTATAGTTTGACGCTTACACTCACTTACTATAAGTTCAGTGTTTGGCCGGGCATCTTCTACCAATTATGGCGTGCGTCTTTATATTATACCACAAAGGTATAAGGGGGAACTCGGATGATTGCCATTGCCTTTCGAGGGCTGACTGCTATTAGACAAAAACATTTTCTACGATTTTGATTTTACTTGCCCTGGCTGAGGTTCGACCCACGAACTCAGTGGCATATTAAGTTATAGCACGTACCGCTACACACTCGACCATAGCGGTACTTTCTTTTTCTAGCTGCGTCACTTTATTTAAATGCTTTAATGTTGTTTAATTAAAACTAATTAATTTGGATAGCAGCAAATTTAACGTGATAATTGAAAACTTTGTTTAACGCTTATTATCTATAGTGGCCATATGCTAGTTTGTCTGTAAACAAGTACTTGTGTATTTTATATACCAACATATACAAATTAGTACATATCAGTGTCCTTGTTAGCGATCAGAAAGTTTGGCTGCCAATACCAGCGCCTGCTTAATTATTTATTTACTTAGCTACGCAATATGGCAAGAACGTAACAACTCAAGTTTTTAATGCTATAATCTTTCAATGTTAAGTTCCGAAAGCATCATTGCATCAAGGCTGCAAAATTCGCCAATAGAAGACTTATCACCAAATATATTTGAAGTGCATTAATGCGCACGCATAGTTGGTACCGTAAACTATATATGTACATAAATACATAAGTATGTCTGTACATATGTATGTATTTTCGTTTGCCAACGTTGGAAATCTGTAGTTCTGAGCCGTAATTATTTTTGTTTGTCGTGCTTATCAAGAACTAGTTTTTTGCTGATTATAAAAATGAACGGTTGTAAATTTGTTAAAAGTTTTATTTTTTTTATTTTTAAATTCACTCTTATAAAAAAAGTTAATAAAAACGCCCAACTACACTAAAATTCCTAAAATGCATAACAATAGCAATTTTGTCAAATTAAATTATATACTAATTTTAACGCTTAAGAGCTTTTGACCCTAGGCGGAAAATAAATATCAAATTTACAGCATTTACACAATTCCGGCATACACGATGAATTTTCCGTCATGAAGGCTCATCGTGAAAAATAGAACACTCGACCGAACATACTCGTACTATTATATGTATATGAATGCGCATAACCAAAACGTACGACGAAATTCGGCCGACGTCTTTAAAAATAAATCTATTGCCGACGCTACCTTTTCAAAACTGGCTCAAGCATTATAATCGGTTCATCCATTCTGTTTTAATAGAACTTTTTATAATAGTATTACATTAGAAGTGAACCTCCACGGTCCTTTGAAGCTTAAAAATCGATTTTCTCAAAATTCTGACGTCCTACAGCAAAACGCCGAGACACGTATTTCTTTATTTTAAGCCTATTTTCATATTCTGTTAACATTTCTCATGTGTTTAAAAAAAATTGATTTTGTCGTACTGTGTTATAAATATGCTAATATACAAAAATACCAATGCAATCAGCATTCTTGAGTAAAAAACAAATCGAAATTATATGATTATAATATTTACTTTGAGCAAAAAGGTAACAAAAAATCATGTAATATGTAATAATAATGTTCATTCATATTTTTGAACTTATAATGACTACCATCACTGCTTTAGATTGTGATAAGAAAAATTGCCCGTAACTTGGTTAGGTTCTTTATTATATTTGAAGTTTTCACCATCTACATATGTATATTGAACGCCGGTAAAGTGACAAACCCATAAAATGCTTTTAAATAATTAGCACTATTAATTGTATACCATTTAGGCGTTTTAAAATAATAAAATTAAGTGAAATATATCTCTTGGGTCAATTTCAGAAGACAGGAGCAATAATTTTATTGCCATTTTTAATATAATAGAAAAAAACGTTTGAAGTTTTGTAGATTTTTATTAACATATGTATGTGCATTCATAGACTTTCATTACGGAGTGGCTGATTTTTCCATCTTGTGGTATTTTTTATTTTTACAAAAAAAAAGAATTGAGGATAAGCGTTAGTTTTTTCATAAACCAATGATTGGAACAAAAACCAAATTGATGTGGGAAAACCCGTGGGGTTCTACTTTCCCGAAAAAAAGTTAATCGCTGGACAAACATTGCTACGTTGCTGGTAAGGTATGAATGCACTTGCGTCATATTGGGACATTTCACATTACTAACAAAAGAGTTATCACTATCGAATAGATTTGATTCTTTTAATTTAAATACAAATTATTATTTTTTTTGTTAGTTTTCATATAAAATACATAACATTCAAATAGTTGTGGTTAAATTTTATGTTAATATCTTCACTAATTTGTACAATGGTATTTCCTAAGAACGGCCTTCTTTTCTTTCTATCCGTTTTTCCTCCTAAAAACAACACTGAACTAAGGGCGTTTAAACTGACGCTGTCACAACGTCACAATACCTTTCATTATTCCATTATGATACTTTACGACGTTTAACACATATTCGAATAAATTGAATGAAGTTGATTTTATTTTTGAGCCAAGGGGTCTTGCAATTTCGGAGGTTCTGTCTAAATATTGCGAATAAACACTCAAGATAAACAAACGTCTCTATTAGGCTTTCAGGCTGCTAAATTTAATAACCTATACAAAAAAATAAAACAAATCAACGGAAATTTTTAGCAACTTGAAATTTGTAATTTATTATTCTAAAATTAAAAATGCTGCAAATCTTTGTAATCAAACAAATTTATTTAAAATATGTATGCTTTTAATTATTTTTTTAAAAATTATTATACAGCTTTTATAAAGTTTCAAACTTGGGTTAATAGGGGGTTTTCTAAGGAAATTCTCTGATTTATTTGGAAAAAAAAATTTAATATTTTCCAAATTTGTGAATTTGCGGGTGGTCTATACGGTTAAATTCACAGCTTATACAGAGTTGACATGATTTATTTGTATTAATGATTCTGCCGGCTATTTAAGCAATGTACAACATACTGAATAAGTAAATTAAAACAAGTTTCTTGAAATTGAAAAGCTTTTATTGTAATTTTATTTTGTAATCAGAAGTTCACTTTCACTCGGATTTTTTCATTTCACTCGGAAGTGAAATGTAGACGTGCTCGAACTATACACGTTTTGACTTCTTTCAATTTGATATTGTTCGAATAAATGTTTAAATTCTGTAGTATGTTAGATGTGCATTCATATCCATTGATATGTAAACGCATATCTTGCATAGTTAATATTTTTAACCGAAAAATTAATTGAATTAGCAAAGTGGATTTGCAAATAAAGACATTTAGCATAGGCAACTAGTTATGTTATTTATGTTACGTTTGAAAGGTGTAGACAGAATGATTTAAATGATTGAATGCTGACAGCTGATAATATGTACGAGTATACAGTTTTTGGCGGTCACCTAATAAGTGTAATTATGGTAACACACTTGTTACATTATTGACGTGATTTAACATTGTCATACATTCTTCTACATCCATATATGTACATATATCTACATGTGTAAGTACTTTTGTGCACGCAAGCCAATTTTGATTAATAAACGGCATCATTACCATTATTATATACTAGGCATGTCAATCCCGGGATCCCGAAATCCCGGCCTTTTTTAACTCCCGAATATGCCGGGATAAATCTATTAAAATCCCGGAATTGTAGAAAACAGCGAATTGAATAGCCATTTATATTTTAAATTTTGTATCATTCTTAAAAATTGTTCCCTTTTCAAGGGCAAAACATAGCTTTTAGAGAGTTGACAATTGACAAATAACACAGCTTCTTAACTACCTTAAGGCTTTGTTTTGTCCTTGCTATTATAAATGAGCTGGAGAATATCCGATTCGAGTAGAAATTGAGGCTCACTATGAAAGCGATGTTAATAGAACTAACGATAAGGTGCCTGAAATGGATAAGGCAGAAAGTCTCAAACATAAATTGAATCAAGTTTTAACCTCTAGCTCGCAATTGTCCAATATTGGAAAGGCATATAATTTATCAGAAGGCTTGGTAAAAGAAATTTATAGTTTTTGTAATGAAGTGATAAAGGCTATGTCCTAAAGAAAGCATTTAACTTAACTTTAACGACAATCTAACCAACAAGTGTTGAGTCGCAGCAGTGCTTCCCCACTGCAACAAATTTAATATAATAAATTAATAAAAATATTTTTTCTTTACATTTGCTTCTGTACCAAATATGTACATATATTTCTACTTGAAGTATAAATTATTTTGTTTGTGTGTCAACTGTGTTGTTCCTTTGACGAATTCGTTAGAGGTTTTTTTTTAAATTTAAATTGCAGATCAAACGGAAGTTTTTCATCTGAAACTTAGAGTAGGCATTATTGATTGTCTTGGTATTTTGCTTTGTTTTTATTTGTTGACAATTGTTCTCCAACATTCAAAAAACTTAGTAAGTTTCTGCTTAAATAAAGAAATTACTATCAAACGGCCGCTTACTTTTGCAAATAACTCGATACCACTTGCCAAGTAGGAATAAAATTTGTGTACGATTGGCAAAATGAGTACGTTTATACTTAAATAGTGCGGACCGTGGAGTTTATTAACCCAAATTTTTCGGTGTGCGTCGTTCACACAGAACCAACATAAAAGAGAGCTCTAGAAAATTACAAAAGCTTCTTATAGTATCCCAACATCGTCCAAGATTTTGCGCCATATTAGAGGATGGGCATAACGAGAGATTTTTTAGCGAGATTTTATCCAGTACTTGCTTATAACTACATATCTGGGTATCACTCCCCATTAAATCAAAATTTTTTAAAGTTTAAACAAAATTTATAATCAACTTAATTTTTTGGGGTATTTAGTTTGTATAGCATGATTTAGATATTTTTTCTTCGAAAACATTATCAAAAATTGAACAATTGGCTAACTGTACTCTAAAAAATTTTATATTTTCTTGAATTCTTATAAATTTTGTATTACCATATGTTTGAAAGTTTAGATCAATTAGTTTTTGTTATAGAATAAAGTGTATTTTAATAATAACATACAATAAGGAATAGAAAAATAAATTTTTAAAGTTGGTTTAAAATTATGTTTTTTTTGCAAATCCTTTTGAGAATTATTACTGCACATAATTCAAAGTAGTTAAGATAGAAAATTGTTCAAAATGGTAGAAGCACTATTTTGTATACTTCTATAATAAAACGATTACAGACGTGTTACATTGGCAAATTGAAGACTACGAATCAAAACTTCATGAAATCGAAAATCCCGGGTTCAAAAAAATGCCAAAAATTAACATCCCTATTATATACATTTTTTACTTTCAAATGGCCAATTTTTGTTCGCTTAAAATCTAAGAAATTTAGCTAAATTAAGGAATTTCAATGAACGCAGCGTGAAAATGTTCATTTTCAATACTTATGTTATTTATTGGTAATTGATTAATAAGCATAATTTATGAGAAAAACAACAAATCAAAATTGAATTTAGAGACAATTATTTTATAAAAAAATCTGCAAATCTTTGTGTGCGTACCCTGTAAGAAATTATGTACGTATGTATGTACATAAGTACATATGTTGTTGATTAAATTTTTTAAAATACATTGGAGTAATAGCCACGCAAATAAACAAAAAATACATGCTTATTTGTACTAATGGGGGCTTTCTACTCAAAGCAACTAACTAACTAATATGTATTATTATATTTTAAATAATTTTGTGACAAAAAAAATATTTTTGAATATATCGAAATACATATGTTGCGATTTGAATGAGAATACTTCAAGTGGTGTTTTTTTGATATGTTTATTTGAATTCGAACCGAGTCGCCTCAAATTAGAGCCGCATTAAAAGTGTCTGTAAAGCTATCGCAATTGTGCTTAAAATTAACAAATTTACATTTTCAAATGTCTTGATTAAAAAAATATATTTTTCCAAAATCACTTCTATTAATTTTAAGAGTTTTTTTTGAGTCACTACTCTGTGATTTATTAAATTTTTCAGTTTTTTCTAATATTTTGTTATCGAACACAACTAATATAATTTTAAAGATATCGACATGGTCGACATGCTAAATAAAATGTGATACAGGGAAAGCTAAAACGGGATGATTTTTAGTAAAATCAAACTCTATCTGTTATAAAAAAAAAAAACCAACTCCCATAAAATCGTTTAACAATCTTGTAATCAATATTTAATCACAAATCAAATTCTTTTAATTTTATTTTCAATCAAAAGTTTTATGTCTATAGATGAAACATTTTTTACGTCACGCTGGTTTGAGTCAAAAGGAATTTTCATGAATATTGTATTGGAAAATGCATACATTAGTACATGTGTGTTACTCGGTTGTTTATGAATAAATAAACTTCGGATAGATTAAAAAATGCAAAAATAGAAGCTATTTAGCGATTTCCCTGCAGGGTATTTAAATCATCTGAACAGGTGTTATGCCTTCAAGATGTACATACATACATGTGCGTACGTACATACGTACATACCTATATGTTAGTTCAACATTAGTTAAATAAGTAAGTAGCAAATGGCTATATTTTTTTTTTAGTAAATTAGCGCACATGCGTACAATATTTGTCTTCGTTTAGATATCGCGCCAATCGCAAACCAATTGCCGTTACAGTGAGTGGCAAGTAATTTTATTATGCATCGACAAATGTTTACATTAAAATATATATGTATTTTCGTGTTTTGAGTAGTAAGCACACAAGAAATCCTTGTCCTTTGCCAATAACTGCAACCATGCCCGATGGCCGCGGCAACATCAAAGTTTGGCCCGTCGATTTTGGTGGATCGTTTGATGCCATGGTTGCTACTTGTACCATGAACAGTGTTAAATATTTTGTTATAAGTTTACTTGTTTGCCTTTTCTCTACATTTATGTAACTATATACATACATACATACATATGTATGTTTGTATGTATATACATAGGTATGCATTTGCTTGTGTGTACAACTGCGAGTATAACTTATGGGTTTGAGGCCGTGTTGCATGTAAAGTTGGCCTATCGCTTGTCCAGTGCCATGCATTGATTCTTAATTAGATTTGCTAGCGTTTGCTAGTGGCAAACCGTTAGTTACAAATACTTTTACATGTTAACCAATTCTCACTGAACTCATTACGAAAATGCAATGCTACATTTTTCCCTTGACTTATGCAATTGCATTGCCAATTTGTGCAATTTAACGAATAAAGCCGACATGTGCTAACAATGTATTTATTTTGACATATAAACATACAAATAGGTTCATTTGTTGTTACATGCATATACAAATGTACACATGTAAATGTAAAATAAATGACTGTACGTATGTACATACTATGTATGTACATTAGGCCGGGTCGATTTGTATGTGTGGAAAAAAACCAACAACAAAAAAAACGAAAACTACAGAAAATTCTAAGAAAGTTTTGCCAAGAAACCATGGGTCTAAAATTAATTCCCAGTTTGCGCAGAGCGACTTTAGATTTTGAGGTCATACTTATTAAAATGTACTCAAAAATCTATACTTTCATAAGAAGCGATCCGGAAAATTGTGCTTGGTTTCTTCGATTATAACGAAAGTTTGTGCTTCTATGTATGCAGCATACAGATATTCCCATATTTTTTTAAAAAATGCTAAAATTGTGGAAAATACGGTGGATCGAAAATAATATAATATTATTGTAATTAAGTTTTCAAAAAATTAAATGTTTTTGTGGTGCAAGTTACAGACATTGGCTTTTTTTGCTGATGACTGGGAATCTTTTCTAGTTTTAGTTTTTTTAGGTTTTACAGTCTTTTTTGGATTCCATGCGTGGTGTTGTAGTACGAATTTCTATAGTTACGGCCATGATATCGTCTCTATTCTTTGCGATAGCGCGTCGGGAAACTGTTGTCAGAAGCTGTACACATCGCTCAGTTGCTTGGGTATGACATGGAATCCCTGGGTCAGGAAGCGGCGGATCATCAGACTCAATAAACTGCAACAAGTGTTCGTATGGAATGTTTGCTGAGAATGGATGCTCAGACAAAACACTGTCATCATCTAGGTCAACCAGATCAAAGTAGTCTGAGGATTCAAAATTTATTGCGTGCTTTTTATCATAAACTCTTAGATTAGTCGGATCACAAACTTTATCACGATAATGTAGTATCTTTTTTATGGCTCTTTCGCGAACATCTTTTCTCTTATCATAAAGCATTGCCAGTAAGATATTTTCAGGATGAGCGAAGTATGAATTATTTTGGATAACAGTGTTAACAATTTCTCGCAGCGTTGATGGTAAATATCGCGTGGACTGTATAAAACCAGAGGTGGGCGAGATTATGGTCCGATTTCAAAAATTTTGTGACGATACCTTACACGCCTATTTTTCAAAATTACATAAATACCAAATTTCTTAGTTGAAAATCGCTCCAAATACCAAATTTCACTCAATTTGTTTTAATAGATACCGAAAAATGCAGTTTTTGCATTCTTGCGATCTTGATCATTACCAACCTACCCTGTCCAAAGAGCAATTTATGTACCAAATTTCATTGAGATATCTAAATTTTTACTCAAGTTATTGTAACCACGGACAGACGGACCGGCGAACGGACGGACAGACAGTCAGGGCTAACTTGATTTTTTTTTTATTCTGATCATTTTAGTATATACATATGTGTCTCGATTATTTTTTGCTGTTACAAACAACCGTTATGCGAACAAAGTTATAATACGCACAAGTACGCTCGGGTATACAAATAGTAGTGCTGCAATTTGGTAAACTTTGACATTTTATTCGTTTTTGTTATTTAAATACTGTGAAATCTTTATAAAAATTCTTATACAGAAAAAATATTGCAAATTTTGCACAAAGTTTATGATTAGGGGTTTTATGGGTTTTATTAGCGATTTAACTGTGTTTTAGTTGAAAAATAAATTTTTTTATGTATTTTATTGGTAAATTTAAGTTTCAATATTTGTCAGAATGTTTTGCTATCACTTTTATGCATACAGGTGTATGTACGAGTATGTACATGCAGCAAATTTCATAAAAATTAAGATCGATTTTAAATGCTTCATAAAGTAATAAAATTTGCATGTAAATTTTAAATATACATAAAGTATTTCACGCTGATAAGACTAATTTGTTTCCGGATTTTTCTCTTTTTGAAATCGCTGCCCGTCTATAATTACATATCTGATATATTATTTCTAACCAAATTTTTACGAATTTTAATGATCGTTTTTATTTTTTTACCAAGCTCGGTCTGAGAAGCATGTGCGAATGTGCTTATTTTTGCACCAGGTGGCGCTATGGTCGATATATTCAAAATTACACAACCCTTAGGGACGGGGACCCTTTGTTATCATGCGGGTACAATAATCAGAATATTAATACTGACTCAACAATTTTATGTTTTTCTTAAGAACAGTTATAATCTTCCCACGCAAATATATCAGGAACTAAAAAACCGATATTCAATTTGATACTTTTGTGCAATTGATATACATATATTTCATCACTGTTTATATTGTAGTTTCGCCAAGCTAATCGTCGCTTTTCAGAATATACGAACATATAGTTATGTATATACATACATATTGTACACTTACATTATTGGATTTCTACAATCATCTTAAAATTTTGTGAAGTTGTATTCATTGTGTTACATCGAAATGTGTATGATTTGTTGGATTTTGGAGCAAATTTTCGTCATCCCTTTTCAAGTTTGGTTTTAAGACAAACCGAGTGAGAACGAAAAATGACACAAGGGATGGCGAAAATTCGTTCCAAAATCCATCATTTCACACCCAGTCAGAAGCAACAAAAACAAAAGATAAGCTTATGATTTGTTGTTGCAAAAGTATTTAGTGTACTTTTTAGTCTCTTGTAACTTTATATACACAAATGAGTGAAGACCTCTATTAATACGCGGTTTTATACTTTAAATTACAATATTTACATACAGATGTACATATGTATGTACATACGTGTACGAGTATCGTGTAGAGAAATTTCTTGTTCTTATGTATATTTTTTTTTGTTCTGTTTACGATCGTTCAATCAATTGCTGTCCAACATCAAATCAAACATATAATCCGTGGCTTATGACAACAAACTACCTATTAAAAAAGCAACAGCTTCAGTGATGCAAATGTGAGCGCTTTATGTTTTGAATGTACATATGTACATATGTACATATCTACATACATTTTAAAGGGTTGCAAGAACGAGTTCACGCTATGAATGCAACACAGAATTTATGAATTCATCTCATAACTCGATTTGAGCGCCAATGCTGAGTTGGAATTATGTGAATGCAGATACAGAGACAGAAACAGAGAAGACATTCACCCTTATTGTGAGTTTCGTTTTCGTCCGAAATAGTTGACTTTTCACTGTTCGCTTATTATAAATTTTGGGCGGAAATTTTCCGCTTTCGAACATTGTTCGCCTTATCGGCAAAACTTATTTCGGGCGGAAATAGTTGGCGGATTATTTGAATTTGTTCACTATTTTTTGAGAGGCGAAAAATTTCGCGGATCCAAAATATAAGTAATTTAATTTAAATTTTTTTACAAAACATCGCCTATTTCAGGAACAAAACAGTAAACAAAGTTCAAAGAGGATAACATTAGGTAGAATGCAGAAAAAGCAGGTTATTGAAAGAGGATTTCGCAAAGAAAATAAGGAAAATGTAATGAGTTATGAAAACAGCTAAGGATGAAGCTGCATAGTTTGGGGCCTGCAATGCAAAATTAGTCGGAATGGAAAGGGGTAAACAATTTATATTTAAATGTGCACAGAAAGAAAAAAATATTATGCAAAATAGACTTGGACTGGCCAAAAGCGGTATGTGTAGGACGTTTGTCTCACTTCGGGAATAATATGGACTCGTCAATTTGGCATTTGACGATTGCCAACCCCCTTTTTAAAACTGTTACCTACACGTTTTTTTTATCCACCTTCAGCGAAAAATCGCAGGCACGTTTCCCAACTGGCGGAATAGAAAATAGTAGTCGCGCTGGTGGTATTGAAGAGGTTAACACAGATCTAATGAATACTTGAATGATTCTTTATTGTCTGTTATATTTCAAAGATCTAGAAAGTTGATACATTTCATCAAATTACTATTGAATTTTAATTATTTGATATTTTTACACTTCCAGTATACACATTTCAGAGTTGTAATTTCCATGTTCGAATTTTCGAAGTGAAATTTATTTCAGGAGAAACTCACATAAGGATCGTTTGATGCCATGGTTGCTACTTGTACCATGAACAGTGTTAAATATTTTGTTATAAGTTGAAATTTATTTCAGGAGAAACTCACATAAGGTGGATTCAATCCGGACGAATGAAAAAATGTCGGGTTAATTTTTTTTCTGGCGAAACTCACAATGTGAATGCAAAGCGTTGGCGCTCGCTTAGCAGTGGAATGTTATTAATATTATTATTATTATTATTATTAAAAGCTTATATTACAATATAAAATTATAATTTAGCTGAGGCCTTAAGGGCCGTACACATACAACTTTCCTCGCTTTACTTGACAATTAGAAATTTAACAACAAAGCATGAGATGTAGAAGGTTTGCTAAATAGAACGCTTTGACAGTTTCTACGTTAGTGGTTGGTTTTCAATTGTTATTTGTGTCTATTCCAAATATTTTGTTTAATAAAATATTAAGAAATGAGTTTTACTTATATAATTAAGTGGTAGTTATGCTACTTATGTATGTGTCATAGTCGCGAGTGTAATAAACTATATTGAGGCCGAGCATATTTCGACAAGATAAATAAAAACCGATCAAAGAGGTGTTTTATTTGGTATTTATTAATATTTCTCTTCTTTTATCTTTTTAAAAGGAATAATACACGCAAAAACTATGAAATACTAGTAAATTTTCTAAATCGTGTGTATATGCACGCAAAATAAAATGGAAATGCAAACAGTTGGTTGTCAAAGTGTACAAAAGTTGAGAGTTCGCCATGATTTTGCTTCGTTTTGCTTTGCTTTACTTTTTTCGCCTTGTATTTAGCAGCACTCATATAACATCTGTACTTTAACTTATCTGTCAAAGCGAAACTCTGAAGCAAAGCAAAGCGAAAGTCTTATGTGTACGGCCCTTTAGGCTAAAAGCAGTGGAATAGTGTGTGATCGTCACTCATTGTTATGTGAATTCATTGTTTCTCACATTCTTTTAACAGAACAGGGTGCGCTCATAGTTTTTAGCTATGCAAGCAAATAGAGAAAATAAACGGTAGGGTTTTGTGTATACGGAGATAAAAGAAAGTACAATTATTTTGGCATCATATGTATGTTTTTTTTTTTTTGCTTTTTTTAAAGATTTATTGATAGCTTATCAGCATAATACATAGGTATATTAACACATGAGTTCTATTGGACTGGAAAAGATCGCAAATATTACTAATAAAAAGGTGATACTTTCGAACTGAAAGTTGTATGTATTTTGTGATTTAAAATAAGAGTTTTTTAAATTGCTTCAAAGGACAGATTTTTAGTTCTAAACTGTTTTTGTTTATTATAATATTTCGTTAAATCTTATAATCCCTAAATAAACTTCATGCAAAATTTTTTTTTTTATCCACAATCATATGTATGTATGTATGTTTATATACTTCTGTCTAGTCGTGCGAATAGAATAACTCGAATGACATCTTAACAGTTGTTAATTCACACGAACATCCTTCGTTCAGACAACTTTCCTTTTTGCACAGAATTAATTCAGACCAACACAATGAAATGCTTTGGTAGACCAATCCAGCAGAGAGTGGATCGTTACTTGTGAGAGTGCTATGAGTTGAGCGAAATCGTGGTTGTCACTAATGTGACTCGGTCCTTATTTTACCCAAACATGAGAATTCATTTTTACGTTGTGTAAGTGAGTGCATGTTGAAATTTTTGGACAGTGACTCAAAGTTAGCTTTTTTTGAAAATTTGTATGAGTTTTTCTACAACATATGTATGTACATACTCAATTTACATGAAGATCTAAAATTGAAATAGTATGAGATGCCTCATGTACAATTACAAATATACATATAAACATAAGCATATTGAAAATTATATGTATGTACATATGTACATACATACAAATGTTCCTATTTAAGATAAGTTTATCAAGCGAACACTTGTCATAAATACCAAATGCCATACATCATTCAATTACTCCACCTATGTGCTCAATAAATTAAATGGGACTCAGCGAATTTGTTTAATGTAAATTAACAATAAGGCGTACACCACAACGCCTCCCAGCATTGAAATATCCGACAAGATAACAAACTCTGGCTGCATAAGAACGTACACTAACGTTACATATATACATATTGTACATACGTTTGTTCAATACGTATTCATGCATACGAGTACGTTCATACATTCATACATTCTTCAAAAAATCGAGTGTTTCTTGACATGCTCAAGTGACTATTGTCAAGGTAACCAACGCAATAACTGTCACTTGGAAGGCTCACTACTCTTAGTCGTTTTTTGATCTTTCTTTCATTCATTGAATTAAGTTATTTTTTTAATTACAATGTGATTTCTGTACACTCACATAATGGTTTATGCTACACACTGGCCACTTGGCTTATTAGTTTTCGTAATTTCTGACCTGCCAGCTGCGTTTAAAGTATTTGTTTGCAATATATGACCAACCCTAATTAAATAAAGGGGTTTTCAATAGGGACGCTACAAAAGTAGACCGATAGGGACAGCAAACGACGCCATATTTTTTCCCGCTCCGCTCCGCTTTCAGTGGTCTCAACTTTAAGAGCGCTACGTGCAATTTATGATGAGGCTCATTTCTGGCTGAATGGCTTCGTCAATAAGCAAAATATGCGTTATTGATCACACAGTTACCCACACGTACTCAATGAGTTACCATTGCATCCCGAAAAAATTCCGGTTTGGTGCGGTTTATGGGCCGGTGGCGTCATTGGGCCGTACTTCTTCCGTGATGATCAAGACCGGCACGTTACTGTGAATGGGAATTGCTACCGCTCAATGATAACCGAATATTTTTTGCCAGAATTGGATGATATGGACTTGGACAATATGTAGTTTCAACCGGATGGTGCCACAAGCGATACAACGAATACCACAATTGATTTATTGAAAACCAAGTTTGGTGAACGTGTTATCTCACGAAATGACCCAGTCAATTGGCCGCCTCGGTCGTGCGACGTAACGCCTGTGGGGCTACGTCAAGTCTATGGTTTATGCAAACACGCCAGCGACGATTGATGAACTTCGTACGAATATCGAACGTGAAATAACAGCAATATCGGCCGATTTACGCTTGCAAACTTTCGAAAATTGGTTTCTGGACTTCTGCAAGCGTCCATGCAAAAGAAATCGAGTTCCATACATAATGACATCTAATATACTTTTGTTTTATTTAAAAAAACTTTTGTATAGTCCCTATTTGAAAACCCTTTATATGAATATCTGTGGCATTCCAGCAAAAATATGCGTTCTGAATTTGAATATATGCTAATTCAGTGGAATACGGCTTTATTGTTGCCTTATATGCACAAATTGTACAATGTCTGAAATGATGTATGATCACAATATTGGGCTGAGATTTCCTTTACGGAACCAATGCTTTTTTTAGCCAAAGTACTTGGAATATTTCACTGAAATTAGCAGGGGGTGCTGGGGTAGCACTGATTCACCGATATTTAACAAATTTTGGGTCCAAATTGTTTTAGTTTTAAAGTTATTTGTTGTTAAAATTTTGTCACTGACTTAGCAATATTTTAATACAAAAACCGCACAAATCACTTTTCTTTTTGTTAATACACTATCTTAAACACATTATAAACATAATGCACATATTTTTTTGCTAAAATTTTAACAATAAATACTTCTAAATGCGATATTTGTATATCTTGCTAATTCACAATGTTTTAAACACAGTTGTTGTCAGATGGCCGCGAAGTATGTGTGATGCCAGATCCTGGAAAATGTTAATATTTTTAATAAAAAATCACGTAATATGCGCATAGAGTTTTTTATTTTCGTTTTTTTTCGACATATATTCGTCATGTGTGGCAGCACGGTATTTTCATTTCATTGCTGCACATAGCAGAAGGTGAGGTTAAAATTGACATTTTTCGCAACTTTAACAGCAAATTACTTAAAAACTATAAGCCTCCGGCCGGTGGGAACTTCTGATTTGGACTCAGGGGGCTCCCCCCTACCCTCCCTTATAACTCTCTTTTTTCAAAGCCTGGTTCCGTAAAGGAAAATTTTCCCCAATATTCATGTTAAATGGCAGTAATATGACAGTTAATTTGTTTCGAGTGTAACGTTGATTAATTGCATTTTAACGACCGATCACAAAAATCTCTGCCGTTAATTGATAAAAATTGTGAGAAAGAAAAATGTACTACATCGAAAATCTCATTAAAATTAGATCTCAATTACCTTTTGCTCAAGTTTTATTTAGGAATCAGCCAGCGTTTAGTCTACAAAAGTTTACATGAAGCACAACAAAAAAGCTATATTTCTTAGATTATCTTTTTTATTAAAACTTGTTTTAAAACCTAATTATTTAACTTATATTAACGAAGCACTATAAAAAAAATTATATAAAAAACAAGTAAGAATAGCTGAATTCGGGCGAAACCGATTTTTATATACCCTCGCGATATATTTTTGTATTGTCGGTGCCCATGATTTCATAAAATTCCCGTTTCTTTGTTTCAAATCGCAGCTAGTATTAAACTTTACTCAATTTCTTCCAATAAATACAGAAAAACGAACTTTTTTGCATTTTTCAAAATTTCCGTTATTTGAAAGACAATATGTTCACTAAATTTTGTAACGATACCTTACATCTTTGTTGAGATACTTACAGACGTTTTTTAAGTGGGCGTGGTAACGCTCATTTTTCAAAATGTCATAAAAATGAAGTTTCTTAATTAACTATCTCTCTAAATATCAAATTTTAATTAATATGTTTCAATAGATAAAGAAAAAAACGAAATTTTTGCATTTTTCAAAATTTCCGTTATATGGGAGGTGGGCGAGGTTCTGGTCCGATTTCAAAAATACCTTACACCGTTATTGAGATACAGACATTTTTTCATAACGGATGACGGAAAATCGTTCCAAAAAACATTAATATTACCGACTTTTTGTTCATCTAACACAACTCTAATTTGACTAAAGTTACCAGGAAGCGATGTATTCTTTAAAACTGCAGTGCCCTGTAGCCATTTTTTACTTAATTTTTTTTTTTTGAAGTCACGAATTTATTTGCGTAATTCCAGTCCCAGAAAGTCATCGGAAGGACGTATTTAAAGAAGCCCGGAATAATACCAAACTTCGTATAGACTAAATAGAATCCGTACTATTTATAACAAAAGTATGATGTTGCTGGCATATGCGGCCTTAACAACAGGACCGTCAGTATAGTATTTTCCATTCTGGAAAAGATAGCAAAAGAGGTTGGTCTTGCAGTGAATGATTACAAAACAAAGTATCTAGTGGCAACAAACAAAAGGTAGTCAAGGATTTTGTATACCTTGCATCCAGCATTAATACCACCAAGCGAAGCATAGAAATTTTCTACGCAAGATTGTTGTTCGTGTTTGCGTTAACTACGAGTACCGATGAAGATGGAATTATCAACTGTATGAGCTGTATAATGATATGGACATACCATAGTTAAGCGTATAAAAATTCAAATATTTGTCTCACTTTTAAACGATAAAAGAAAACCGACCAACGAGTAAAGCTAAATATTTGTTTTTATTACTAACCTTATGGAATTCAACATGAGCACCATCAGCAATACCTTCTAGCTCTCTGATGTATTGCGGAAATGACTTTTTAACACTCTCTAACGTTTCGTTGTAAACTTTTTCTGTAAAAAAAATTAAATGGTTTTAAATTTATAAAAAAAATTGATTCGATTTATAAAATAATTTGTCATTACTAAATGACACATCTGATTTCATTGAAAAAGTCGCAACGCAGCGTTAAACATTGAAAAAGAAAAAAATCAGTAGAAATAAAAGTGCCATCATAATAGAGAGGAATCGCCACCTCAGTTTATATAAGGTTCATTCAGCAAATAAGTGTACACTGCGACCGGTAGAGTGATCTCTAAAAATTAGTTGTCTTAAATATTTTTAAATTGTATAAACACTTACTTCCTTCATCCTTATTGTATAGTGGTAAATATGACTCATTAAGTGGATTGCAAAGTTGTAGAAAGCTCTTGATAATCGAGGCGAAAGTTCGACCCTGAAAAAAAGAGAAATGCTGATTACAATATATTTTGTTAAAATAATATGATAGTGAATGTTATTGCAACTAAAGTATCACACATTCTGATTGTGATACCATTTTCCTCACTCATTTGATATCATAAAATACTTCGCTAAAGCTTTTAAAACTTTTTGGATTTAAGTAGGTCATTTTCGATGCTTTTATTACATTCCTTATATCTACATACATATGTTTCCTCTAATATAAATGTTACTCATACGCCATAACATGTTGCTCATACGCCATGGACCATTAAAGGTAGAAGAAATAATATAAGAGATCGTGCTGAAATCGCACAATAATAAGTCCTTAAAATTTGTGTTTATACTTTGCTAAATTTAATAATACAAAAATTAAAAAAGGGATTTTTAAATAAATTCTTTTCCCGTCGATTATTTAGTTCTCATTAGTGTTTATACGAGAATTTTAAAATTCAAATAATACCATTGTATTTCTTATTTAACTCTCTACTAAAATAAGTATTCATATGGCTCGATCTATTTTTTGTATGAGAAAAAACTGATTACTTTGAAAAATAAAATTTCCATTCCATACCTTTTAAAATGAAAATTATTAATTACATATTTTTTAAAATAGATAAATATAGTTTCATAGTAAGATTTGCATTCTTTGTATTATAGTATAATTAATTTATTTGTTTATTAATTGAATTAAAGTTAATTCTCTAGCAAATCTCGAATGAGTCTTAGTCCTAAACTGTTTTCGAAACATAGAAAGATTAATAAAACTTTTACCAAAATTGCAATAACCTTTTTCTCAGTATGAAGTTTTGTAGCCCTTTCAGTTTTAGTGCACATTTCAAGTTACCAGGAATCACCGTTGTTATATTATAGCAGTGTGAACATTTCCTTTCTAAAAATCGTCCAGTGTTCCTTAATACACGAAATACTGTCCGTGCTGTTCATCATCTCCTGCGACATGATTTTGGACGGTTTTAATCGAACCCGATTCTCTACGGCTTTGAGAGTTTTTGGCGTTCGCGCACAGCGTAACTTTGGATGGTTGTCTATTCCACAAGTGTTCTCAAGTAACTTTACGGTTCGATTAATCAAATTTGTGTGATTTTTGTTTGCTATGAAATCCAAATAATTTTGGGTATCCACATTTTCAGATAAATAGGATTTGGAATTGCGCCACATTCCATTATTGCCAACGGCAAAAGGTGCAATAGTTTATAAGTATGTTTGTATTCAATTCGTGCAGAAAACATTTGCCAGTACCAAGTATAATCTGCCTTTATAAATAAATTGACAAGAACTTACTTGTACAAAAAAAAATTTAAATATCATGATAAAAATGTTGGCTAGTTATGAATAAAAATAAGTCATCATCAAGTTATATAATTTTGAATGCGATAGAAACTTTTCGTAAAAGCTACATAAAAATATAAATAATTGTGGTAAACGTTCTTATATTACAACACAAATGCCGAATGATAGATATATTTTAATTGTAGCTTGTTGCTTTTCTTTGTTCATATAATGTTTTTTCAGTTTGTTTCAGAGACCATGGTTAGATCGATGTTGCACGGAATGATTTTGCTTGGCACACTGAATTGAAGAATATTTATACATATACATAAATAGTACTACATTCATGCTTATGGTTGTACAAACTGTTGTACCGGTAAGTTCATAAATATTTTTATTTTAGTTTGTTGTTACAGCCCACAGAGCGCCAAACTATCGATCAACTTCATTATCACTTTACTAATTTTTATACATAATTTGCATACTTGCATACATACTAATATAGAAACATAACTATGTGCAAAAAAACAAAATGCGCTGAGTAAATCGTGACAATTTTATTGTTAAACGTTTGTGCAAGTCAGTTTTTTTTTATAATACAAATGTACATACATGCATACATACATACATACGTATGTGTAAGTGTATTTACATGCATATATTAAAGTGCAATTAATTCTTATCAAATTTTTGAAATTAATCCAACAGTAACTTGTCATGCAGCATAAAGTGACTTCGGTATTTAAAAGGTTATAATTCTTGTCTCTCGACAACCGTAGCAAATAAAGTTGCTAGTCAATGCAAATAATATAAAAGTCTAGTTACATGTTTGTATTGTATTTATGTAGGTATGTGTGTATATAAAACATTTTTCTTATTATTTTTTATTTGTTTTATGCTAAACCAACGAGTATTTAACGGCTACACTTATTCTTAATGGTTAACGTTTAAGCAGACAACCTTCTTACAAGGTGTGAAAATGTCCATCTATCAATAGTAACTTAACAACTGTGCACGAACGATCACCAGTTCTGCACCATATAATCTACGATAAGTTTTGTATTTTTAAATGAACTTAAAGCGCAGTAAATGTATCCTCAATGGAAATAAGCCTCATAAAATCTCTATCATGGAGTTAGAGTAAAATCAAATGAAAGCTTATGGACACATAAAAAAAGCATTTCTATAAATTTTCCTTCAAGATGTCAGTATTAGTAACAACATAATTGTTTAAGTGCGTTTTTTGAATAACTTATGACACCCTTCAACCGATTGTGACGAGTTTTTGAGCAGTTGTTACATACTCATTTGTTTGCGGCGATTTATAATTTGTTTTTCAGTGTTTCCTACTACATAGAAAAAAAAGTTATTATGGCACGAGATTTTAGTTTAAAAAGTTAGAGTTCTAGTGAGTGTAATGAAGATTAGTTTAAGAAAAAACTAAAATATGCTACACAATTTAATGCGAAATTGTTTTCGTGTGAACTTCGTTTTTTTATTTTATTTTTGTTTTTTGTTTGATCGCACTCCTCTAACAAGTTTACATATGGATGTATGTTTGTAAGTAAATAAGTACTTTTTTTAACGTGTATAAATTCGTTTTATAAATTGTTTGTTTGTTGTTTAAATAATTATAATTCTAGTTAAACTTAAGTAAATAGACTGAAAAAAAACAGACCGTCTGAAAAATTAACCAATTGTAGGTAACCAACTATTATAAAACAAATGCATTGTGCGAATCTTTAGTTCTTTATTTATTTAACTAAGCGTAACAGAGAATAATTAAAAAAAATTTTGCAGCGAAAGATAGCTTCAAATAGACACATTTTATTGCAGTTGAAATCAAATGCAGAGTCGGATAATTGACTTGCTTCTAAGCCATTGTAATGTTTACAAATAAGAAAAGCTAAATTCGTGATTCGAAACCGAATTTTATATATTTTCGCTATGTATTTTTATATGGGCGGTGCCACGATCATTCTTCAAACTTTCATAAAAACCCCGCTTCTTTGTTTCAAATCGCTGCTAGTATTAATTAAACTTTACTAAATTTGTTCCAAAAATGCTGAAAAACGAACTTTTTTGCATTTTTCAAAATTTCCGTTGTATGGAAGTTTGGCGTGGTTATGGTCCGATTTCAAAAATGTTTACGGTAATACTAGTTACATATATCAAGGACAATATCTTTACCAAGTTTTGTGACGATGCTTTACATCGTTATTGAGATACAAACATTTTTCATAAAAGGGCGTGGTAACGCCCATTTTTCAAAATTTCATAAATATTCAGAGTCTTTCTTTAAAATCGTTCCAAATATCAAATATCAAAATTCATTCAATTTGCTCTAATAGATACCGAAAAACTAAGTTTTTGCATTTTTCAAAACTTCCGTTATATGAGAGGTGGGCGTGGTTATTGACCGATCTCGACCATTTTCAGTACCAATCTACCCTGTCCAAAGAGCACGGACAGACGGACGGACAGTCGGGGCTAAATCGATTCCTCTTTTCATTCTGATCATTTTAGTATATATAAATCTATATCTATCTCGATTATTTTTTGCTGTTACAAACAACCGTTATGCGAAGATAGTTAATATACCCTTGTGTACAAGTACGCTCGGGTATAATAAAGTTAGTTGATTACAAGAAAAAGAGAAGAACTTAAAACACTTGTAGGTAAAAAAAATTCTTTTTGAATTACTTTTGAAGTATTTTGATTTCCGACAGGGAAATATATCACATATTGCAGGTGTGCTATAATCGCATTTTCCGCTTTAACAGAGAGCCAAGAGAAAATCAGCAGCAAACTCCAGATGCAAATTATTTAAAAATAAATTAAATAAAACAAACAAACGAATTAATAGAATTTGTCGTTACCCATGTGGGTGTGTAGTGTGCTCAGATTATATACATACATAGTATATATGTAAGCATGTAATTCATATTACACGTTCCATTACCGGTTAGCAACAAGCAATTGAAATAATGATTAGTCAAATGAGGGCTCGATTTCATAAATCATTCAATTTTGACTGCAGTACTTCTACATGAATAGAATTCTTCGAATATTGTCTCAGATTTATTTGTGATACAGGATTTAATGGATAAAACTAGAAATATTAAAAAACAATCTAAATTTATAAAACTGAAAGTTTTCATGCCCGTTTCTTTATTTAGGTTTGTCCGTTGAATTAGTTTTATGTTATGTGAGTGATATCTTACGACAATAGACAAGGCATAAATTGCTAATGAACAAGGAACACGTGCAAAACGTAAGAAATTTTTTTTTTATTTAGTCCACTATTTTGTCTAGAATTGCATTGTACCATCGAACACAAACAATTTTTCAAAAGAAGTGTTAAAAAAAGAAAAAAAATTCAAAATAGTCATAAAAGATTTAAAATGGAAGTTCTAATGTATGAAATATGTATTGAAAAATCGACTTTAACAAAAAAAATTGTTTAAGAAAGTGACCATATTTCTAACTAGCATAAACACACATTGCCACAATTATAAAGCTATTACATACTGAAAAATTGTAACAATTTATTTTTCAATTAAAATATATTCTTTTTTTTGTTATTGTTTGGTCATATTTAATTTTTACATTTTATTCTCTAACAAAACTCATATAAGCCAAAAAAGACTTCAAATTGTTTCTTAATTCTTAAAACTTTAAACATTTTTAATCAACACTCGGAAAAAAGTTTTAGTACGCACTTTTGTAGCCTTTTAAAGTTTAGCACATTTAAGTTCAATTTTGAAATGGCTAGAAGTTACCGTTTGCGACCTTTTTGGCGACCTTTTTTTACCGGTGGTGTTACACAATTCGCATTGTACTCGGAATATGTTTCCCTTTTTGTAAGTTTAAGAGTTTTAATACATAAATTTTTGCTCTATGAGAACGTTTTATTTCTGTATCTTTTTTTTCACAGACAGCTAAAAATTTTATTTTCAAATTTAAAGATCTTATAGGGGAATCGGTTTGGAATTAAAATTTTTGTTAGTTACGAGTTTTACCAATGGCTTACTGCTTTTTTTTGTGTGCCGCACTGTCACCGGAACGCTCTAGAAGCTATAAGTTCTAGGTTACTTAATCTTTAATAAAAAAACAGTTAACAATACTTCAATCCTGTTTTAAACACCAAACAATTAAGTAGTTATTTCGCTTATTCATAATTAAATTTTTATTATTTACAATTATTTAATTTATTGACATTTCGCTTTAGCCGCATAACACTTCTGCTCGCTTAAATGGAAAATGTTATGCATTCTTAATTTATTATATTTTCCACGCTCAGCCGTTAATGAGTGTTACCTTGCACAATGCTTGGTTCTCACTAGGCCAAAATTGCAATTTAGCCCTACAAGTGCAAAATTTTTCGACAGCTATGATCTAAATTCGAAAATTTATTCATAATTATATTCACAATAGTAAAAACACCTTTTCCATCAGTAAAGCGAAAATCGGAAGAGGAATGCTTACACTGCACAGTACAATTCGATGCAGATTTTAAGGCCATGGACCCCGTTTAAAACATACACAATTATGAACGAATCGTCAAAGCGTTTTTCGAGTTAATATACATAAATAAATATATATGTTACATACGTTTGTTTATATGTATACGAAATTATCGTTATTCATTCTCGTATTTGAGTAGAAGTAAAAGTGATAAAAATATTCAAATACACCTAGAAACCTGTTGACTGATGGGCAAGTCAAAAATAGTGTGCGCGAATTTATTGAGCATAAAAACAAAAAAAAAAAAAAAAATTTTTAATGTTGGTCTTTGATGTGTTCTACGTGAATTAAACTCATATCTCAAAAAATTGAAGATTTATGTAATTTATTTTGGAATTTTTTTTTGTATTCTAGAAACAAAACTAAGTAATTAATAGTTAATTGATTTTTTTCGTATCTTTTGTATATTCATTTTTTTATTCTTAAGATTTTTTAATTAAAATGCAAAAGCTATTCAAACCTTGTAGAAACATAAAAAAAAAACATTTCAATAAATGTTTACCTTAATTTCCAACTTTTTTTAGGAAGTAATAGAAATTCACGTAAACAGCTTTAGTGAATTGAAGTTCAAGTAGCTTTAATTTACAGCCGGTTTATTTATTTATTTGTGTCGCCTTTGCCTAAAAAATTTGAGGCTTGCTTAAACATACATAAGTATGTGTACATATAGTTCTTGTTAAAAAGTAAACTGTTTAATTAAAAATCTAAAACAACAGCATGACAACTGTTACTCTGTCTTAATGGAACTTTTTAAAATAAAAATAATAATAAACATATATTTGAAAATATCATTATTAATTTAGTTTCGAAAAGTATATTTGTGTATGGCATCAGAAAATAAATATTTTCTGAACTGTTAAATTAGTATACAAAAAATTCACAAAAAATTGGAAAAATAATGAGCTACAAAGAAAAAATTTTATTGCAGTTTTTTAATACTACATTTCCCGCATAGCGCGGTTGCCAACCACTTGGGAAAGCAGTGCCGGTGTGTACTTGCCTAACGGTACATACATACATACATACATACATATACATATGTATACACATTATGGGCGGTACAAAAATGTATGTGAGAAAAATAAAGCAGGAATGTTTTATATAAAAAAGAGAATACGCATATTTTTTTCAATCAAAAAATATTTATACGTCGCTCAAAGCGGCAAAGTATTCATGGTATCGAAGCAAATTTCAAAAGGTGGTGTTAATGAGCCAACTGGGTTTTAAATCACCTACAAAATACATGGACGCCTTTTACTTATATACACTTACCACCACCCTGATAAATTCGCCTTGCATGGTATTTTATAATTTTTCAAAGAAATGTCAGATAAATCCAGTATTTTTCTTTCACTCCTTGGTTAATATTAGACAGAACAACACCGTACTCAACTCAATATGAAATAAGCGGCTGGAGTGAAAAGGTAACGAAGTTGCCGACCAAAGAGTCAAAATTGCAACAATTAACCGTTATCTGCATCCGAATGATTCTAAAAAGACGACATTATCTGTCTGGCGCATGCACATACAACCAAAAGAAGAGCGCAGATTTTTTTTAATTTCACAACACCATTACAGCAAATACATAACAACAGGGAAGAAACTCAGCTGCACCTCAAACATCTCTTGCAACAATTTGAAGTCGTTTACTCGGTTACGAATTGGGCATACTATAATTACCCACAGCCACAACCGATTTGTCCGTATTGTAACTTGAATCGACTTTCCGTAATCCACCTCCTTGACGAATGCAATCACTATCTTTGGAAACAGCACTCCCTCAAACCACTTAAAAAATGTGAAATGAAATTATTATTTAAAATCTTGGAATTAACGAATCTAAAGAACTTTATCTAGAGTTAAATTCATTTTAGAATAAGTATACCTACTAAGAAAGGTCAATGTTATATCCGCTCCTACATATAGTAGTTAGGTGATAAGAATAATAATAATAGTTACAATTTCTATATAATTTCTACGAAAAAATTCTTTTTTACCATGTATGATGAGCAAGGCGAATTAATGTAAGGTGGTAGCGATTCTAAAAATGTAACGATTTGGAGGGCTTTTGTCAAAGTTTATTTCCTTTGTATTTAAGTTATGCGAAATAATTGTTCCACTATTAGAATCTCCGTAAAAAATTTTTAAATTTTTTGTAGATAAATGCTAGAACTGTTTACTGGTAACAAAACAATATATTTTAAAAACCAACTACCAATAAGATAATTGTTTAATACCTTTTATGAATTCGCCTCGTATGATACGTAAGAAACGTTTTGAGCGAGTTCTAAATATTTTTTTAATGAAAAACTGGCAATAAGTAGAGGCACTCTTTCCTCAGTATAGCTTAAACCTAATGTGTAATTGCAAAGAATGGTAAATTGACTTTCTTTCTGGACGACCCTAATGTTCATATGCATGCCCAATAAATAAGAATATAATAACTACAATTAAATTTTCCACTACTTGATGCTGGAACAAAGTAGCAAATTTAACAATATTTATTCAGTTTTACTTTCGTACATATACATATGTACATATGTATCTTTATTTTAATTAGCGAAGCACCTTTCTCTAATTTGTTTGTAAATATTATTTTACGAAATTGCAGTTTCAAGCAGGGACGGTAATCATTATAAACTAATAAAAAATTAAACAGCATTTAATTATTATTACCTAATTTTCATTTATTTTAAACATAATTAATAATTATATAGTGATTTTTATGTTCTTGAAATAATCATTAATTTATAGCTAAGAGATATATCCTCAAATTTGTGATATTGTTGATTAAAATTAAAAAAAAAAAATAATGATTATTTTTCCGTTCCTTAATCCAAGAGCGATGGTGCGGAGATTTTATATTCATATAAAACTAAATTTTTTTGAAACCTTTACAGCGAAGTAAATGTGGCCAGATATTTTCAGCTGATGGAATGGTAAGAAAAATTTCATGATTTAAATTTTTCTAAAGTTTGTGAGCAAAAGGTTAGATATTTTGATGAAAATTTGCAAACCATTAAGAAATTTGTATAAAGTTTAAAACTTCAAACATTAAAGAAAATAAAATGTAAATAGATCACCAAATTCCGTCAAACTGAATCGCAGCTATTAAAGTGAACATGGGTATATAATCCCGAAAAGAAGTAATGAATTTTTTCTCCAGCATCCATAGTTGCTGACGAGTAACATATAGATTTTTATAAAAATTTTTTTAAGTATTTAAGTTCGCTTTGTAATTTGAAGGTAGTTAGGGGGAGAAGGGGGCCGTAGCTCCGGGCGGTCGCAAAACGATCTTCACTGATCTTTGAAATTAAAAAAAATACTTAAAAAAATTTTATATATTTATTATAGAACATAAATAATTGTACAATCACATTGTCATAATCTGAATAACAACGAAAAATATTAATTAAAATATTTTAAATATCAACATCCACTTTCGCTCGAACCACCTCAAGAAACTTGTATGTACATAGGTATATGGAGGAAGGGGTGTGGAGTGGCATAATATGCTTGGCCCAGGTAGCCCGAAGTTGTAGCTACGCCACTGATACTGTCCCATCGAAAAAAAACGGTTAAATAAAGATTTAAATATGTGATTTGTATAAATGCAAATTATTTTTAAAAAAAATTTAATAAATGGCAAACTATGTCATTTTGAACTTGATAACTAATGATTCGAGCAGCACCGTAGATAACATTGTTTACACTTTTTTTATTAAAGTTACATAACTCACCATATCAAATCCGACATCGTAATGAGTACCTCTAGTGTAGAGCACTGGAATGGCTTGGCGTCGTGGAATGTTTTTAGCCGTCATATTTACGATCTTCGCTTAGCAAATACTAATATTTTAATTGCACTGGCGCTTATCAAAACAGCAAACCCTCTTAGAGATATAAAAATACAACGGTGCAAATTGTGAACACAACCAAAAATATCAAAATCGCAAAAATATAACCGAACACGCCTACTTTAATGGACGGAAATATTAACATATAATAATAAAGTAAAGCGTGATCTGTTATGAACCGTGTGAATGCTTATTTATAAATAAATATTGACTAGTCACTGTAGGTAAACACGATGTGTCACTAATCTTAATTTATGTTAGCTTCGAATTGTCTTTTAATTTTTTAAAAATTGATTTCTTATAAAAGTAGTATTTATGTACGTATTTATGTATGTATGTATGTAGATAGATTCCGGACAGTTGCAGACCGTTTGGCGGCAATACGCAAACTGAATGAATTGAAAATTCTTAGCTGCGAAGAGACTTCGTTTGCCGGGTTTTTGAGTCGGTTGGTACGTTGTCTTTTTTGTTTTTGCTTTGTCCGCGTGGCTGAAAAGTGTTCTACAAAAAAAATATACAACGAAAATAAAAATATAAACTCACGAAACCGTTTTATATGTGCACATGTATACACATCTACAAATCGGTAAAGTATGTATTTGGGGCTATTGGAGTATACATACATATATTTATATATATACATACATATGTACGTACATACGTACATTTGTATATACGAGTATGTGTTTTGCGTGTTTGGGGCTGCGTTGGGCCGTAACCTCCACTAATCGCCAAACCGAAGCCACTAATGCTGATTCTCACTTGTGATTGTGCTAAATAGTTACGTTTGCTGTTAAGAGATTTTAAAATATTAACATTTGTACGTACATATATACAATTAGCCGTACAATTTATACGTTTGCCAGTTGCATCGATATACGGATGTGGCCATAACACACCAAAGCTTAATTGTAGGCATGACAACTCGTGTAAGGGTGGTTAGGCACGGTCAGTTGAATAAGTATCTATAGTGCATGCATTTATTAATTTTAAAACATAATTTATATGCATACATATATTTATGTGCAAGCAAATGTTCGTTACCACCTACCAACAAGCGCTTCAAGCTTGTGAATTTATGCGACTAAATTATGCCGACAAAGGCAATTCAGAACGCCGCTAACGATCATATTTCAAATGATTTAAAGCTTTTCATAAACTAAGGGGCGTGGGTGCAATGCGGTTGCGAGTAAAGGAGGCAATAATAAAAGAAGAAACAAGTAAAAATCATGTATGACTTAATAGTTATTATAATTATAATTAGCAATAATTGGTGGTACCTAATCAGTTATGAAGTGCATTTCAAGAGATCTCAGCTGAGAGAGAGACGAGTTTTATTGGTTTTTATTAAAATAAAAACATCAAAATCGAAGTAAGTTTTACATATGCCGTAATTCAGTAAGCAGCCTCAGCCTCTAATAGAAACAAAATTCACAATTTTAGATCTGCTGACATAAATTAGTTTTTTGTGACCTGCTCATCACCAGGTCACAATTTTGAGACTTTATTTTGAGATTAGAGGCTTTATTTTGAGTCTAATGGATGCCAACTGGTCTAAAATTGTGACTTTTGCCCCTATTAGAGACTGCGACTGCTTACACCAAAAAAATAAAAACGTAAAAAAAAGAAAAGCAATAATCTCTAATTCATAAGTAGTCGCAAATTTTGAGACTTGAAATTATACCAAATTGCAGAGTACTGGCATTAAATACCGTTTGTGTCCAATTATATGTCGTCTACCCCTCGTTTACATATTGCTGTGTATAAGAAACCGTTAAGTTTAAAGTTTTTTATTTTATTAAATTTCCGCACAGCTTTGGTACTTGATTTGAATATGTCTGTGGCAATTTGTCATACACATCATTCTAAATAAAATGCAAATTAAACTGTTTGGAACTTATTTTAATTTAGTTATTTATAACAATTTTCACTTATAACACAGTTGGATTTATATTAGAAACAGTTCAAATAAAATTTTCAAATATTTTTCTAAGCTCACCAAATTTAAACATACTCCCAAAAACTGTCAGTACCAATTTTCGAAAATAGTGTAAATTTCATGTACATAGCTAAAAATTATAAATTATGTAAAAAAATAATTTTTGTGGGATAAATTGAGTTTTGATTTCTATTTTAAAATGTTTTCTAAAAATTTGTAGGGGATTACCAAAGTAGGTCTTCCGTGATCCTCTGAGGATGTAAAAATAATTAAAAATGGTATAAAACCTTTTCAGAAGAAATATCGTTTTGGGAATATCTCTTCGAATTGTTGGCTGGAATGTCTTTATCCTCTTTCACTGTTTTGTGTAATATCACTATATACATAAATAATTGAATATGGCTAATAATCAAGCGGCACAAAACTTGTAAATATTTTTTTTTTTCTCTTTAAACTATTATTTATTTCAATGGTAGACTATTACTTATTTCGATGTCAAAGAAATTATAACAGAAACCTAAGCAACCCTGTTCTGTAGAGCCACGAGAAACTGGAGGGTTTTGGCAGCACTGGGTTTGAAATGGTTGATATTTTTACTTGACTTCCGGTATAATAAAAATTGATTGAAGTTGCACTGACAACACGCTACACACGCTAAATACGAAGATTACTAAGACATCCTGGGAAGAACGAGGAAAGTTTATATTTTTACATCTCTAAAAGTTATCTTTAGGATTTCAGGGGCATTCGATCGAAAATATTACACCATTCTCTTTAACGTCCACGTTCTCCTTCCTATACAAAGATCTTTTCACCAAACATCAAATATTTTTTTGGAAATAAAATCAATCAGTAGAACATGCATCAAACTCTACAATAGGCACGACTGGAGGAATACAGCGGAATCGGAAGAAATTATATGTTAACTCTGCATTAGGGATGCCAATTTTGGGCATTTTGTTGAGGCCGGGATTTTTGAGATCTGAAAACAAAATCCCGGGACAACCCCGGGATCCCGAATTTCATGAAGTTTTGATTCGTAATTTTGAATTTATCAAAAATTTTAACACGTTTGTAATCGTTGTATTATAGAAGTATACAAAATAACATTAATATTACAAAGAGAACGATTTATTGTAATTCATGTATATATTTATTGGTCCTTTCAATATATAAAAAGAAATAAACGTAAAATTTGACAAACATAAAAATTAATTCATCAAGTATCAATATACAAATTACAGAAGCAAATTCACCTGCCTAATTAAAAAAACTTGTTCTTTGGATTGTTGACAAAAAGTTAAGTGCTCTCTATAGGACATAGCCTTTATCGCCGCATTACAAAAACTGTCAATTTCTTTTACCAAGCCTTTGGAGCTTTTCGATTAAAGGACAATCGCGAGCTGCTTGTTAAAACTTGATGCATCTTTCAGACTTTTTTGGGAAATTCCTGGAAGTTCACAAGCCGTGTTATTTGTCGTATTGGTTATCGTAATACAACAGTTGTAAATTTTTGTTTTTATTTCTAATGTTAAATTTTCTTATTTCAAAAAGGATGTTTATTCTATCGGCTCTTTCTGTTTTAAATTCTTTGAGGTTTATTTTTGTTTGAAAAAAAGTAAATTAAAGTCAATAGGAATTGTGCGTATACATATTTATAAGAAACCAAACTCCTTTATTTATTACAAACGGTCAATTGCTGGTTAAATGCCTGAATACCACACACAATAGTAATTGAAATTGCACAGCCATACGTTCCACTATTATTTTAATAGCAGACTATAGAAATACGGCAAATAACACGGATTGTGAACTCTCTAAAGTCTTTGTTTTAACCTTGAAAGGAAAATTTTTGATGATACAAAATTTGAAAAATAAATGGCTATTAAATTTACTGTTTCCTGCAATTCTGGGATTTGAATAGACTTATCCCGGGATGTTCGGGAGTTAAAAAAGGCCGGGATCCCGAAATCCAGGGATTGGCATATACATAGCATAATGAATATTTTAAGGGTTAGCAACATTTTGGACAGTATATAAAATTAATATACTATATCTGTAGGGCGATAGCTTCTTAGCCGCTAGTGCATAGCATTAAATTTATTTTAATAATTTAGTTATTAAATAAACTGATAATAATAGTAATAATAATTTCAGAGAGTTCTGAACGAATTGAGCCAAGTGAGCCATCAGGAGTCGCATAATTTAATTATATTAATTTGTTTACAGTTATACAAATTACAAATTTTATATTTAATTTATTTTTAATGTTTTATATGCTATTGTTTCTTACGGTTAAAAATATATACATACGCACACATATGTGCATTTACAAATCTGGAAGATTAGAACTGAATGATAAACTAATTTATTTAAATATTTACTCTGTTCCAAGCGCAAAGAAATCCTTTTAAACTGTCAATAATTGTAAAATACAATGATTCCATATATTACATATACATATGTGTGTATGTTTGAATTAATATATATGTAAATACAAGTATGAATATACATTCTTCGAGATTCAAACTTAAATCTATATGAACAAATACTAAAATAGTTTCTCGTAAAAGTAATAAAGATAACGAAGAGTATACAATTTCTGTGCTGATAAGTAAAATTACGCTCTAAAATAATAGTGGAGAGAAATATATGTACTTATACTAGTATTCATACACGTATGTACATACATATGTATGTACATAAGTATATGTGAATGTATGTACCTTGTCGGAATTCAAAATACTTTAAAATAAATTTAAAAAGTACTTTTTTTCTAACCGCAAGTGGTTTAAATTCATTCTATTTTCTTGTCATCAACTAACTTTTTTAACATGACGATGTCCTAGGAGCAAGTCAATTATCCGACTCTGCATTTGATTCCAACCACATTCAAATATAATTGAAAGAAAGAACATTAAAATTACTTTTTTTACAACTATTTTAAACTCGATTTGTTTTTAAACTTCTTTATTTTATACCTACTCTTTTCTAACTTTTGAAAAACGCATTTTAGTTTAGTTTTTTTAAATATATTTACATATGTAATTATGTATTTTTGTTTAAACTAAGTAAGGAATTCAGTTCATTTTTATCGTAAATTTAATTCAGTTTCTTCTGCATACATACTTCTTAAAACATTGTTTTTTACCGCCTGAATGGCCTTGCGAGTACCTTCCTCTGGATCACGATTTTCGATACAAAAGGCATCTATGTTAATAATGATAAAGAAAAAATTTAAATATTTTAAGAATCACGCATTTTATGGGCTAGCCCCCTGTCTTACCTTTCAAAAGCGGATAGAAATTAGCAAAAGCTTTTAATCTTTTTTTCGTGAGTTCCATCGAGGTTGAAATTCATAACAACGTCCTTGGACAAAAGAGCCAAAAGCATCTTTTTAGGTTTTCCTTTCATTAGGTAATTGATTCCATCAAACTATGGAATATATGGGAAGAAGCTTTAGATAGATATTTAGAATTTTATGAATATATTAGCTTCTCACGTAAATTGTTTTGTTTTCTTCGTAAATATTTTCGACAACGGCTGTCAATTCGTCATCTGTTTTTATTAGAAATTGTAAGTGAATGACACAACAGCCTTCTGCTGTCGGATGAGAGTTTTTATGAGTACAGTGTATGTATATACTATACACATTTGTATACTATATGGATTCAATTAAATAACTTCCTAGTTTCTCTTCACTACAAAAGTTTTTCAATTATTTTGTATTACGTTCATATAAATATACGAGTACGAAGAATTAAAGACTCGCACGCTGCATTCGTTTCAAAGCAGTTGATTTTCAACTACTTTAAAATTGGTTAATTTTTTAGACTTTGCTTTTTTCCGACAGGGTATAAACATTGACTATCACACTTAAATGATAGAAATGTTTTGAATGTTCAAATTGTCAATCGATGCGAAAACATGCACCGAACACTTGAACATAATTATTTAGTAAACAAGAAATTCTTAAGTTGCAGCTTTTAAGGAGGCGGATTTAATTATGTCGGTAGAAAAAAAATATCACCCTCAATTTTAAGCATTCGCCTATTTGTATTATGTATTGCTACATATGTATATGCTATGTAATGTAGAGTGAAAAATTTGAAGGTTAATGACTTCGTATAAAGAATGACCAATTCATTATTCATCATTGTATACATACATTTATATCATAAAAATGAAATATAAACACTTGGCGCCTACATAATATACTATGCATGTATGAATGTATGTACATACATATGTGCATATACATATACATGAATAGTTAAGTACATATGTATATGCTAAGTCCATAGCTATGTATGTAACACATGAGATAAAAATATTAATATTTTAAGAATATCTGAAAACTTGTTTGTTTAATATTTAATTTTACGAAAATTTACATTATGAAGTTTAAAAATGGAAATTTAGGTTTCATGGAGGAATTGTTGTTCACATATAGAAACGGTTTATCAAGGAGTCCTTCAACAAAAATTTGAGTTGAGTATCATTTGCGTTCAGCTCACAATATGTAAATAGACATTTAAAAAAATTTCGATATAAATTTAAGCAATTAGAACGATTTTGAATTTATTGCTTGCAGACAATCCAGTTTTGTCGTGGTGCCATTTGGTTTTCATAAATTCTACTTTTTCTGACTTTTCGTGTAATATTCAAAATTCTCACTGCCTGAAAAACTGCTCTAATATTATTTCACTATACAACATTTATACAAATTATACAAAATTCAAAAGTTTTCATCCACACTTTAAACTTATTGCTAAGAAGTGATATACTTTTTTTTAAGTATGCAGTAGCCCTACTAAATATTCAAGTATAATAAAGTGCAAAATTCAAGTAAAAAATTAAAGCAAATGTGACTAAAAAACTCAAGAAGTTTATTTTCATTAAACTTAAAAGTAATGGCATATAAAACGGAATACCTCGAAGTAGTATCTAAATGCTGAGAACTTCGATGGATTTTTTTGGTTTTCTACAAAGTTGTAAACTTGTTTTTCAATCGGTTTTTTTTATTTTGTAATCTACTATAATTATTCAAATGCTGGTCATTCATAATTCAAATTTATTAAAAACTTAGATTTAGGTTAAACATAAACGTACGTACTTAATTTAGTACTGAAAACTTGCTTCAAAGTTTTTAAATAAAATAATATATGCACACATAAAAAATTTAAGAAAAATCCTGAGTGCGAAATTAGAAATACGTCTGAATCAGTTGAAAAAATTTATTGAATATAAATATTCATGATTCAATAATAAAAGGTTAGATCGTTCCCTTTTTGTGAAACTATGTAGGAGTAGCAGAGTAAGGAAAGTTTGCAAACAGTGGTAGAATACAATATGTTAATTTTAACATATTTGAAAGAAATTTTGTGCTTAAATGGCAATAAATTTTATTATTACCTCAATTTATTAGGTAGAAAGAGTATTAAAAGTGCAAGCCAAAATTTTGTTAAGCTCTAATATTTTTAAAATAAAGAAACTTTTTCATATCAGTGCTGGCGCTTATGTGTTGGGAATAGAGATGGCAGGATTAATCGCAAAGATTGAAATAATCGATTAATTTTGACCAATTAATGATTTAATTGTATCGTAGACTTTCTTTCAATTAATTGCAATTTTAATCGATTAATTGGCAAAATAATCGTTGTGCTTGGCAGCATTGTTTCTTTGTTCTTTCTTACAACACTAAGATTCTTGTTCACTAACATTGCGCCAAATGGCTCCCATCAAAAGTAAAGCGTGGAAATATTTTATTAAAGAAAAAAACAACCTGGTTGTGTGTAATTTTTGTAACAAAAAGTTAAAATTTTCAAACAACACATCAAACATGTTCCAGCATTTAAAATTGAAACATGCAGCTATAGTTGATAAGTTTAAGGTAAGATAAAATAGTTAATTTCCTTCAAAGAATGGGTGCGTACAAGGCGAATGCATAGAAGGTGGTATATTCCCATCAGCTGGTTGTATGTTCTACCTTCGTCTTGCGCGGTAAAAGTGTCAAAATTACTATTTTGTTTATATTTTCCATTTCTATTTGCATTCGTGATAGGAAATTCCATGCGTTTGCATAATATTACAAAGAAATTCAATTGAAAATTTTTACTATAAATCCTTAGTACATTTGCTTTTTGTGCCAAACTTGGAATTCCGACCATTTGTTTATTTTTGTTTCTCTAAGTTGCTCTGACATTTTCACCGCAAAATAAACAAAATTTTTACTTATATGTGGAATATACAACCTTGAATGAATAAGCCTTGGGTGCGTAATGCATTATTTTATAGCATGATTCCAAAACAAACGACGATGACAGTGAAACCATTGATGAAAATAGTGTGGATACTGTGGTCGATATGACAAATGAATGCAAAGGTAGCACAGATGAAATGCCGAGTAGTAGCGCCAGTCAGCCATTAATTTTAAAAGCATTTACCA
Source organism: Philophylla caesio (assembly GCA_963971545.1). Classification (NCBI taxonomy): domain Eukaryota; kingdom Metazoa; phylum Arthropoda; class Insecta; order Diptera; family Tephritidae; genus Philophylla; species Philophylla caesio. Next base: position 53,111,870 of record OZ020607.1, on the reverse strand, counting down.
ACATTCAAAGCTATTCCTCCGGGACAAAAAACAACAAAATTACACATGGAATCATGCACATGACCGTCAAAGATAATTTGCCGTTTACCTTTGTCGAAGGTATGTTTTGTGTTCATTAATTAATCTATTATTTTATTCTAAGAAATTTAACTTTTATTAAAGGTGCTGGCTTCTTAGACTTTATGAAGCAAAATTTCCCACCTTACAAAGTCCCAACAATAAACACGATAAAGGCTGAAATTGATAAACTGTATGAAGAGGAAAAAAAAAAATTGTGTCATTGCTTTCAAATCTGCATTGTGTAACCCTGACCACTGATGTATGGACTAATATAGACATGAAATGCATGTTGGGAATAACCGTTCATGGGTTGCTTGAAACAAAGCCATTTAATGGAACAGTTGGTGTGTATGAATTGAGTGAGTCCCATACAGCTTCCCATATATCTGAGATTTTGTCCGATGCAATAAAAATGCAGACTCCCTGATGAAGGCGAAAAAAAGACGCCGAAACGCGTAGGAGAATATAAAGAAAACTTTGTTTTACTTTTCATTTAAAAAAAACCGGCCGTAAAGCTTCTTATTACAATGTTTAATTGAATAAAGTCTGGCCCAAAGAAGTATCATTTAGAAAAAATTTTCTATTGAGGAAGATAACGTTAAGGCTGTTGTCACAGACAATGCAAGAAATATTGTTAATGCAATCTATGAAAAATTCGGAAAAAAGCTTCATATTCAATGTTTCGCCCATACGCTGAATTTGGTTTGTTCGAATTCATTAGATATTTCTGGTGTACAAGGCATTATTTTAAAATGCAAAACAATTGTGAAATGGTTCAAACGCAGCGTTAAAGCCAATGTCGACATGCGAAAGGTGCAAGCAGCCGCTGGCGTACCAGAGGGTAAATTTTTGAAACTTTTACTAGATGTAAATACGCGCTGGAATTCCACGTATTATATGATCTAGCCTACGTCAGCCAAATTTTGTTAAATTACCCGGATTCTCCGCCCATGATAACGTCAAGAGAAAAGGATGAACTAATGGAAATATGTACATTTTTAAGACCTTTAGAGGCCATGACAGTGCAGATAAGTGGCGAACGACATGGAACTCTCAGCCAAATAATACCTCTAGTTCATTGCGGTCATAAGCAAATTTCGAAAATTCACCCATGTCAACCAGCAGCACAAAAACTGAAACAAGAAATTCTAAAGCACTTTGATAAAAGATTTGCGACCATAGAACAGTCTTTCCTCTTAGCTGCATCCACTATCTTCGATCCAAGATTTAAAAGGGTTAGTTTTAAGGATCCGGTGGCTTTGGCGTCGGTATTAAGATACATTCGTGCTGAAATAACCGAAAAAGATGACAATATGGAAACAGCAAGTGAGTCATCGGTGGAATCAGAACACAAAACTCTCGCGCACAAAAAAAAAGAGCTTGTGACGATGTGCAACCTCAAGACGAGCTCACTTTTTATTTAAACTCCCAAGTTTTGCCACTTAAATTGAACGTAGTAGATGCTTGGGATGACATGAAAACAGTTTATCCCAAGCTCTATGTAGTCTCTAAAAATTATTGCCACTTGATTGGAACATCAGTGCATTTCTACAAACTTGGCTAAATAAAAAATAAAAGAATTTTTTCAAGTAAATTGTTTTTAATTATTTTAATGCATTATCGTAGCTTTTTGAAACAGGGGTCTTAATTTTTTTATCATTATATTTTATAAATCGGCAATTAATCGATTAATTCTTATTAATTGCAATTAATTGCAATCAATTATTTTAATTCTGCAATTAATCATATGATTAATTAATCGATTATTTTTATTTTTTTGCCATTTCTAGTTGGGAACATGCAATGACGGTTTCTATAGAACATGGGCACGATCTATTTCGTCAAGGTAAACGAAGCTTCATTTGCAATATATTGCGACAAGTCTATCTTTCTTAATACGAAGAAGAAGTGGGCTTGCACCGTTTTTTCGCATGACAACATATATGGTATTATTCTTAAATATACACCACTGTTAGTTAAATATGCTAAATATGTTAAAGTTGATTATGCTGTTTATGTGAAGTAAAGGTAAATTAGTAGTTAAATTCCAGGTTAGGATATTTTGCTACTACTGCTGATAAAACAAAGCTAAAAACCTAAAATATAACCGCATAGTTTACCAATGGTGGTACGTGTTACAACTAGGTATTTCGCTGAGATCTCAGATTGGAATCTTAGGTGATGCATGCATAAGTATTTCTGCCACGAAAAAAAATCTTATAAAATACATCTGCTATTCGGAGTCGACTTATTTCGATCTTATTCAAGAAATTCAAAGCAATATAATAAATATATAAATAATAAATTTATATGAGAGAATGCCTGAAAAGGACATCTTATATCTCACATCCAATCAGCTACTACTTATTATTATAATAACTTGAAATTGGTTTGATGCTTTTTATTTTAATACCCTAGCGTCCTTGTACACAAGGGTATTTTAACTTTGTTCGCATAACGGTTGTTTGTAACAACAAAAAATAATCGAGATAGATATAGACATAAATATACTAAAATGATCAGAATGAAAAGAGGAATCGATTTAGCCCTGACTGTCTGTACGTCCGTCCGTCTCTCCGTGGTTACAATAACTTGAGTATGTTTTTCTACCTCCTGTGGTAGGAACGCGATCAAAAAAAAAAAACGTAACAAGTAAGAAAAACTAAATTCGGCCGAAACCGATTTTTATATACGCTCGCGATATATTTTTGTATTGTCGGTGCCAATGATTTCATAAAATTCCCGTTTCTTTGTTTCAAATCGCAGCTAGTATTAAAATTTACTTAATTTCTTCCAATAAATACTGAAAAACGAAATTCTTGCATTTTTAAAAATTTCCGTTATATGGAAGTCGGGCGTGGTTATGGTACGATTTCAAAAATTATTGACGGTAATGCTAATGGTATCAAGAACAATATGTTCACCAAATTTTGTGACGATACCTTACACTGTTGTTGAGATACTTGCAGACTTTTTTTTATAAGTGGGCGTGGCAACGCCCACTTTTCAAAATTACATAAATACCTAATTTCTTAGTTCAAAATCGCTCCAAATACCGAATTTCACTCAATTTGTTTTAATAGATACCGAAAAATTAAGTTTTTGCATTTTCCAAAACTTCCGTTACATGAAAGGTGGCCGTGGTTGTGATCCGATTTCAAAAATTTTTTACGATAATAATAGCGATGTCAAAGAAAATATGTCCACCAAATTTTGTGACGATAATTAATACTGTTATTGAGATACTGATCATTTTTCATAAGTGGGCGTGCCATTGCCCATTTTTCAAAATTTCATAAATACATAATTTCTTAGTTCAAAATTGCTCCAAATACCAAATTTCACTCAATTTGCTGTAATAGATACTGAGAAAACGGAGTTTTTGCATTTCTCAAAAAATTCCGTTATACGAGAGGCGGGCGTGTTTATTGACCGATCTTGATCATTTTCAATACCAACATACCCTGTCCAAAGAGTAATCTCTGTACAAAATTTTTATTAAGATATCGCTATTTTTACTCAAGTTATTGTAACCACGGACAGACGCGAACAAAGTTATAATACCCTTGTGTACAAGTACGCTCGGGTATAAAAAAGAAGGTGCTTGTTTTGTTCTAGATAAGTTATTAAAAATAGCAATTTCAACTGACGGTGTTATGTAGATTCACGTATGCAGCACCAAAGCAGTAAGGCAGAGTAGCAAGTATGTTATTTTTTGCAGATAGTTCTGCAATTCAGTTGCTCAAGACCGGCAAAGAAAATATCCATTAAAAATAACAACAATTTTAACGTATGTACATACATACATATGTGTCCTTTGTACCGAAGCTTGATTAATATTCTGACGCAGGAATGAAAACGTACGAAAAATTCGCTAGTAAACGAAAACATATCAGTAAATTATAAAATAATTGGATTTTGTTAAATATCTTACCACAATTTTCCCAATTAAAAATTAAAATGTCACCGAATGCAAACAAAATAAATAGTCAAAATTGAATCAGTGTTGTCTTTTTATATTCTTTATGAAAATTAGCTTTTCAGTACTATTTACAAATTTTCTTTGAAGAATCCATAGACAATTTAACAAGGGGGGAACACTGTTTTTACTAAGGGAGGCGTTTGACAAAAAGTGAACGAGCTAGCTGTTTATCGAATTAACCTTTTATAATTGAATCATGATAAGTATTTTATTTAAACGTCAATTCTATTAAAACATAGTATCTTTGGCTACTTTTCTATATTCAAAATTTATGCAGTTGGTATGTTAACAAGTAGAAATATTTCTAACAAACTCCGCCTCGAACCATCTGTGATATATATATATGTATATATATACATATTTGTTTTTCATAATGTTTTTTTTTAAATCAACAAGTTACAGAAACTTAAAAAATTCAATTATTTTTACATAGAAAGTTTAAGCAACTTGCAAAAATTTCCATGTTTATTTAAAGAAAGGCATATCTTCTGACGGAACATATTCAATATCAATCTCGCCGAATAAAAACTTTTCACGGATGTAATGAAAACGTCTCTGCTTCTATTGTGTACAATTGGGTTACCAACTGCAAACTGCGCTCCTTGGTTATCACATTTGATAATAGTGGGTTCTTTAATTAATGTTTCAGAACCCATTTTTGACAACAGAATTCGATGAAATGAAATTTATTTAGCGCCTTGACACATGGCAACATTCTCCGTCTTCATTGTACTCAGAGAAACTATATGCTGTTTCTGGCTTCCCATGGAATTAAACTATCACCCATAAACATAGCATAAGCACTCATAGATTTTCGATCTTTTGTGTCAGAGCCCCAGTCAGAATCTGTACATATAACAAACCAAATTATGATTAGTTTGCTTAAAGGTGAACATAACTTTACGTTAGGTTTTCAGGTATCGTAGAAAACGCTTTGTCGCAATTAAATGTTGCTGATGAGGATGACTATGGTATTGCGATAACTTGCTTACTGCATACGCTATATCCGGTCTACTCGTAATAGCTAAATAAGTCAAACCGCCAATTAAAGATTGCTACTCTTTAGTATTATAAGCGTTACAATCTCTGTTATTGCATTTTTGTAGGACACAACCTTGCTCGAATGGTGTAGAAACTCCCTTACAATCTTGCATATTCCACTTTTTTAATAAGTTATTTATATACATCTCTTGATGAATAATAATCGGACCACGTTCGGTATTTTGCTCTATCTGCATTCCCAAATAATAAGTAATTGGACCTCGATCTTTAGCCTCTATTTGAGGACATCAATTTTTCATTATTTTCGTCATTGTTGTTTCCGATGTACATGCCAAAATAATATGTTTACCCCGTTTCCTCTTTGATTTATGTACATAAAAAAGTTATCAGTTTGACAGCAAATAAATCCCATATATTTTAGTATAAGATTAATTTTGTTATTCCTATCTGCATACTTTGTGTGGATGTTCTTTGCTAATAAACATCTCCGGCTGTCGCATAAAAACATCTACTTCTAAATTTCCATTCAAATATGCTGCAACACAGTCTAATGATTTACCTGTAATTTTAATTGAACTGCTAAAGCCAATACTAAACGCAATGTTGACTGTCGAGTCACAGGAGCATACGATGTTTCATTAAAATCTTCACCATAAATCTGCGAACACCTTTGTGCTACCAACCTTGTCTTTAACCTTTCGACTGTACCTTCTGAACTATGTTTTGTTGCAAATATCCATTTTGGGCCAATTAATTTTTTACCTATCGTAAAAACTTGCATCATGACATCTCAAAACTTGTCTCAAATTTTACACATGAAACCATGGTCGCAACTTTAAAAGTTAGAGATCAAAGGTCACAAAAATCGATTTTTTGTATTTTTTTTGTAAATATCTCGTTTCCTATGGGTGTTATGCTATTTATATTTATAATCAATATTGTAGACAATTAAATACTCCACAACTTATGTATGTTTAAACGTTTTTTCAAAATAAATTTATTTTTAATTACTTTTTTTTAATTTAAAAAAATACCATTCGATATATTTATTATTGTCAACATTGAAAAAAATTAATAATATTTACAAAAACAAGTTCTAATTTTAATATTTGTCTTCTTCTTCGTCTTCATCGTCGTCGTCATCTCGCTGCTGTATAATTCCAAGTTCATCCTCTTCTTTCTGGTATTCAACGACATTTGACTGTAAATGTTCCGTAATATCTGGGTCCATCTCGTTTACATCAGTCTGATATGGTACCGCATTGATAGAAGCTTGTCCATTACACTGGACACAAGCTGAAGAGCACTGCAATCCCGCTTTCCTTCATCCACATTTTGCAAGTTTATAACTGGGTATCTCACTTTTTGGGATACTCACCTAATTTTGAATAAGATGACTGCACACTACACTTTTTGCATTCACAAAATCACCGGATGCAAAAGTCAATTCTTAATCTTTGTTTTCGATTTCGAAAAACAATTCAATGTTATTACCCATGTGATAAAATGCGCCGCTGTCCAAAAACCCACATATTTCTGTTTGATGATTTTTGCGTGGAGCTTACACTCAAAATTGATTGGTTTTTAGCCATTTTACACAGCGACTCTTTTAGCACAAGCATAGCATTCATTCTGATTCTGCAACTATTTTTCACTTAACACCATTTTTCGACTTGTTCTCTATTTGCGCCAGAGAACTCATCTTAACAATAAATTAGTCCAGAAAACCGACAAACATACATATATGTAATACGAAAATCCACCGACCAACGGCAATTAAAATTATTTCAAAGAATACGGACACGTATATATGTATGTACATACATACATATGTATATGTATTTGGTCTGGGCTGATAACCAAATGTAAGAAAAATCCAGAGTGTGAAATGATAAATACGTCTGATTCAGTTGAAAGAATTTATTGAATATAAATTTTTTATGTTAACGTCAATTCAATTCAAACATAATGTCTTCGGCTACTATTCTATATTCAAAATATATACAGTGGGTATGGTAACAAGTAAAAATGTTTCTAACATAATTAATTTAATTGATCTGAAAAAAATAGCCCCCGAATACCTTATTCAAATTAATTTATAACTATCAAATAGATGAAATAAATATAATAAATAACAACCAAACGTTTATTTATCAATTTCTTAATATTAACAACTTTTTCTCCTAAAATCTATAAATATAAAACTTTAATTAAATAAAATGGGTTCAATAAATAATTGTATAGATTTTGATTTCGATTTTTTCGATATCAGTCCTCAGCAAAATTGTGTTTCCACAACTACATATAATGGGAGTTGAGCGTATTCATATTCGCGATTTACTTTCCTCTATACACTTTTTGACACCCTAATGTATGTTATATGCAAACGTATACATAGGCATTTATTCTCGCAAAGAACGCTTATTCGAGTATCTTGCAATGATTCATGACGACGCAGCAAACGATGACGAGACAGTTAATATATACATTAGGGTGACAATTAAATGTATGAAGTATTTTTTTTTTCTTTATTGTTTTGGTCTCAGTGTTTTTTTGTGTGTAGTTTTATTTAAAAAAAATTCTAGTAAAATTTCAAGGTCGTAGGAAGAGGATTAGGGGGCGCGTCGGCCCCCCAAAGTTACACAAAATACGTTTTTTCACGCAAATTCTTACTTTGACTGCTTGTAACTTTCTCTGTGTTTTTTTTTTTAAACATTACTGGCGAAAGATGTTCATTAATATGTCTACAATAACATCTGTCAATAACGCCTCAATGTCGATTTATTATACTTAAATAAAATTACTTATATGATTCAAATTTTGGATTTTGTTCAGATTTATTTAATTAAAGATTCATATAGAAAATTCCTTATGATTTACGTAAGAGTAGCTTCAACAATTATATACAGTAAGACCTCGCTAGTCCGAACTTCAGACTTTTTTTGTTTACTTTTGTTTTCAAGTGTAAGAATTGTCTTTAAAAGTTTGCTTCAAATTTTTTTTGCCTGTATGCTGAAGCGATCTATAATATTGACAATTGTGACCGAGAATATTCCCGTTACAACCTCAACAATATTATTCTCAATGCTTGCGTAAGCTACCGACAAAAAATCAGCACCAATGTTTCTCGGAAAATAGATTCTTATTTTACAGTTATATGCAGCAGCCGCAAACATTTTTTAATAGCATTAAATTTGCAAAAAAATCATTCGAAGTGAATATTTGAATGTGAAAAGTCGAAAATGTCTGCTAGAAATTTACGTGAACGCATATATTTAATTGGTTATTGTACCAACTCATTAACGGGAAGTAAACTACCCTCCAATATAGAAGTATTGAAAGTTTTGTTTTTCAATTTACGTGTAGTAAAAAAAAATTTACGGGAAAGTTCAGATTTAGTTGTAAAAGAACTATTCGTGTTCTGGGAAAAAGCCCGCATTCCGGTCAAGGATAAACAACACTGCATTACAAATGTAGAGAAATTGTATAAAGAATGGCAAAGCTTTCAAAAAGATTCAAAGAAGACTTCTAATTTCCATAAGAGCAAAGTAAACACGTGGAAAGAAAAATTGGATATGCTTTTTGACGTGGCGCATGCAAGTGCATTAAAAATAATGTCGAATCAAGAAGATATTGATTTCTTGATAAGTCAACGAAAAACGGGGCGCCCAGGCTTTATTTATGGTATCGATTACGAAGAAGTACGCCGAGAGTGCCGACTTGAAGAACGCAACAACAATTTATTACAACAAGTGGAGCGGAATAATCGTGAAATTGCATTAATTGGTTCGTTGTATGTTATTGTTTATTTTTTATTTTCTTTAAATTAAGTCGTTTTTATTAGATGAAACTGCAGAGTTGCTGTCATCTGAATCTTCAGAGAATGATAACAGTTTTCCAGATATGGAATGTGACCCACGTTGTAGTCAACCTCCAGCCAAAAAATGTAGGGGAACAAATAAAATACTAACACCAAAACTGGCGGCCGCACTCGATGTCTGTAAAATCAGTGACAGACATGCGGTTCATCTAATAAGCGCAGTCGTTGAAGCTCTGGGTAATAATGTTGAAGATTATATTTTAAACCGAACGTCTGTACACCAGGAAAGGGAACAAATCCGTGAAGAAAGAATTTCAGCATTAAAAAATAAATTAAAATTAAATGAGCTCGACGCTATCTGCCTTCATTGGGATGGTAAACTTTTGCCGGCGCTGACGGGAAATGATAAAGTTGATAGGTTGCCTATAATAATATCGAGCGGTAAAGTTGAACAGCTTCTTGAAATACCTGCACTTGATTCCGGTACTGGAAAAGAACAGGCATCCGCTGTATGCGATGCTATTTATGAATATGGTCTGCAAAATCACATCAAAGCTTTAGTGTTTGATACAACAGCGGTCAATACTGGGCGTTTCAATGGTACCTGTACGTTAATTGAAAATAATTTACAAAGACAACTTTTATGGTTACCATGCCGTCATCATATATTCGAGATTGTTTTAAGATGCGTTTTCGAAGAAAAAATAAGCTGTTATGGAAGTCCAAACGTTAAAATGTTTGAGAAATTTAAAAATGCTTGGGCTAAGATTGATGCTAAAAACTATGAGTATGGCATCAACGATCCAACTGTCAAGACGTACATGAAAGAGTCTGCTGTTCGCATTATCGGTGCAGTAAATAATATCTTGGAAGAAAAACAACCCAGAGAAGACTATAAAGAATTCTTGGAACTCACTTTGCTCTTCCTGGGTCAAAAACCAGAAAAGACACATCCAAACAGCCTAATGTTTCGATCGCCAGGAGCTGTTCACCATGCAAGGTGGATGGCAAAAGCGATTTACTGTCTAAAAATATTTTTATTCCGTAACGAGTTCCAGCTTTCAGCAACTGAATTAAATGGGCTTCGTCAAATTTGTGTTTTTATTGCTGAAGTCTATGTCGAAGCGTGGTTTTCTGCTCCTTTGGCCATTAAAGCACCATATCAAGATTTTTTATTTTTACAAAAACTTGAAAACTTCAAAAAAATTGATGCTGCTATATCTTATGTTGCTCTTAAAAAGTTCAGGAACCACTTGTGGTATTTAAGCCCTGAGGCGGTTGGTCTTGCATTTTTTGACAGCAACGTATCCCTTTTTTCAAAACAAAAAATGGTGGCGGCTTTGGAAAATGATTTTGAACAAGAGCAAAACACAAAGCGAGCTACAATAAATGATAGAGAAATCGTTGAAATATTCCATGACGGAATTGAACAGTTCGTCTCTGCCGAAACAAAAGCATTATTTGAAAGATTTCAAATAAATACTGATTTTTTTAAATTAAACCCAGACAAATGGGAGCAGGACCAATCTTATTGTAAAGCGGCTGAACTGATGAAAAAATTAAATGTTACAAATGACACTGCCTAAAGGGGGGTTAAATTGATGGAAGAGTATAATAAACTATTTACCAAAAATGAACGCCAAAAACAATTTGTTTTAAAAATTGTTAGCGATTACCGCCATCGGTTTCCGGACTGTAATAAAAAGACATTGTCTCAAGTGCTTTAAACAATATTAATAAAAAGAGAAATCATATACATAAGTAGTTTTATTTAAGTATAATAAATCGACATTGAGGCGTACTTTTTCTCCTATATTTAAGTTTTTTTCATTAAATATTAACATTAGACAAAAATGTTATTGACAGATGTTATTGTAGACATATTAATGAACATCTTTCGCCAGTAGTGTTTAAAAAAAAAAACACAGAGAAAGTTACAAGCAGTCAAAGTAAGAATTTGCGTGAAAAAACGTATTTTGTGTAACTTTGGGGGGCCGACGCGCCCCCTAATCCTCTTCCTACGACCTTGAAATTTTACTAGAATTTTTTTTAAATAAAACTACACACCAAAAAATACTGAGACCAAAGAAAATATCACTTTCGAAATTAACTTTCACCCTAATATACATACATACATATGTATGTATGTACTATACATACATATAAATTTATATATTGCACATAATACAACTTTAATGGTCAGTGATATTTTATACCAAATACGACTATATACGTATGAACGCCGTATGAAAAGCTAGCGAAGATACAGCGACTAATTTATAAATTGTTGAAGAAAATCGCTAGCATGATTTTTCAACTACTTAAGTTGTTTCGAGTAAGTGTTTTTTAGCTCTATAATAATTTAACTAGTTTTCTTTTGCAGAAGTAACATTAAATGCGTAGTTTGGAAACCCCTGTATACGACAGTTATATGCCAATTCATTCTCACTATTTATTTTGTTTACAATTATACTAAGGTAAACCAATATAATTCATTCATAATTTTTTTATTTCAATTTATGTTTACCCTGCATTAAAAGGCGGAATATTGCACCTTTTGTAACAATTTAATGTCGACACATATTGTGACTGATTTTAAACCAAACCAAAGTGATACAATTGTTGCACGTGTAGTTTGTGCATCTTTGAATCAGATTGACTGTTAATGAAGTTCTCGTACTATTTTAAAATGTGTAATTATAAACACGAGTATGCCTATTGCGTTTCAGCGCATTTGAATTTTAATTAAATAATAATTGTTGAATAAATAAGCAGTAATATAAGCAACAAGCTGCATTGATTCGATTTGCATTTAAAATAGTTAATTTTTCTTTGTTTGTACGGACACACTTACATAAGCTCTATCCCACATTTTTGTTACTTTAAACAGCGAAAAAATTTAGTTCTCTGATTGTTTTGAATTATGTCAAATTTGAAGTAATATGTTGTTATTCGAATAAAACCTGGTTGTGATACCGAGAATGATAGAGAAGAGGATTAAGTGACGTCAAGATAGTGACAGAGTTGCCACAAAGATTTTAATTTAAAACCAAAACTTAAAAAAAAAAATTTACCAAACCCAAGAAATACTACCAAAAGTCGTTCAACTCGTTAAAACCATAATTTTTTTTTCAATATTTATCTCCATTAAGTTGCAACCACATATGTATGTACGTACATACATGTTGCTCATACACCTAGACCATTTTTTCAGTGCAAGTTTAACTTTATTTGTCCCTTAAGCTGAGTGACAGTACGCAGGGTTGAATTTAATTTAATTTTTATAAGAAGGTTACAAGTTTTAAATGTTTTAGAAGTAACTTAGTATTTAAAACTTAAAAGAAAACTCTTTAAACAAATTTTCAAATTGAAAACAAAAAATTAACCAAATCCGTTCTAATATATAAACAAATTTGTCTAGTTTTGGTAAAAAATTACCAAAGTGGCAATGCCGTTCTACGTTCACTCTTAAATTTTTACTCTTTTTCGCTCATTCACTATGGTAACGTCACGCATTTTGGGAAGGCGCAATCTTCTTCTCTATCATTCTTGCTGTCATATGATATCAACATGTGATGTGACACTATTTGTCAACAGGTTTTTTTTTATGAATTTGTCATACTGCAACATCGACGTAAGTTGCGTCTGCATAACAGTTGCAACTTTTGTCAAAGTGCTTAATATTAAACACATACGAATAGTAAGATAGAGTAGGAGTCAATAAATAAATGAGGTCACAATATTTATGCTTACGCAGCGTTTACATTAGGCGCTTTTGTAATACAGAAAGTATATGGACATCAAAAGTTTAAGAGTTGAAAGACAATTTAAACAAACGATGTTATCATCATTTGAGGAAGGAAGCTTTTTCCGTGAGATGAAGAAAGAATTTCAAATGGGTGAGTGCGAAATAATAAAGAAAAAACGTTATATTTGAAATTATGATAATCTCAAAAATCTACCATTAATCAGATATCATCAACACGCCGGATCACAATTTCGCTTCGGACAGCACAAGAAAATATTGCCTTGTGCTGAAATGCCTGAAATTATATCCAACGGCTTCTAGTCATATCAATGGATGAAAGTGCAGCAAGCAAGAATAAGAGGAAGTCCTACTCTACTATGAATAGAGCAAGCGAAACAAGGGCTTGGGTACACTTGGTGTTTCGAATTTACTTTTTTTTACATGTTTACATCACAAGTATGATACATCGATGTTTTCGTCTCTGAAATCGTCTTACAAAAATACACTCATGTACATACAAACTTTTTTGTGAACACACACCATTAGTCTTTCAAGTCCATTAGGCAAATAGGTAACACAAAATCAATACGCATAATAAAAAACGATTAAATGTGATGTTTTATATTTAACTCTTCGCAATTTCTTAACACACTACGCAAATGGATTTTACGTTAAGATCGCGTTTGTCAAGCACCTAAAAGGTTTATTTTATTATCCGCCAAGGTTAAAGACAATACATTTACATATGTACATATGCATGAAGTACGCTCATATACATACATATGTATGTACATAATATATATGTAAGTACATAGTTATGTAATTTTGGCTTAAAATCTTTACACATCCACGTTCATGCGTAAGTAATGTATGTACATAGTGCATACAAACATACATCAACAATAATGTTTACCCGCCTTCGCAATGTCTCAGTCTCAGATAGTTTTGAACTTGGGCATAAATTGTATAAAGAAGATCATGTAAGTGGCTATTGAACCCAGAATCTAGAAATAAAAGTATGCGCAAATTAAATCGTGAAATTACTTTATTAGAAGAACATGTGTAGGGAAACTTTATTTTTATTGACTTACATCTCTTGCCATATCACAATTCAGCACAAAGAAACCAAAAGCATCAATAACGATCTGCTGATGTAGCATTTGAAGAGCGAAGCTTTGCAGCTGAAAATTAAAAAAAAAATGCTTTTATATTTAGATGTACCTACATTACATATGTATGTATGTATGCATGTAATTCTATATGAAATAACCCGTGGTGATTTTTAATTATTCGACATTTTTGAAACTTACCCGTGTGGATATGTTAATATCTTCCATGTCATGCCGTATTTTGTGTACATTGTGTGCCAGAAATTCGGTCTGTTCAAAAAATTAAAAAAAAAAAACATAGATTCTTATTTTTAATCAAATAACTTAAAAACACATAAACTGTGAGGTGAGCCATAAAAATGATGCCTCCATATCTTCTTTTTTTTACAAAAACGTTTGCTGCTATCGCGTTAGCAGCAATTCGTAGACAATTCAAGATATTCAAGAGCGGATTTATCAAATTTATAACTGATCTGCTTTGTAGGCGTATATAAATACAACAAAACTAACCTACCGATCGCATGCAGTTACGTGATGTTATCAACAACAGCAATATGGTCATGGCGGACGGGACTATCAACGTGTATTCTATAAAATAAATTAAATATGTTAAATTGAACTTTAATTATTTGTACCCTGAAGTTAATTTCAGAATATGGCTGCGTTCGCTATGTCAATCACAACTGCAGTGTTGCCATTTTGCCAAAGTATCACGTTCTGCGCAAACTTCTTGCAACATGCTGAGCGTTGCGAGCAGATATTTTTTGTATAAAAATTGCGCATAATAAGTATCAGAGAAAATTGTATTGCAAATTGCGCGCAATGACATCGGAAAAGGAAAACTTAGGAGAATACTTATTTATTTGATATTATACGCAAGTAACATATTCCATAGGTATACTTATTTAGAATTTAATGTGGTTTGTTTTTGGTTGTCATTAGTTTTTTTTCGTGAGATTTGTAAGCATAAAATGGTAACCACCTCACTTCGTGAATTATTTTATTTAATAACATTTCCATCCCACAGGACAAAAATAAAAAACGTATCTAAAGATTTTTATAGCAAATGGATAGAATTTATTTGATGTTGGCAGTTTAAAGTTTTAGTTTCAATTGAACAAGAAAATTTTCAGTAAGTAAAATTTTCAATTACAATAGGACAACGATTGCTAGATTTTTACAGAAACATCAAAGGTATAACTTATGCAAAGTAAAACGCAACACCCCTTCTTAATCAGTTAGTCCTAGGTTAGAACGCATTTCATTAAATCTTTTGGTATCCAAAGCCTTCGTAAAAGTATCTGCAAGTTGGTCCTGTGTTCCAATCGACTTCAATTTAATTATTCCGTTCTCAATGTGGTCTCTTATAAAATGATGTTTGATATACATATATGTATATGTTTTGATCTTTTTGACTCGATGTTGGTGGCCATTCCGATGCGCCCTTTGTTATCTTCATAAATAATAGAAGATTTGTCGTTGATTTGGTACAAATCCTTAAGTAATCCTCTGATCCAACTTTATTAACAACCACACAAACAAGTTAAATAGCGGCAGATCAGTTGCTCTTGTTTGTAGTTGGTTTGTTTAAGGAAGATGAAATAAACACAACAGCCAACTCGGCTAGCGTAGCACAATAGGTAGCGTATTGGCTCTGCAACTCCGAGCTCCCGGGTTCAAAGCCTGAGAGAAGTGGTTATGAAAATTAAATTAAAAAATAATTTAATTTAATAATCAAAAAGAAGTCTGATGAGGAAATGTGGTGATTTCCGAAATAGTACTATAACTTCAACCATTGAAAGCTGTTGTTGTTTTTTCACAAACAAATCTTCCATAAACTGGCCTTGAGCTCAATAAAATTATAAAAATAGTAATTTTTAATTATAAAAACATTATCTTCTTCAGGAGTTAAATTTTTAAACGGATAACAGTTTTCATCGAACTTGACATCCCTTGATGTGAAGACTTTGTTTCTCATTATCCCAAAGTCTGTACCCGTTTGAAGTATAACCGATCATTACCGCTTTTTTACTTTTAACATCAAGCTTCTTTCTCTTTTGATTTGGTATCCAAGCCATTGCTTTACAACCAAATACATGAATTTTCGATATATCAGGCTTCTTTCCATAAAACAACTCAGCAGGTGTAACATGGCCAGCAAACGACTTACATAGTTGGACTCCGATTGATGATATACACTGCAGATAGTGCTGCTTCGCCCCACATTCTCTTCGGTAGTTGCGATTATATAGTACGAACTTTTTCCACTAGCGTTCTGTTAAAACGCTCTGCCACTCCGTTTTGTTGAGGAGAATAGGCCATTGTAGATTCAATCTGGATCCCCTTTTGTTTATACCATCCAGTTGTTCCGATGAACAATACTCACGACCCTGATCCACAGTTACCTTTGATATGGATTTGCCAAACATTGCTGTTACCATCGCTTCATATTCTTTAAATACTGCGGTAACTTGAGACTTATTTCTAATTAAGAAAAATCAATGCAAAATGCGAATAGTCATCTATAAATAACACGAAGTACTTAGAGCCATCATAACCAATCGGATCGATCGGTCCGCAAACATCAGAACGTATTTTCTCCAATGCTCTTTTAGATTTTACACGTGTGCCATCGAAATGGTCTCTACATTGTTTTCCTTGGTAACAAATATCGCAACATTTTACATTACCGCTTTTCACATTTATACCATCTACCACATCATGTTTAGTTAAATCGTTTAAACCTCCTTGGCCGATATGGCCTAATCTTCTGTGGCACGACTCGATTTCATTTGTTGAGTATGCTTGCGCTACGGGCTTTGTGACATTAACTTCAAATTCATACAAATTCCAATTAAGATTGGCTGTTGCAATTACGAGACCATCCTTTTTAATAACAAGACCAGCGCTTGTCAATTTTCGTACAGACAGAAGATTATCACTTAGCTCAGGTATATATAAAACATTCATTAAAGTAATGGAAAACCCTTTATTGCTATTACCAAGGATTTCCCCACAGTTCGTGGCTACTATAGTCTCGTTGTCCTTTGCCACATTAATTATTGTTGGTGGATTTAAGCTACGAATCGTATCAAAAAATAAATTGTTATTTACCAAATGATCGCTAGCCCCAGAATCTAGTTTAAAACTTAATTTCGATTCGTGCTTCTTATTGGAAAAGCTTTGAACCATAAAACAAACACTCGTTACCGCCTCTGCTTTTTGAATTTGCAGACTGAGCGTTTCCCTCACGACAATCTTTAGCATTGTGTCCGAGCTTTTGACAGCGATGGCATTTCCCTTGAAACTTCAAATGTCTTTTTAAATGCTTCTTACTTGAAAAAGCAGTATTATCAGGGCATTATCCAATACCCCTGTCATTTAGTTTAGTCTCTTCCGCGATTAAACGTACCTTCGCAATGTTATAATCTAGCTTACCATCTAGGTTTTGAAGAGCAGTAACAAGAGGATCAAACCTCTCCGGTAGGGTAAGAAACAATTGAGCTAACATGCATTTTCTTCCATCAGTCCTTCAAACGTTGCCAAATGTGTAACTACGGACTCATCCTCTCTCATACGTAGCGTTGTGATCTGCTTACGTACCAAGAGCTGAGTTAGCACCGACTTCTTTGCAAACGATTCATTGAGGCTATTTCACATTGCCTTCGCGGATTTCTTTTCCCTTATGTAGCTCAGACAATCGTTGTGGACAAACGCAACTAGTCGCTTCATGGCTTCTTTGTCCTTTTTAAGGAATTCAGCTCTCCTAATGGAGAATCATCTGTTAAAACTTCCGCCAAATTTAGAGAATCCAGATGAATTTTAACTCTAAACTTCCAGACGTCGAATGCAGTTCCCCGGAATTGAGGAATTCCATTTGAATTGTCCTTTCCGTCGCCCATAACCTAAAGACTTTTATAGCAAATGGATAGAATTTTTTTGATGTTAGCAGTTTAAAGTTTTAGTTTGAATTGAACAAGAAAATTTTCAGTAAGTAAAATTTTCAATTACAATAGGATAACTTAGGATTGCTAGATTTTTACAAAAACATAAAATGCATAACTTATGCATAGTAAAACTCAACAGTATCACGTTCTGTGGTTTAATAATTTACAATATTACAGCATACTCTGCATACAGTAGCACATTTGCAAACAGACAACAAGGCTGCAATTTTGCGGCAATTATGCATATCTGAATAAAATTTCTTGTTTAAACATTTTAAGAAAAAAAAAAAATTCGTTCACTTGGAAACCCAATTAAATTTTTTACCGAGTGACCATCCATTTTATCAATTAATAAAGTATTATTTTTTATCTGTTGCAAAACAGATGTTTTATGCTTCGGTGAATAAAAGAATTTGAAAGAATTAAAATTGAATAAAATTGATACATACAACATACATACATATGCACTTATGTATGTAAATACATACGTTTATAATTTAGTTTTTATGGAAATTGTTAAATGTTATGGAAAAATAATTGGGCCAATAAACTGATTATTTATGTGTCTGTACCCTAGCAAATGGAATGGATTCAGGAAAGGAAATAAAGTATTTCGGATGACGTCATTAATCTTCTAATTTGGTTTCCCAAACAATTTGTTAATGCATACAAACCAGAGGCATTCATATTGATCCAAAATCAAGTGATCTCAACTATGCGTTACAGTTGAGATCACTTTTTTAATTTTATGGACTAAGCTATAGAAGGGAAATTACAATAGGATGAATCGGTACATATCAAAACTGGCTGTGCCCAAAGGCAAAATGTTTCTCTTATACGCAGCAAAACTTCTTTAAGAAAAAAGTAGTAGTAACATTTAAAATCTATGTCTAAAAAAATTGGAGCTAGAAACCTTACGCGTGATTTGGGAAAATAAGTTGCTGAAATTTTGAACTTTAGTTTTAAATATTCAGTTTAGGATTTTTTTCTGAGATAATTAATTTGTGCAATTAAAATTAAAAATAATAATCACATATTCACCAATAATGTCTTGGCCATTGTATATCATCCAATAAGACCAATAGCATTCGGACAAAATCATTACATACTCCTTAATATAATTACAAGCCAAAGAAGCACCGACAGCTTTTTTCAGCAGCATACTCATTTTGTAAATTTCTTGATAGATTTCCTTACACGCCTGCAGCTCACCGCAGATTGTATTCTCAAAACTAGCGCGCCTTTCCAGCTGCACTTGGAATCTATGCTTGCTAAGGAATGCCAATCGTTCCACATTCTTATTCAATTGCTCCACTTCGACGCGTAACATGTCCATATAGTACATAATTTGCACTGACCGAAAGTTACAAATAATACCGCTCGGCACAAAGGGTATGAAAAAGGCCAACCATTGTCGATTTTTAGAGATAGATTTAGTATAATTTATAATGTTAGCGATATAAAGACCGATGTAAATTATAGTCTTCCAAATGATAGTGCCATAATTTCCATATTCCACACAATAACTTCCTGAACTCCATTTGCAGTGAAGTTGCGTGTAGGCCAAGAGGAATCTTTCCATGTACTCGCGCTGCAATATTGTCTCACAGATAATAACAAAATGTGCAGTGATCGTGAAAAACAATTTTAGAAAATCATTAAATTTTCCAAAGCTATCACTATTGTAGAGTATCGATTCGTGATTGGTACTTGTCCATAGATGAAGCAAAAGAAAGAAAACCAAATGAAAACAATGCCAAATTAGCAGGATTTGTAGTTGGCGCGCGCCGGGGCGTTGTGGGCTTTGACTAACCGCGACAAGGTCACATTTCAATTGCAATGGCACTGAGCACAGGCCTAGCAGCTGAAACAGCCGCAGGTGCAACAAGGTGAATGCGTCCACCTGTACCGGCTGCTGGTTTGTGGTCGTGGACTTTCGCTGGTTAATGTTGATGTAAGCGGTTGTCATTCCGTTTCATGTTCTGGTTGTTTTCGTTGTTTTTTTGTATTATTATATTCGTGAGATTTGTGATTATTACCGACTACAGGTCTAACAATGACCACGAAGCTATCAAACTAGTAAAGGTTGATGCGAGCAAGTCTTTTGAGTGGGTGTTGTCTAGCGTAGCGAATTTGTTTTACTAATTCCATTAATTTAATTGTGCCACTTGCACTAGCGCGAAGTGTGTCAGCGATGCTAATCACTTTTCCTGACTTAAACTGATTAATTGCTATCGTTATTGTCTGTCGGAGTAGCTGCGCCACTGAGCACTGCAGGAGCGCCAGCAAGTTGTATACTCGTATATTTACTCTTAGCGCTGATATTATTGAATGTTGGGGGAATGTGTCCAAAATCTGAATACATACATATGTACATACATATATATAATAAATATATATGTACATATGTATGAAAACGTTTTATTAACTCCTGTTTGTGCATTTGACTCCAGTTTGTAATTTTTTAAATTTCATTTTTTTAATGATTTTTTTCAAATTTGTATATGTATGTATAAAGTATGTCAAAACTTTCTATATAAACTTGTCTTATTACTTATAAACACTTGCTTTTTATATTAAAATCTTTAAGCATAGCCCTTTTTGAAATGTTTATGGGGTGTATGCAATACGTTTGTTAACTTAATTTTTATTAACAACTTTTTATTTAAGTATTCATCAATATTAGTGGTAGAAAATCTCTGTACTTTTATAGATCTTTTCAATTTTGAAAACAGGAAAAAGTGCTGTTAATGCGATTTTTAGTTAAGCGCTATGGGAACAAATTGCGCTGTAGCATGCTTCTCAAAATCTTGAACATAAAAACTGAGAAGTCTACTACAGCAACTTCTCTAATGGTCAAAGTGAATTTATTTTTTGACAACAATGCCATTAAGGGATATTTTTCAGCAAGCGCCTTTATGAATTTTCTAAAGAATTTAATAAATCCAGGTCATGTGAAAATAAAACTTTCAATATCTTACACCGAACTACTTAAGTTAAGCATTCACAATTAATTGCCAAATAGGTTGATTTTGAAGCCATATTTTTTGTGTGCACTTTAAGTTGCCTACTTTAATTAAAATTATACTAATATGACGTTTATAGAAATACTAGAAAAAATAGTATGCTTTTTCTACAGTTACTGGAGCCCTGCATAAGTCAACGGATCCATCAATCATTGTGGTCGAATGCATCTTATGGGAGGTCCAGGAGTCTGCGCAGTTTCGTCGTGGGTCGAACCATATAGAAGGGGATGTAGATGAATAGGTTTTCGTGCACAACATAAAGTGCTTTCGGAGCCAAACATTTGTTTTTTTTTTCATCAAAGTTGATGTTGGTGAAGTAGCAGATCAACCTCCTACAGTATCCAGATCGGTTTCACGAGTTCCTACTCTGCAATAAATGGTGGTTTCGCCCCAATACTGGCAATGAAAGTGGGGCCTGACTTTATGTGAATGTACTTCAAGGCCTGTTCGTCCGAACCCTTCCTCCAATTCAGCCGGTTAACCATCGGAATCGGGCAATTTGATCAGAACAATAATTGTATTAGTTCAATGGTAATGGTTAGCAAAAAGCATTGCCGTTTTTTTTTTAGTTTTCAAAAGAATAATGTAAAAATGTAATATTTTGGTTTGTTTTAATTTTTACTGGTACGTTCCGCTTATATATTTTTTCACTGATCATAGTAGGTTTTATTAATGGATTTTCACTTCATACACTAGCCGATACGGTACGCGTCAGATAACTTAAGTTCTAATATAAAACGGTACATAATCTTACAACAGAACTCTATAACTTGTAACTATGGATTATTCAAATTATCTTAAAAAAATTTTAACTTGGCATTCAATTTAAAATTAGTTTAAGATCACTTAAAGCCACTACTGCTTGCTATACAGTTTATTTAATTTAATCGAACGTCTTCACTCAGCACTCATAGTCGATTAAAATAATATTTATTCGCCTATCTCTTCATCTGTTGCAAAAGTAAATTTAAAACAACTCAGCTTTTTGATTGATTGGCAGACAATAACTCACTTTTTCTCGATTACTTTACTCAGTTGCTGTTAAACCTTCGCGATGTATATCCGAGTTCCCTGCGTGGTGCGTTTTCATATAAGAATTTTTCAATTCATCGGTTGTTTCAACGCTTCTTTGCTCAGTCAGCCAAATCAGCGTAAGCTCTCTGAGCAACGTCTTGTGACATGGACCAATCTGCTCCTGCTGATATTTACATTGACAACGTTGAACACCTTCTTTCGACCAGATGCATTTCTTTTTACAACGGAAAGTTTTGGTTACTTTATCGATGCCTTCAAAGTTTGCATTGCACAAATTACCGTATCGATCATTTATATAGAGACAGTATGTTGTCGTGATTCGCTGCGAAGGTTTTGGCTTATATTTGCAATATTAAATCAAGCCAAAATTGGATTTGGCAAACCGACAAAAATAAATTGGTCTAAACAAATGCATTTACGTCGACGATTTTTAATCATATTCTATGGCATTACTGTGTTCGATCTTATAATACACATTATTTACTTCACATTGCGACCGAAAAACGATCATCTGCTACAGTTTTGGGCAATGTTTACGCCCTTCCTTTATGTTGTGCATTTAAGGAATATGCAAATTATATTTCACATCGAAATTATACGACACGAGCTCGACAAACTACACAAAGATATTGGCCTGCTCGTAGAGTATACAAGCTTTGCGCGTCGTGTGGTGCCATTTGTGGGCTTCGAGGACTTTGTGCGTCGAAAGTTGGCCGAGAAACAGTTGGTTTTTCAGCACATCTATGAAATGCTTGATTACTTTCAAAAAGCCTTCAGCATGTCCACCATTGCAGTGCTTTTGATGATCTATGTGCGAGTGGTCGTCGACGCGTACTTCATCTTATACTATCAGACTAGAGGCATGGAATTTGTAGGTAAATAATGCAAATGCTAATAAGATAAATGTAAATATTGTTGTTATATTTGTTTTATTTAAACACAATCTTTAGAAAAATTTATAGAATTTATTAAGACCTTATACTGCTTAAGAAAATTGATGATGTTTTCCCATAGGTATTTCGAAATTTTTTCATTTTACGATAGATTGTGATGTAACCAAGTCATTTACATATACTCTGGTACTACATAAATGATGTAAAATGTGCATTCTAACATATTGTGGGAATATTACATTGTAAGACAAAACTAAAAAACTAACAACATTCGAATAATTCCATCAACGGAGAGAAACGGTGACGTGTCGTATCGTGAGCATGTAAATACATATGTATGTCCAAAACTGTAAAAGATAAAGGTCCCTACAAGATAGCAGATAATCAAATATGTTCTCATATCATCATTATAAATATTTACAATAGTGCTAAGCAGAGTAGTCATTTTTGTTCAAGGCATGGGAAAAACTGAGTAGTTTCCCCTTGTCGGTGTTATTTTATATCTCTTTCCTACCTACAGAAATTTTATATAGGTGAAGAATATATCTAATTTGCTCTAACAGATAAGGCAACTAATCATTTTTATGCTTATAATGTAAATAGCGCTGGCAACCAAAGTACTCATTGTTGTCATCACAAACTCATCAGTACTAATAAACAACTACTCATTTTTGTTATTACAAACTCCTCAGCACTAATAATCAAACTACTCATTTTTGTAATCACAAAGTCCTCAGTACTTATAAACAAACTCCTCATTTTTGTAATCAATATTTTATCTTGTACGTTTTTATTGAAATTAACTTCTAAGTAAAAACAATAAAAACTGTTGAATAAAGTATTAAATAAAAAATAATAATCAAATCGGTAAAGGAATAGGGTTGTTCGAGCATCAATCATTGCTGCAACCATTGTGTACCATAATAAATATATCGAATATATCGAATGGTATTTTTTTAAATTAAAAAAAAAGTAATTAAAAATAAATTTATTTTGAAAAAACGTTTAAACATACATAAGTTGTGGAGTATTTAATTGTCTACAATATTGATTACAAATATAAATAGCATAACACCCATAGGAAACGAGATATTTACAAAAAAAATACAAAAAATCGATTTTTGTGACCTTTGATCTCTAACTTTTAAAGTTGCGACCATGGTTTCATGTGTAAAATTTGAGACAAGTTTTGAGATGTCATGATGCAAGTTTTTACGATAGGTAAAAAATTAATTGGCCCAAAATGGATATTTGCAACAAAACATAGTTCAGAAGGTACAGTCGAAAGGTTAAAGACAAGGTTGGTAGCACAAAGGTGTTCGCAGATTTATGGTGAAGATTTTAATGAAACATCATATGCTCCTGTGACTCGACAGTCAAATCGCGTTTAGTATTGGCTTTAGCAGTTCAATTAAAATTACAGGTAAATCATATAGACTGTGTTGCAGCATATTTGAATGGAAATTTAGAAGTAGATGTTTTTATGCGACAGCCGGAGATGTTTATTAGCAAAGAACATCCACACAAAGTATGCAGATAGGAATAACAAAATTAATCTTATACTAAAATATATGGGATTTATTTGCTGTCAAACTGATAACTTTTTTATGTACATAAATCAAAGAGGAAACGGGGTAAACATATTATTTTGGCATGTACATCGGAAACAACAATGACGAAAATAACGAAAAATTGATGTCCTCAAATAGAGGCTAAAGATCGAGGTCCAATTACTTATTATTTGGGAATGCAGATAGAGCGAAATACCGAACGTGGTCCGATTATTATTCATCAAGAGATGTATATAAATAACTTATTAAAAAAGTGGAATATGCAAGATTGTAAGGGAGTTTCTACACCATTCGAGCAAGGTTGTGTCCTACAAAAATGCAATAACAGAGATTGTAACGCTTATAATACTAAAGAGTAGCAATCTTTAATTGGCGGTTTGACTTATTTAGCTATTACGAGTAGACCGGATATAGCGTATGCAGTAAGCAAGTTATCGCAATATCATAGTCATCCTCATCAGCAACATTTAATTGCGACAAAGCGTTTTCTACGATACCTGAAAACCTAACGTAAAGTTATGTTCACCTTTAAGCAAACTAATCATAATTTGGTTTGTTATATGTACAGATTCTGACTGGGGCTCTGACACAAAAGATCGAAAATCTATGAGTGCTTATGCTATGTTTATGGGTGATAGTTTAATTCCATGGGAAGCCAGAAACAGCATATAGTTTCACTGAGTACAATGAAGACGGAGAATGTTGCCATGTGTCAAGGCGCTAAATAAATTTCATTTCATCGAATTCTGTTGTCAAAAATGGGTTCTGAAACATTAATTAAAGAACCCACTATTATCAAATGTGATAACCAAGGAGCGCAGTTTGCAGTTGGTAACCCAATTGTACACAATAGAAGCAGAGACGTTTTCATTACATCCGTGAAAAGTTTTTATTCGGCGAGATTGATATTGAATATGTTCCGTCAGAAGATATGCCTTTCTTTAAATAAACATGGAAATTTTTGCAAGTTGCTTAAACTTTCTATGTAAAAATAATTGAATTTTTTAAGTTTCTGTAACTTGTTGATTTAAAAAAAAACATTATGAAAAACAAATATGTATATATATACATATATATATATCACAGATGGTTCGAGGCGGAGTTTGTTAGAAATATTTCTACTTGTTAACATACCAACTGCATAAATTTTGAATATAGAAAAGTAGCCAAAGATACTATGTTTTAATAGAATTGACGTTTAAATAAAATACTTATCATGATTCAATTATAAAAGGTTAATTCGATAAACAGCTAGCTCGTTCACTTTTTGTCAAACGCCTCCCTTAGTAAAAACAGTGTTCCCCCCTTGTTAAATTGTCTATGGATTCTTCAAAGAAAATTTGTAAATAGTACTGAAAAGCTAATTTTCATAAAGAATATAGAAAGACCATGATTCAATTATTAAAGGTTGGGTAAATAATGACAGCCAAATTTGGTTCTATCTTACAAAAGGTTGCATTTACGAAGGAAGTAGAAATGGGGCAAAATGTAATCCCCTTTTGCGAGAACGTGGTAGAAAAGTACACCAAGTAGGTCATTGGTGGTAGAATGTAAATTACATAATAACAAAATATATTTTTGAGAAAATGGTACTTATTATGATTTTATGCAAGAGGTTTACACCCGTAAAGACTGTCGCGCGTATTAACATCAATTTAATGTTATTTGAGCTTTTAAAAATAATTTCGGATTGAAAAACCATTCAAAAAGTGAACATAGTGAATATAACGAAAATTTCACTCGAAAGCATTTTTAAATTTACTTTGTACTTTAGAAAAGATTGTCGAGAGGCAGTTCTCGAGGCGCAGAGGAGGAAATCCTTAAAAACAAATTCGCTGAATTTGAGGGGCTCTAAACAAATGTGGAGTATATTTTCAAGGAAGAGCAGGTGCGGAAACTTAGATATGTCGACAAAAACGTCCATTGGACATGGAGTGATATTTCTTCCGCTATTAATCTGCACGCAGTCGATCCTAGGGCGTTTGTGCATTTTTGCAAGAATGGATTTGAACGATTATAACACTTACATACAAAATACCACAAATATAATGCGTATGCGTACTCGTAAAAGGGCACTGCACTCGGGCAACGCTATTTATTCCGATTACCACCACATTTTTTTGAAATCGAAATGAGAACAAGCCTGATTATTTTATTTGAAATACATTTGATAAAATTAAAGTTTTTATTTCTGGGATTGCAAAGTTTTTATAGATTAAAATAAGTATAGTTCATAATTCAACAAAAAATCGCTTAAATGAGATTTTTAACTTTTAACAAAATTTATAAAAACTCTACAAAAGGTCGTGAAATTTTTATATTTTTTGTTTATAGCCATAAATAAAATTACGTGAATCAAAATTTTAAAACTAGGTTTTTTTGTATATTTTTATAAAAAATTATAAGGGTACTGCACTGAGGCATGAACACACTGACAAACGGGTGCCAATACGGTGCTACACTCGGACAGAAATACGGATCCAAAACCTGAAAGGAAAAAGTTCTTTTTAATATTTTCATATTTACATTTAAGCTGCGATTTGCTTGGACTTAGTTGTACGTGTACAAGTGAAGTACTCGGGCCGGAATACACTCACAAACAGGTGCTGAACTGGGCAGGAACACTCCAGAAAAGTAGCGACAACATAACATATGTGCGCGTAAAACTATGCTGTCCTCAGCAACGCGACGCGTCGTGGAATCTAAGTTAATCGTGATCTGCAAGACAAAATTTTGCATTGATGTTTTTATATAAATGTACACTTCTTAGCGCCGAGTTTTCCATCTCCGGTTAAAATTGCAAGTTGTTGGCTACTATTTTGCGCCTACTATTCTCACAAATGGCCTTAACCCGCTCTTGTTGCTCAAAAAAGTGCTTAACCGGAGATGGATAAACCGGCCCTTATAAGAATAATTTTGTTTACCTTACTTGCACATGAGACGGTTCTCCGTGGCCATCAGGAAAACTTGTGTAAACGTTGCGCGACGACGACTGGCAATGTACTTCAGCAGGAAATCCTGTAAAAAGGTTTAACAACATTTTCATTGTGAAAAAGCCGGAATGCAACTTACTTTAATACATATATGCTTACATACATCTTTGGCCAAGAAAACAGCAACAAATCTGCGAAAAACAGCACAACTCTGTGGAATAAGCAGCTAACGAGATTTTATGACCTAATGAATGTAAAATATATAATTCTATTTCAAAATATCTGAATTTCTTGTAAAATACTTACTCACTTCACGCAATTTGAAAAAATATGTTTAGCGAATAAGAAAAAGTCAAACAGTCAAAACGAATCAGTGATGTAAATTTCCTATTTTCAGTTAAAAGTTTAACTTTCTACCACAATTTGAAAATATTTTGAATAATTCACACAAAAAAATTCTTAGAAAATGCAACTATGTTAAATAAGATAGACCACCTGTTAAGAGTGAGGGAGAAGGTTGCTTAGTTATCCAACCTTTTATAATTGAATCATGCATACATATGTATATGTATTTGGTCTGGGCTGATAACCAAATGTAAGAAAAATCCAGAGTGTGAAATGATAAATACGTCTGATTCAGTTGAAAGAATTTATTGAATATAAATTTTTTATGTTAACGTCAATTCAATTCAAACATAATATCTTCGGCTACTATTCTATATTCAAAATATATACAGTGGGTATGGTAACAAGTAAAAATGTTTCTAACATAATTAATTTAATTGATCTGAAAAAAATAGCCCCCGAATACCTTATTCAAATTAATTTATAACTATCAAATAGATGAAATAAATATAATAAATAACAACCAAACGTTTATTTATCAATTTCTTAATATTAACAACTTTTTCTCCTAAAATCTATAAATATAAAACTTTAATTAAATAAAATGGGTTCAATAAATAATTGTATAGATTTTGATTTCGATTTTTTCGATATCAGTCCTAAGCAAAATTGTGTTTCCACAACTACATATAATGGGAGTTGAGCGTATTCATATTCGCGATTTACTTTCCTCTATACACTTTTTGACACCCTAATGTATGTTATATGCAAACGTATACATAGGCATTTATTCTCGCAAAGAACGCTTATTCGAGTATCTTGCAATGATTCATGACGACGCAGCAAACGATGACGAGACAGTTAATATATACATACATATGTACATATGTATGTACTATGCATACGTGTTAATATATAAAATTATATATTGCACATAATACAACTTTAATGGTCAGTGATATTTTATACCAAATACGACTATATACGTATGAACGCCGTATGAGAAGCTAGCGAAGATACAGCGACTAATTTATAAACTGTTGAAGAAAACTCGCTAGCATGATTTTTCAACTACTAAAGTTGTTTCGAGTAAGTGTTTTTAGCTCTATAATAATTTAACTAGTTTTCTTTTGCAGAAGTAAGATTAAAGCGCGTAGTTTGGAAACCCCTGTATACGACAGTTAAATGCCAATTCATTCTCACTATTTATTTTGTTTACAATTATACTAAGGTAAACCAATATAATTCATTCATAATTTTTTTATTTCAATTTATGTTTACCCTGCATTAAAAGGCGGAATATTGCACCTTTTGTTACAATTTAATGTCGACACATATTGTGACTGAATTTAAACCAAACCAAAGTGATACAATTGTTGCACGTGTAGTTTGTGCATCTTTGAATCAGATTGACTGTTAATGAAGTTCTCGTACTATTTTAAAATGTGTAATTATAAACACGAGTATGCCTATTGCGTTTCAGCCCATTTGAATTTTAATTAAATAATAATTGTTGAATAAATAAGCAATAATATAAGCAACAAGCTGCGCTGCATTGATTCGATTTGCATTTAAAATAGTTAATTTTTCTTTGTTTGTACGGACACACTTACATAAGCTCTATCCCACATTTTTGTTACTTTAAACAGCGAAAAAATTTAGTTCTCTGATTGTTTTTAATTATGTCAAATTTGAAGTAATATGTTGTTATTCGAATAAAACCTGGTTGTGATACCGAGAATGATAGAGAAGAGGATTGAGTGACGTCAAGATAGTGACAGAGTTGCCACAAAGATTTTAATTTAAAACCAAAACTTAAAAAAAAAATTTACCAAACCCAAGAAATACTACCAAAAGTCGTTCAACTCGTTAAAACCATAATTTTTTTTTTCAATATTTATCTCCATTAAGTTGCAACCACATATGTATGTACGTACATACATGTTGCTCATACACCTAGACCATTTTTTCAGTGCAAGTTTAACTTTATTTGTCCCTTAAGCTGAGTGACAGTACGCAGGGTTGAATTTAATTTAATTTTTATAAGAAGGTTACAAGTTTTAAATGTTTTAGAAGTAACTTAGTATTTAAAACTTAAAAGAAAACTCTTTAAACAAATTTTCAAATTAAAAACAAAAAATTAACCAAATCCGTTATAATATATAAACAAATTTGTCTAGTTTTGGTAAAAAATTACCAAAGTGGCAATGCCGTTCTACGTTCACTCTTAAATTTTTACTCTTTTTCTCTCATTCACTATGGTAACGTCACGCATTTTGGGAAGGCGCAATCTTCTTTTCTATCATTCTTGCTGTCATATGATATCAACATGTGATGTGACACTATTTGTCAACAGGTTTTTTTTTTATGAATTTGTCATACTGCAACATCGACGTAAGTTGCGTCTGCATAACAGTTGCAACTTTTGTCAAAGTGCTTAATATTAAACACATACGAATAGTAAGATAGAGTAGGAGTCAATAAATAAATGAGGTCACAATATTTATGCTTATGCAGCGTTTACATTAGGCGCTTTTGTAATACAGAAAGTATATGGACATCAAAAGTTTAAGAGTTGAAAGACAATTTAAACAAACGATGTTATCATCATTTGAAGAAGGAAGCTTTTTCCGTGAGATGAAGAAAGAATTTCAAATGGGTGAGTGCGAAATAATAAAGAAAAAACGTTATATTTGAAATTATGATAATCTCAAAAATCTACCATTAATCAGATATCATCAACACGCCGGATCACAATTTCACTTCGGACAGCACAAGAAAATATTGCCTTGTGCTGAAATGCCTGAAATTATATCCAACGGCTTCTAGTCATATCAATGGATGAAAGTGCAGCAAGCAAGAATAAGAGGAAGTCCTACTCTACTATGAATAGAGCAAGCGAAACAAGGGCTTGGGTACACTTGGTGTTTCGAATTTACTTTTTTTTACATGTTTACATCACAAGTATGATACATCGATGTTTTCGTCTCTGAAATCGTCTTACAAAAATACACTCATGTACATACAAACTTTTTTGTGAACACACACCATTAGTCTTTCAAGTCCATTAGGCAAATAGGTAACACAAAATCAATACGCATAATAAAAAACGATTAAATGTGATGTTTTATATTTAACTCTTCGCAATTTCTTAACACACTACGCAAATGGATTTTACGTTAAGATCGCGTTTGTCAAGCACTTAAAAGGTTTATTTTATTATCCGCCAAGGTTAAAGACAATACATTTACATATGTACATATGCATGAAGTACGCTCATATACATACATATGTATGTACATAATATATATGTAAGTACATAGTTATGTAATTTTGGCTTAAAATCTTTACACATCCACGTTCATGCGTAAGTAATGTATGTACATAGTGCATACAAACATACATCAACAATAATGTTTACCCGCCTTCGCAATGTCTCAGTCTCAGATAGTTTTGAACTTGGGCATAAATTGTATAAAGAAGATCATGTAAGTGGCTATTGAACCCAGAATCTAGAAATAAAAGTATGCGCAAATTAAATCGTGAAATTACTTTATTAGAAGAACATGTGTAGGGAAACTTTATTTTTATTGACTTACATCTCTTGCCATATCACAATTCAGCACAAAGAAACCAAAAGCATCAATAACGATCTGCTGATGTAGCATTTGAAGAGCGAAGCTTTGCAGCTGAAAATTAAAAAAAAAATGCTTTTATATTTAGATGTACCTACATTACATATGTATGTATGTATGCATGTAATTCTATATGAAATAACCCGTGGTGATTTTTAATTATTCGACATTTTTGAAACTTACCCGTGTGGATATGTTAATATCTTCCATGTCATGCCGTATTTTGTGTACATTGTGTGCCAGAAATTCGGTCTGTTAAAAAATTTAAAAAAAAAAACATAGATTCTTATTTTTAATCAAATAACTTAAAAACACATAAACTGTGAGGTGAGCCATAAAAATGATGCCTCCATATCTTCTTTTTTTTACAAAAACGTTTGCTGCTATCGCGTTAGCAGCAATTCGTAGACAATTCAAGATATTCAAGAGCGGATTTATCAAATTTATAACTGATCTGCTTTGTAGGCGTATATAAATACAACAAAACTAACCTACCGATCGCATGCAGTTACGTGATGTTATCAACAACAGCAATATGGTCATGGCGGACGGGACTATCAACGTGTATTCTATAAAATAAATTAAATATGTTAAATTGAACTTTAATTATTTGTACCCTGAAGTTAATTTCAGAATATGGCTGCGTTCGCTATGTCAATCACAACTGCAGTGTTGCCATTTTGCCAAAGTATCACGTTCTGCGCAAACTTCTTGCAACATGCTGAGCGTTGCGAGCAGATATTTTTTGTATAAAAATTGCGCAAAATAAGTATCATGGAAAATTGTATTGCAAGTTGCGCGCAATGACATCGGAAAAGGAAAACTTAGGAGAATACTTATTTATTTGATATTATACGCAAGTAACATATTCCATAGGTATACTTATTTAGAATTTAATGTGGTTTGTTTTTGGTTGTCATTAGTTTTTTTTCGTGAGATTCGTAAGCATAAAATGGTAACCACCTCACTTCGTGAATTATTTTATTTAATAACATTTCCATCCCACAGGACAAAAATAAAAAACGTATCTAAAGACTTTTATAGCAAATGGATAGAATTTATTTGATGTTGGCAGTTTAAAGTTTTAGTTTCAATTGAACAAGAAAATTTTCAGTAAGTAAAATTTTCAATTACAATAGGACAACGATTGCTAGATTTTTACAGAAACATCAAAGGTATAACTTATGCAAAGTAAAACGCAACACCCCTTCTTAATCAGTTAGTCCTAGGTTAGAACGCATTTCATTAAATCTTTTGGTATCCAAAGCCTTCGTAAAAGTATCTGCAAGTTGGACCTGTGTTCCAATCGACTTCAATTTAATTATTCCGTTCTCAATGTGGTCTCTTATAAAATGATGTTTGATATACATATATGTATATGTTTTGATCTTTTTGACTCGATGTTGGTGGCCATTCCGATGCGCCCTTTGTTATCTTCATAAATAATAGAAGATTTGTCGTTGATTTGGTACAAATCCTTAAGTAATCCTCTGATCCAACTTTATTAACAACCACACAAACAAGTTAAATAGCGGCAGATCAGTTGCTCTTGTTTGTAGTTAATTAAAAAATAATTTAATTTAATAATCAAAAAGAAGTCTGATGAGGAAATGTGGTGATTTCCGAAATAGTACTATAACTTCAACCATTGAAAGCTGTTGTTGTTTTTTCACAAACAAATCTTCCATAAACTGGCCTTGAGCTCAATAAAATTATAAAAATAGTAATTTTTAATTATAAAAACATTATCTTCTTCAGGAGTTAAATTTTTAAACGGATAACAGTTTTCATCGAACTTGACATCCCTTGATGTGAAGACTTTGTTTCTCATTATCCCAAAGTCTGTACCCGTTTGAAGTATAACCGATCATTACCGCTTTTTTACTTTTAACATCAAGCTTCTTTCTCTTTTGATTTGGTATCCAAGCCATTGCTTTACAACCAAATACATGAATTTTCGATATATCAGGCTTCTTTCCATAAAACAACTCAGCAGGTGTAACATGGCCAGCAAACGACTTACATAGTTGGACTCCGATTGATGATATACACTGCAGATAGTGCTGCTTCGCCCCACATTCTCTTCGGTAGTTGCGATTATATAGTACGAACTTTTTCCACTAGCGTTCTGTTAAAACGCTCTGCCACTCCGTTTTGTTGAGGAGAATAGGCCATTGTAGATTCAATCTGGATCCCCTTTTGTTTATACCATCCAGTTGTTCCGATGAACAATACTCACGACCCTGATCCACAGTTACCTTTGATATGGATTTGCCAAACATTGCTGTTACCATCACTTCATATTCTTTAAATACTGCGGTAACTTGAGACTTATTTCTAATTAAGAAAAATCAATGCAAAATGCGAATAGTCATCTATAAATAACACGAAGTACTTAGAGCCATCATAGCCAATCGGATCGATCGGTCCGCAAACATCAGAATGTATTTTCTCCAATGCTCTTTTAGATTTTACACGTGTGCCATCGAAATGGTCTCTACATTGTTTTCCTTGGTAACAAATATCGCAACATTTTACATTACCGCTTTTCACATTTATACCATCTACCACATCATGTTTAGTTAAATCGTTTAAACCTCCTTGGCCGATATGGCCTAATCTTCTGTGGCACGACTCGATTTCATTTGTTGAGTATGCTTGCGCTACGGGCTTTGTGACATTAACTTCAAATTCATACAAATTCCAATTAAGATTGGCTGTTGCAATTACGAGACCATCCTTTTTAATAACAAGACCAGCGCTTGTCAATTTTCGTACAGACAGAAGATTATCACTTAGCTCAGGTATATATAAAACATTCATTAAAGTAATGGAAAACCCTTTATTGCTATTACCAAGGATTTCCCCACAGTTCGTGGCTACTATAGTCTCGTTGTCCTTTGCCACATTAATTATTGTTGGTGGATTTAAGCTACGAATCGTATCAAAAAATAAATTGTTATTTACCAAATGATCGCTAGCCCCAGAATCTAGTTTAAAACTTAATTTCGATTCGTGCTTCTTATTGGAAAAGCTTTGAACCATAAAACAAACACTCGTTACCGCCTCTGCTTTTTGAATTTGCAGACTGAGCGTTTCCCTCACGACAATCTTTAGCATTGTGTCCGAGCTTTTGACAGCGATGGCATTTCCCTTGAAACTTCAAATGTCTTTTTAAATGCTTCTTACTTGAAAAAGCAGTATTATCAGGGCATTATCCAATACCCCTGTCATTTAGTTTAGTCTCTTCCGCGATTAAACGTACCTTCGCAATGTTATAATCTAGCTTACCATCTAGGTTTTGAAGAGCAGTAACAAGAGGATCAAACCTCTCCGGTAGGGTAAGAAACAATTGAGCTAACATGCATTTTCTTCCATCAGTCCTTCAAACGTTGCCAAATGTGTAACTACGGACTCATCCTCTCTCATACGTAGCGTTGTGATCTGCTTACGTACCAAGAGCTGAGTTAGCACCGACTTCTTTGCAAACGATTCATTGAGGCTATTTCACATTGCCTTCGCGGATTTCTTTTCCCTTATGTAGCTCAGACAATCGTTGTGGACAAACGCAACTAGTCGCTTCATGGCTTCTTTGTCCTTTTTAAGGAATTCAGCTCTCCTAATGGAGAATCATCTGTTAAAACTTCCGCCAAATTTAGAGAATCCAGATGAATTTTAACTCTAAACTTCCAGACGTCGAATGCAGTTCCCCGGAATTGAGGAATTCCATTTGAATTGTCCTTTCCGTCGCCCATAACCTAAAGACTTTTATAGCAAATGGATAGAATTTTTTTGATGTTAGCAGTTTAAAGTTTTAGTTTGAATTGAACAAGAAAATTTTCAGTAAGTAAAATTTTCAATTACAATAGGATAACTTAGGATTGCTAGATTTTTACAAAAACATAAAATGCATAACTTATGCATAGTAAAACTCAACAGTATCACGTTCTGTGGTTTAATAATTTACAATATTACAGCATACTCTGCATACAGTAGCACATTTGCAAACAGACAACAAGGCTGCAATTTTGCGGCAATTATGCATATCTGAATAAAATTTCTTGTTTAAACATTTTAAGAAAAAAAAAAAATTCGTTCACTTGGAAACCCAATTAAATTTTTTACCGAGTGACCATCCATTTTATCAATTAATAAAGTATTATTTTTTATCTGTTGCAAAACAGATGTTTTATGCTTCGGTGAATAAAAGAATTTGAAAGAATTAAAATTGAATAAAATTGAT
Organism: Philophylla caesio; assembly: GCA_963971545.1. Classification (NCBI taxonomy): domain Eukaryota; kingdom Metazoa; phylum Arthropoda; class Insecta; order Diptera; family Tephritidae; genus Philophylla; species Philophylla caesio. The sequence goes on along the minus strand of OZ020607.1, from coordinate 53,076,521 downwards.
ACATACAACATACATATGCACTTATGTATGTAAATACATACGTTTATAATTTAGTTTTTATGGAAATTGTTAAATGTTAAGGAAAAATAATTGGGCCAATAAACTGATTATTTATGTGTCTGTGCCCTAGCAAATGGAATGGATTCAGGAAAGGAAATAAAGTATTTCGGATGACGTCATTAATCTTCTAATTTGGTTTCCCAAACAATTTGTTAATGCATACAAACCAGAGGCATTCATATTGATCCAAAATCAAGTGATCTCAACTATGCGTTACAGTTGAGATCACTTTTTTAATTTTATGGACTAAGCTATAGAAGGGAAATTACAATAGGATGAATCGGTACATATCAAAACTGGCTGTGCCCAAAGGCAAAATGTTTCTCTTATACGCAGCAAAACTCCTTTAAGAAAAAAGTAGTAGTAACATTTAAAATCTATGTCTAAAAAAATTGGAGCTAGAAACCTTACGCGTGATTTGGGAAAATAAGTTGCTGAAATTTTGAACTTTAGTTTTAAATATTCAGTTTAGGATTTTTTTCTGAGATAATTAATTTGTGCAATTAAAATTAAAAATAATAATCACATATTCATTACCAATAATGTCTTGGCCATTGTATATCATCCAATAAGACCAATAGCATTCGGACAAAATCATTACATACTCCTTAATATAATTACAAGCCAAAGAAGCACCGACAGCTTTTTTCAGCAGCATACTCATTTTGTAAATTTCTTGATAGATTTCCTTACACGCCTGCAGCTCACCGCAGATTGTATTCTCAAAACTAGCGCGCCTTTCCAGCTGCACTTGGAATCTATGCTTGCTAAGGAATGCCAATCGTTCCACATTCTTATTCAATTGCTCCACTTCGACGCGTAACATGTCCATATAGTACATAATTTGCACTGACCGAAAGTTACAAATAATACCGCTCGGCACAAAGGGTATGAAAAAGGCCAACCATTGTCGATTTTTAGAGATAGATTTAGTATAATTTATAATGTTAGCGATATAAAGACCGATGTAAATTATAGTCTTCCAAATGATAGTGCCATAATTTCCATATTCCACACAATAACTTCCTGAACTCCATTTGCAGTGAAGTTGCGTGTAGGCCAAGAGGAATCTTTCCATGTACTCGCGCTGCAATATTGTCTCACAGATAATAACAAAATGTGCAGTGATCGTGAAAAACAATTTTAGAAAATCATTAAATTTTCCAAAGCTATCACTATTGTAGAGTATCGATTCGTGATTGGTACTTGTCCATAGATGAAGCAAAAAAAAGAAAACCAAATGAAAACAATGCCAAATTAGCAGGATTTGTAGTTGGCGCGCGCCGGGGCGTTGTGGGCTTTGACTAACCGCGACAAGGTCACATTTCAATTGCAATGGCACTGAGCACAGGCCTAGCAGCTGAAATAGCCGCAGGTGCAACAAGGTGAATGCGTCCACCTGTACCGGCTGCTGGTTTGTGGTCGTGGACTTTCGCTGGTTAATGTTGATGTAAGCGGTTGTCATTCCGTTTCATGTTCTGGTTGTTTTCGTTGTTTTTTTGTATTATTATATTCGTGAGATTTGTGATTATTACCGACTACAGGTCTAACAATGACCACGAAGCTATCAAACTAGTAAAGGTTGATACGAGCAAGTCTTGAGTGGGTGTTGTCTAGCGTAGCGAATTTGTTTTACTAATTCCATTAATTTAATTGTGCCACTTGCGCTAGCGCGAAGTGTGTCAGCGATGCTAATCACTTTTCCTGACTTAAACTGATTAATTGCTATCGTTATTGTCTGTCGGAGTAGCTGCGCCACTGAGCACTGCAGGAGCGCCAGCAAGTTGTATACTCGTATATTTACTCTTAGCGCTGATATTATTGAATGTTGGGGGAATGTGTCCAAAATCTGAATACATACATATGTACATACATATATATAATAAATATATATGTACATATGTATGAAAACGTTTTATTAACTCCTGTTTGTGCATTTGACTCCAGTTTGTAATTTTTTAAATTTCATTTTTTTAATGATTTTTTTCAAATTTGTATATGTATGTATAAAGTATGTCAAAACTTTCTATATAAACTTGTCTTATTACTTATAAACACTTGCTTTTTATATTAAAATCTTTAAGCATAGCCCTTTTTGAAATGTTTATGGGGTGTATGCAATACGTTTGTTAACTTAATTTTTATTAACAACTTTTTATTTAAGTATTCATCAATATTAGTGGTAGAAAATCTCTGTACTTTGATAGATCTTTTCAATTTTAAAAACAGGAAAAAGTGCTGTTAATGCGATTTTTAGTTAAGCGCTATGGGAACAAATTGCGCTGTAGCATGCTTCTCAAAATCTTGAACATAAAAACTGAGAAGTCTACTACAGCAACTTCTCTAATGGTCAAAGTGAATTTATTTTTTGACAACAACGCCATTAAGGGATATTTTTCAGCAAGCGCCTTTATGAATTTTCTAAAGAATTTAATAAATCCAGGTCATGTGAAAATAAAACTTTCAATATCTTACACCGAACTACTTAAGTTAAGCATTCACAATTAATTGTCAAATAGGTTGATTTTGAAGCCATATTTTTTGTGTGCACTTTAAGTTGCCTACTTTAATTAAAATTATACTAATATGACGTTTATAGAAATACTAGAAAAAATATTATGTTTTTTCTACAGTTACTGGAGCCCTGCATAAGTCAACGGATCCATCAATCATTGTGGTCGAATGCATCTTATGGGAGGTCCAGGAGTCTGCGCAGTTTCGTCGTGGGTCGAACCATATAGAAGGGGATGTAGATGAATAGGTTTTCGTGCACAACATAAAGTGCTTTCGGAGCCAAACATTTGTTTTTTTTTTCATCAAAGTTGATGTTGGTGAAGTAGCAGATCAACCTCCTACAGTATCCAGATCGGTTTCACGAGTTCCTACTCTGCAATAAATGGTGGTTTCACCCCAATACTGGCAATGAAAGTGGGGCCTGACTTTATGTGAATGTACTTCAAGGCCTGTTCGTCCGAACCCTTCCTCCAATTCAGCCGGTTAACCATCGGAATCGGGCAATTTGATCAGAACAATAATTGTATTAGTTCAATGGTAATGGTTAGCAAAAAGCATTGCCGTTTTTTTTTTAGTTTTCAAAAGAATAATGTAAAAATGTAATATTTTGGTTTGTTTTAATTTTTACTGGTACGTTCCGCTTATATATTTTTTCACAGATCATAGTAGGTTTTATTAATGGATTTTCACTTCATACACTAGCCGATACGGTACGCGTCAGATAACTTAAGTTCTAATATAAAACGGTACATAATCTTACAACAGAACTCTATAACTTGTAACTATGGATTATTCAAATCATCTTAAAAAAATTTTAACTTGGCATTCAATTTAAAATTAGTTTAAGATCACTTAAAGCCACTACTGCTTGCTATACAGTTTATTTAATTTAATCGAACGTCTTCACTCAGCACTCATAGTCGATTAAAATAATATTTATTCGCCTATCTCTTCATCTGTTGCAAAAGTAAATTTAAAACAACTCAGCTTTTTGATTGATTGGCAGACAATAGCTCACTTTTTCTCGATTACTTTACTCAGTTGCTGTTAAACCTTCGCGATGTATATCCGAGTTCCCTGCGTGGTGCGTTTTCATATAAGAATTTTTCAATTCATCGGTTGTTTCAACGCTTCTTTGCTCAGTCAGCCAAATCAGCGTAAGCTCTCTGAGCAACGTCTTGTGACATGGACCAATCTGCTCCTGCTGATATTTACATTGACAACGTTGAACACCTTCTTTCGACCAGATGCATTTCTTTTTACAACGGAAAGTTTTGGTTACTTTATCGATGCCTTCAAAGTTTGCATTGCACAAATTACCGTATCGATCATTTATATAGAGACAGTATGTTGTCGAGATTCGCTGCGAAGGTTTTGGCTTATATTTGCAATATTAAATCAAGCCAAAATTGGATTTGGCAAACCGACAAAAATAAATTGGTCTAAACAAATGCATTTACGTCGACGATTTTTAATCATATTCTATGGCATTACTGTGTTCGATCTTATAATACACATTATTTACTTCACATTGCGACCGAAAAACGATCATCTGCTACAGTTTTGGGCAATGTTTACGCCCTTCCTTTATGTTGTGCATTTAAGGAATATGCAAATTATATTTCACATCGAAATTATACGACACGAGCTCGACAAACTACACAAAGATATTGGCCTGCTCGTAGAGTATACAAGCTTTGCGCGTCGTGTGGTGCCATTTGTGGGCTTCGAGGACTTTGTGCGTCGAAAGTTGGCCGAGAAACAGTTGGTTTTTCAGCACATCTATGAAATGCTTGATTACTTTCAAAAAGCCTTCAGCATGTCCACCATTGCAGTGCTTTTGATGATCTATGTGCGAGTGGTCGTCGACGCGTACTTCATCTTATACTATCAGACTAGAGGCATGGAATTTGTAGGTAAATAATGCAAATGCTAATAAGATAAATGTAAATATTGTTGTTATATTTGTTTTATTTAAACACAATCTTTAGAAAAATGTATAGAATTTATTAAGACCTTATACTGCTTAAGAAAATTGATGATGTTTTCCCATAGGTATTTCGAAATTTTTTCATTTTACGATAGATTGTGATGTAACCAAGTCATTTACATATACTCTGGTACTACATAAATGATGTAAAATGTGCATTCTAACATATTGTGGGAATATTACATTGTAAGACAAAACTAAAAAACTAACAACGTTCGAATAATTCCATCAACGGAGAGAAACGGTGACGTGTCGTATCGTGAGCATGTAAATACATATGTATGTCCAAAACTGTAAAATATAAAGGTCCCTACAAGATAGCAGATAATCAAATATGTTCTCATATCATCATTATAAATATTTACAATAGTGCTAAGCAGAGTAGTCATTTTTGTTCAAGGCATGGAAAAAACTGAGTAGTTTCCCCTTGTCGGTGTGATTTTATATCTCTTTCCTACCTACAGAAATTTCATATAGGTGAAGAATATATCTAATTTGCTCTAACAGCAACTAATCATTTTTATGCTTATAATGTAAATAGCGCTGGCAACCAAAGTACTCATTGTTGTCATCACAAACTTATCAGTACTAATAATTAAACTACTCATTTTTGTAATCACAAAGTCCTTAGTACTTATAAACAAACTCCTCATTTTTGTAATCAATATTTTATCTTATACGTTTTTATTAAAATTAACTTCTAAGTAAAAACAATAAAAACTGTTGAATAAAGTATTAAATAAAAAAATAATAATCAAATCGGTAAAGGAATAGGGATGTTCGAGCATCAATCACTGCTGCAACACTGCAAATAAAAGTCGTCGTTAACACTAAAGAAGGTGGGAAGGCCTGGTTTTCATGATTAAGTCGGACTTTGATCATACATACTTACGCAAACTAGATAATTCAATTCATTATTGGTTAAGAATAAACGACGGGTTTTCTTTGCAGTATTGACGCTGAAACATCCCCAATGTTCATCAAAAAAATTTTTTTTTCATGCATAAGCATAATAAAAAATTTTAAATAATTTTTTGAAATAAAATTTTTGCTGAAATGCCGATTATTCATAGCCTACTTTGATAAAAATGTGTTTTATATTTTTCTATCTTTCTCCTTCTAATACATACGATTATTATTTGAGTACGGCATTAATGCGTTAACATATGGAAAATTTTTGACAGTTCGAAAACAAAATTTGTAAATATGTGGATGAAATGGGTAAAAGTTGTGAATGTTTGTGTAAATTTTTTTAATTTCAGGGGACACTGAAATTAGTCTTGGCTTGCAGAGTTAAAGTTGAAACGAAAACAAATCAATATTTTATTTTGGAATCCAAAAATATTGTATGGTGAAACAAATTTTTTCGTAAAATCGTTTAGAAAAAATCTAAAAGTCATATACATATGTACGTTATAGTCGTTCGAACTGGCCGATTCCGACAAATGATTAATACATTAATAAAATGCACCTGACTGCCTTTCTAAAATTGAGGGACTGATTTGCGTTCCAACAGACGGACAGACAGACGGGCACGGCTAAATCGACTCAGTTCATCATCCTGATCATTTAGGTATACTTTTAGATGGGTCTTACTCTGCTCCATCTGAAACTTACAAACATCGGACCAAACTTAATATACCATTTCCATAAAAGGTGTACAAAATATGGGTATATAATTTTTTGATTTAGAGCAATCCTAGGGAGTCATAGCATATGCATTCAGAATTTTTTTTTCCAATTTAATGTACATATGTATATGCTATTGGTGCCGATTTTAATGTCGAACAGTATAATTAATAATCACAAAAGGTTATTCATTAACCTTAAATCGCTTTTTATTTTTAAATGTAATTACATAAATGCCGGCAAGTGCAAAAATGTGATAATTGCACAAGCCATTTTGAAAAATTAATTAAATCAATTTTATTTGATCTTTGATCATTGAACAAATAAGTACGTACATAAACGAAATAAATTGCAGACATTTTATCAAAGCAAGTTTTCTGAGAATAGGAAATTTCTTCTTAGAACTTATATTTTATTTGGTTTCCAAACAATATTTTATACAATATTTAATACGAGTAAAATATTTTTTCTAAGAAGCTGTTGATTTTTAATCAAGGTCAAACCTAAAAAATAAACTTAAGCTACTTTAAAGGGGCACATAAATATACTGGAACTTACATACATACATATAATCACATATAATCACTTGCAATACCACCCAGTATCGAAATAAGCAGTGCAATCGAAACTAATGATAATTTAGTAAAGCTTTCGCACCTGTTGAACTTTGTTACTGCAGCGGACAATGTCATGCAAAACTTCATTATAAAAATAGGCCAAAGTTATTTCAGACGTAAAATGACAATGACTAAGGCAAAGAACGTACATAACAAAGAAGTTGCATTGTGTTTCTTTGCTTGTGGCAAATTACATCGGCTTATTTTACCACACCGAAATCAAATTAGATTATGATATCAATCTGCTTATGTCGAATTCGTTCCAGTAAGGTGAATAAGACCGATATGATTTGTTAGCAGAACAGAACTAAGGATTTGCTCGCTGCATTTGTTTCATTTGTCTGTTTTTTCCGACAGGGAACCTACATACATACATACACTTACATCCGAGTATGTATTTACATATATACACATTCATTAACTCATCAATAAAAACAATCAGCAACGAACATGTCCTTCAATCATTTTAAAATAGCTTATCCTCTATCCCCTGTCATTTCTCCATTGACATCCAATTTCAAACAATTTCATAACGGTTCAGTTGAAGTTAAAGCTTCAGAATGAACATCCGAGTTCCTGGTGTAGTGCGTACCTTTATACGCTTCTTTCAAGTAATCGGTTGCTTTGACGCTTCATTGCATACACAGCCAAAGTTGCAAAGGCTCGCCGAACAACGTCTAGTAGCCTGGACGAATATACTTTTACTGATCTTCACACTGACAACTGTAAATACATTTTTTCGTCCAGACGCTTTTCTGTTCACCGGTAATCGTTTTGGTTACTTCAATGATGTCCTGAAGGTGTGCATTGCGCAAGTGACAATTGTCATCATTTATATGGAGACGGTATTGCGCCGGTGTGCGCTTCGGAGCTTTTGGCATAGATATGACATGCTAAATCAAGTTAAAGCAGAAAAATTCCAATCGAATCAAAGTAATTGGAGTGCACAGTTACGCATTCATCGTCGCTTTCTTTATATTTTCTATGGCATTACCGTTTTCGATTTTGTTATCGAGATAACATTTTTTTCATTGCGTCCACTAAGCGATCACATATTGCAGTTTTGGATTATGTTCACACCATTCGTTTATATGGTACATTTGCGGAACATGCAAATCATATTTCATATTGAGATTATACGGCACGAACTTGAAAATCTTCGACAAGACATTGGTCTGCTTGCAGAGTATACAAGCTTTGAGCGTCGTGTGGTGCCTTTTGTGGGCTTCGAGGACTTTGTGCGCCGAAAATTGGCCGAGAAACAATTGGTTTTTCAGCACATCTATGAAATGCTTGATTACTTTCAAAAAGCGTTTGGCATGTCCACCATTGCAGTGCTTTTGATGATCTATGTGCGAGTGGTCGTCGATGCGTACTTTATGTTCTACAATCAAACAGATGGCTGGGAATTCATAGGTATTTATAATTAAACAAAAATTTAGGTATGTACATATGTAGTTTATTGGTATCTCTTTCCAGTAAAAGTTACATTTTGAAATGATTTAGGATTTCGAACAAAATTGTATTGTATGTACAACAGCCCAACATTAACAATTTGTCCACATTTTGAAATTTTGCATTTTAGTTATTTATAAAATATTTGGAAAACTTGGTTTTTAAGCAACCATCGAAACTAGAAATATAAAAAATCGACAAATCGAAGCCGAAGATTGAGGAAACAGGTGCTCCTTCTTATAGTTAGGAGATTAATTATTTAATTTATAAATGAACATACATACGACTATATCCTATCAATGCCATGCAAAAACAACAGTTTGATTTTTTATTGCTTGTAATTTGATGGGAATAAATTGTACACAAGAATTTGCGATAGGGCTGAATATGTCTCGTAATGTAGCTTTGATAAAGTATTCTCAAACTAACAACTTTCTTAACTAATCTTAACACATTTTGTATTAAATAATTGAATTTTCTCATTTTACATAGGACCTGAGCCCTTCTTTGCGGTGAGTCTTAGCACCATGAGAGAAGAGCTCACAGGCTGTTTAAGTGTCTCCTTGGAAGGTATAATGTGGACCTTCTTAAGAAGAGACTGACCTGCATAAATTAGCGATTTGATCCTGCTTACTTTGTCGCTTCTGTGACTCGGAAAAGGAGACACCTGCTGATGGAGTGTGGGGTCGTGGCTTGTAGACGGGGGAGGGCACTCTCCATCCCCGGAAGTCATTTGAGATTTTTTTGAGGTCCTGGGTCTGACTGTAGTGGAGACCTTTTAGATGGCGCAATAAGTCCAACGTTCGCAGTGCATTTCTCTTCTACAATCCATCTATCTACATACTTTGTTTTAACTTAGCTAACAATATTCACTACGAAGTTAAGGAAGAAGCAGGATGCTTAAAAACTCGGAGTTCTAGAGAACGAGCGAGGCAACTCGTGCTCATCTCGTCTGGCAAGTGAGCGTGATAAGTTAGAATCAACTCGTTTGGAAAGAGTTAGGCTGATGTGTACTGCCACCAGTGTTCCCACTTTAGCACTATTGTGCTAAATCTAGCACTATTTTCGGAAAATTCCATTTCTATTACTCCTACCTCCTTAAGCTAAAAAATCTACCTCTTTCTCTAAACTGCTTTCAATCTAACTTATTTACCTATATTTTATTTTTTTAATTCACGTTACTTGGCAACTTTGTGAATGGAACGTAAGTGAATATGACAGCGGTCATTATTTTTCCTTGTTTAAAACATGTGTTTGGTAGAGGTGTCAAACTATCGATAGTCTCACCATCGACTGTTTTCAAAAAAAAATATCAATACTCACGGTAGTCAATAAAAAAACGAAGCTATCGAAGGTGCTGTCGATAGTACTATCGAATTTATAGTTGCCGATGGGAGTGCTGTTGCTACAGTTTTAGTTGAAGGATTTAATTTTTCTTTGAAGGCCTTCATTCCATGTCCTATTTTTTATGGAATAAGCTTCAATGTTACATATAATGTTGATAACAAAACTAAACAAACCATGCAGCATTTTTAAATTAATTTTTTTTAAATGTTGGCGACCTTTCCATTGTTTATTTATATATTTTTGTCAGCTCGAGGTCAAATTTAAATTAAATAACAGGTGTTACATATGCATACATTTATTTTTCAAAACTACAAGCAGAATTAATAAAATTTGCTTAAAAATTAATTCTCGTATTCATATTTTAAATTAAGTCGAAACGAAATTAAGTTTTCAACTTAATCTCACAATCCACTATGGATAGTCCTGCTAAACTATCGATATTTTTGATGGTATTAAAAACGCTATCAATGAATACTGATAGTAAACAAAAATTTAAACTATCGATACTATCGATGGCATTATCGATGGCACACCTCTACTATTTCACTTCACCACCGTTTTGACAGCAATTCATTAAATTTTGTTGGAAACACTATAAAATGGGTTCATAGTCATATTTATGACTAATATATATAAAGAAGTGTAATATAAACTATATTATTAAGTTTGAACACTATGGATAAGTTTGTAATAAGGTTTGTTACATATAAATTAAGATATTATACATACTTATGTATATAAATTACTGAATTCTTAGAAAACGCACAGCTACCTCTGGTAGGTCTGAAGTGGAAGATATTTCTTCCGAGGAAGAAGAAAACGCAACTCCACGAAGAATAAACAAAAAGTACGACCAAAAGTACAAGAAGGATTGGGAGCTTACAAAAGTGTGGCTGACACAAGTAAATGGCAGAGCATACTGTAAGTTGTGCAACAAGTCTTTATATAACAACATTTTTAATTTGGACCGCCATGCGAATTCGAATAATCATACAAAGACTGAAACAAATTTGTCTGAAAATCCTTGCACACAGATAAGTTTGCTCGACTGTCTACAAAAGCTGCCTGCTGCTGAAGTAGATAAAATTCGCAAAGAGTTAAAACTGGTGACATATTGTGTCCAACACTCACTGCCATTTTCTATTATGGACTCAATGCCCCAGCTTTTGAATGAGTTTGCTCCTATTGATAAACGAGTTAAATGTGGCTCAACAAAAACAACGGAAATTGTCAACACCATTTTGGGACCGTATGCATTGAATCTTATCGTTGAAGAACTTCGTCTTAGTCATTTTTCGTTGATTATAGACGAAGGGACAGATTTGTCTATGACAAAATGTCTAACAATTATTGTTCGCTTTGTTCCAGAAGGAGAAACTAGTGTTGCCGATCGTTTTTTTGGCCTTATCGAACCTGAAGATGGTACTGCTAATTCATTATATGAATCGTTGACTAACTACGTCAAGTCTTTTGATATACCATTACAAAACGCGATAGGGCTCTCAACAGATAATGCATCTGTAATGCAAGGCAAAAACCAAAGCGTTAGGCAAAAAATTAAAGAAAATAATAAGAATATGTTTTATTTAGGATGCACTTGCCATTCATTAAACTTGTGCTCTTCATATGCTTCCAGATGCTTACCACCGCAACTAGAAAAATTGGTTAAGGATATATATTGTTTTTTTTCTACTAGCGCCAAGCGGCAAAAAGGATTTAGAGAATTCCAGGAACATTTTGGTACTTTGCCTCATAAAATTCTTGGCCTTAGTGCTACACGCTGGCTTTCTTTGGAAGCCGTTGTCGATCGCGTATTGGAGCAATGGTAACCCCTACAACATTTCTTTTTACTCTTCTCTTTCGAAGAATTACGTGAATCTAGTGCAACATCTATTTTGGAACAATTGAACTCCACAAATAAAGCTTACTTTTTGTTTTTAAGATACATCTTAAAAAAGATTAACATTGTAAATAAAAAACACGAGGCTGAAGGTACATTGATTCATTTATTATATGCACAAATGGAAACTTTTTTCAAAGACATTTTACAGAATTTTGTAAAAAGAGATCAAATATCTTTTACAACCGATTACAAAAATAAAGACCTCCATTTAGTTGAATCTGAAATGTTTTTTGGTTTAGATTGTACCGACGTTTTAGAAACTGGAGAAATTGATTCTGATTTAATTAGAAAAGATTTAATAAACTATTACATTACACTTTGCAATCAAATTAAAAAGAGATTTGATTTTTCAGACAACAAAATAAAACTTTTAGAATACTTTGATCCTAAAATAATACAAAAGGGCAAAATGCCGACTATAACACAACTTCTTGAAGCTTTTCCTTTTCATAAATCAACACCAGAAGTTATGAACAATGAATGGAGAAATTTAATAGTATATGATAATATTAAAATAAATAAAATTTTTGAACAAGACATTTTAAAAGGGTGGATAAATTTATCAAAGGAAAAGAACATCCTAGATGAATTCCTATTTAAAAATTTATGTGAATATATGTGCTCATTGGCTGTTTTGCCTCACAGCAGCGCATCTGCAGAGCGTTCATTTTCTGTAATGAATACCCTTAAAACAGCAAAACGTAACCGTCTAACAACTAAATCTGTAAGTAACCAAATGTTTGTAAAAGAGATGTGCGAAAACGTTGAAATATTTGAGCCATCAAATAATTTGATACGATTTTATAAAAAATTTAAATTTGTTGACGGAAAATTTATTGTTATTTAGTTTATAAATTATAAGATAATTATCTTAAGTCAAAACCAAATATCAACTGAAAGCAAGGTACATTAACCAGGTAACAGCAACAGAGCAGCTGGTTTAATTTTATTTGGCCCTCGAAATGTCAAACTGTGTTTACGTTTTCTGTTTACATTTTGTACGCGTGCTCTGCTAATGTAGATTTGTTGGCCAAAATTACAAATTAAATTTATCAATATGCATTTTACGCTGCTGCGTTGTATGGACACTTTATTATTTCACTACACTTCTATTTAATTGCACTTTTTCACGTATTTTCTCCACGACGTGATTGTTCTCAGCTGGAAAATAGTTTTCAATTCGTTTTGTGTATGATATACCGGAGGTTTTCGAGCAACAACAAAATACGTGGCGTTGTGATTTTCTCTCTGCTGCTGCTACCTGGTTAATGTGCCTTGACTGAAAATGATTTTTTTTGTGAACTTTATTTTTTTATACTTATATTACACTAACTGACCCCGCAGACTTCGTACTGCCTGAATCGATAAATAAAAGACCTACACTTTTGTATAAAATAAACTTAAAACAAACAAAAGGAATCCGTAGTTAATAAAAAAAAATGCTCGGTATGAATGAAGTTTTATTATTATTTGCGATTAATTACACATGATGTTGCTTACTTACTGAGTTTTCCTGAAATACTGTTTATTTATAAGGTTTCCATTTGATATGGACAGACACACACAGTTATGATACAGTCTGTTTAAGCTTTCTGATAAACTAAATTTTTGACAGGGAAATAGCCGTTGGTCCAGCTATTCTCGAGTTTTAGCGAGACTTACGAACAGCAATTAATTTTTATATATAAAGATATAATTTTAAGAAACATGAACTTTTAAAAATTTTGTTAAATTGCTAAATTGTTTATTCGATAAACAAAAATAGTATTGCCATTGAATTTTTTTACTCATTAAATACATTTTTAATTTGATGAACAAAAATGTGCGTTTTAGCTATTTTTAAATCTACCTCCTTTTTTTCAAATCTAGCACTTTTTTTTATAGCAATCTAGCACTAAAAAGAAATTTGAAGTGGGAACACTGACTGCCACACTCTGCTTGACGAGGCGAGCAGTTGCCCGTTGACTCGCTTACAAGCGAAAGGCGGGTGAATAAGCCAGAACGAGGTTACGCAATGTACAAAATGAAAGAGAAAATATATAGCTTTGCTCAGTTTAAGTGGCAGCTATTCTTGGTAAAATCTCATAAAGATATGTTGTTGTGTACTCTCCTTCAACTGTGTAATAATGTATTTTCAAAAGGCGATACTTCATATTTGTTTTCATTTTTGTCATCGCGATGATTTATAAAGTTAAACATATTTAAAAATATAAAAGGTAGAGAGTTTTTTATACAGAATGCATAATTAGGTTTAAGTAAAATGTTATATTGTCTAAACATCTTGGTAAGGATTATGTAAAATAGAAATTGCACTTGTTTTAACTAAATATTTGGTAAGCGAATTATTAGCGTACAAACTTTTGTTTTTCAAAATCGTCTGCCTCGTTAGTCTGCTTCGTTCATCTGCCTCACTCATCAGCTCACTACCTTGCCTCGCTCATCTGCGCGCTCATGTGAAGCCGTAGTACGAGCGAGGTAACTCTGCTATCTGCTCTGCTCCTGCTTTGGTCCCGTTTGCCAAAGATGAAAAAGAGATTGCGCCTTACTTTTTACTTTACGATATTGGCAATCAGCTGTTCGAAATGTAGTCACATCATCAAAGTTTATTTAAAATTCCATTGAAGTGAATATTTCGTGTTCTATTATTTTAAAGGTTTAATTCAAGTTTTTTGTAAAGTGCATCGCAATTTTATTATATTATTTATTCGAACTTATAAAGCAATTCTCCAATCAAAATGAGAATACGTAATTGATAGTGCGACGTATGTATATGCGCAGATCGTAAACTATTTCTATATACTTATATACATACATATATCTTTCGTGTATATCAATCTTGCCGTTTGCCTACTCGGGGTGTGCGCTTGTGCTTATGAGTTGCTCGTTTGCAAATAATACTCTGAGGTACAGCCTCGTGTGCGAGCAGTTATGCGAATAAGAAGATAGAATGAGACAAATCCGAACCCTGGGAAGAAGTCTTTATTATTAATTTTTTTTTAATTCAGAAAATAAAAATAAATTCTTTTCAAATAATTTTTCTAATTGACGGAAGTGGAAATATACATTTAATACCAATATTCGAGAAATATCGAGTCTTAGGGCCAGTTTTTCAGTGCAAGTTGAACTCTGTTTGTCGTTTAAACTAAGTTTAAACTCAGTATGCAGTTTTTCAGTCAACTTTAAACGGAGTTTAAACTAAGTTTAAACGGCCGATTGTGCTCGGTTAAACTTAGTTTAACTTATCAGCTGTTTGCTGACTACTTCGTTTTGGTTGCAACAAATTTTTTTGAGCGCAAGGAAACTAAGTTTAAATTTAAACTGAGTTTAACTAAACTAAGTTTAAACTGGGTTTAAACCAGCACTGAAAAACTGGCCCTTAATCGACAAAATAATTCAATTTTTCAAATTTATTTTTATATTCACAAAACAACACAATTTCCATTAAAAGGACAGCATATAGTTCCATTTCAGCTTAACAATAACAATTTTCAACGTTTTCACTACAACAATTATTGAAAAAAACAAGCGATCCAGTTATTTTCACGTTAGAAATGTCGTGCTTTCGATTTACCCGGCAATCAAACAATTTTAAGTACTATCATTTTAGAGATACTTAACGCACTGTTATTTCGCTCACTATTGTATGTGGTATTCAAGCAATTAATCAGCAAAAAATCACTTTTAATAAACTTAAACGGTCGATTTCTTTAAAATATGTATAAGTACATCACTATTTGCCTTAATTTAACATTTTTTCAAACAAAAATAAGCCTAAAATAATGATAAACGGAAATAGCTGATGGAATAACACACTAAACATACCTTTCAGAGTTGTATTGAAATACGAAAATTTAACATGTGAAACAATAACACCAAACTAGTTTATTCTAAAGGGCCGTACACATACAACTTTACTCGCTTTAATTGACAATTCGAAATTTAACAACAAAGCATGAGGTGTAGAAGGTTTGCTACATAGAACGCTTTGACAGTCTCTACGTTAGTGGTTTGTTTTCAATTGTTATTTGTGTCTATTCCAAATATTTTGTTTAATTAAATATTAAGAAATGAGTTTTACTTATATAATTAAGTGGTAGTTATGCTACTTATGTATGTTTCATAGTCGCGAGTGTAATAAACTATATTGAGGCCGAGCATATTTTGACAACATAAATAAAAACCGACCAAAGAGGTGTTTTATTTGCTATTTATTAATATTTCTCTTCTTTTATCTTTTTAAAAGTAATTATACACGAAAAAACTATGAAATACTAGTAAATTTTCTGAATCGTGTGTATATGCAAACAGAAATAAAATGGAAATGCAAACAGTTGGTTGTCAAAGTGTACAAAAGTTGAGAGTTCGCCATGATTTTGCTTCGTTTTGCTTTGCTTTACTTTTCTCGCCTTGTATTTAGCAGCACTCATATAACAACAGGTCCTTAAAGGGCCGTACACATAAGACTTTCGCTTTGCTTTGCTTCAGAGTTTCGCGTTGACAGATAAGTTGAAGACCTGATGTTATATGAGCAAAATCATGGCGAACTCTCAACTTTTGTACACTTTGACAACCAACTGTTTACATTTCCATTTTTATTCTGCGTGCATATACACACGATTTAGAGAATTCACTTGTATTTTATAATTTTTGCATATATAATTACTTTTAAAAAGAGAAAAGAAGAGAAATATGAACAAATAGCAAATGAGACACCTCTTTGTTAACCACCCTCATCGTTTTCCTAAAATCCCCTGGATCGGTTTTTATTTATTTTGTCGAAAGATGCTGCAAGAAAACTTGTTACATCTCAGTCTTAATAAAGTTTATTACACTCGCGAATTTCAAACATACATACATAAGTAGATGTAAAACACATTTCTTATTATTTTATTAATGAAAATACTCGGAATAAGCACATATCGCGATTCAAAGCAAACAACTATCGCAGAAACTGTCAAAGCGTTCTATGTAGCAAACCTTCTACACCTCATGCTTTGTTGTTAAATTTCGAATTGTCAAGTAAAGCGAAGAAAGTTGTATGTGTACGGCCCTTTAGGTGTGCAGTCTACATGCCGTCGGACGTTGGTCGACATATGTATGTATGTATGTATATATGTATATAAGAGGTCGGCCATGTTAATGGTGCCTAAGAGTAAAACGTAGGCTACTTTAAAGTTGTAACTGCCAGCTATTATGTGAGCCACAATATGCGAGGATTTTTTATTTGTAACCAACGGAATAAAAATTACCCTTAACTTTTTGTAGTAAAAATGAAGATAATTTCTTTTACAAAATTACTTTTCTTAAAATCTGTTAGTTATATACACATATATTTTATATAAAAGCCATTTTTAAATTTCTGTATAATAACAACAAAATATAGTATGTATGTATGTATGTACGTATAACTGGGAATATTTATCCTTTTCATTTTTAACCTGAAATTTCTTATGCATGCATATGAATACTTTACTTTGCGTTTTCTTAATTCAATCCGTTTTATTTGCTAGAAAACCTGTTAATGCTGCCTGCCTTCTTGGAGATTCCAGCACTTTTAATGACATCACAAAGCTGCATGAATGTTGTAAGCATAAATATGTGAATAGTTCAATTAATGTTATGAAATCTCAACAATTGCCCCTTTATCTTTTTTCCAGGTTAAGTACATAGCATTCGAGTTGCATAACATTCGAAGCTCCGTGAAAAGTTCAATTATTTCAGTTCAGGTATTTAAATAATTTATTAAAAAGAGATTCATCCAAATAATTAATGGATATGTTGCACAAATCACTCGAAAGTTTGGAAGTTTTTTGCATTAAGAAATTATCGTAAATTAAAATTTTCGAACGTAGCGTATGAATACTTTGAATGTACATACATATACATATGTACATATATTTGTTCTAAGCAATTCGAATTTTCGCTGATTTTACGAAACCTCGGTTTATGATGTTTTCAGTAATAACTCCGAACAGTTAATTTTTTATTCAGTCTGTGAAATATAAGCTTCTTTTTAATCGGCGTAAAAATAAAGTTAAAAAATTTTTAATAAAAATGCCTAAGCAGAAACCATACTTGGTATTTATATAATACCACAAATGGAGACCTACAGTTTTGTGCCGACTCCGAACGGCAGATGGAAACCATATTTTCTATGATTTAGATTTTACTTGCATTGGCCGATATTTGAACATCGAACTCAGCGGCATATCGAGTTAAAGCACGCACCGCTACTCACTCGATCACATACATACATACATACATACATATGTATGTATTTCCTTGAAGATTTTTTTATCACAAGCTAAAAAGTTTGAAACTGAGGTGAGTAAATAAAGAGATATTTTAGAAAATTGTACAGTCGATTTAGCTGTTCTAAATTCAAATATACATATATTTTTTATTCAAATATTGACATTATTTTACTTTTCGAAAAATTTTTTATAAAATTGTAGGATATGTTATACGAAAAGTTTTATAACTTGAAATCTTAAACTCATACATAATTAAAAAAAAATTCTTTTAAATTTTAAAACATTATTTTAAACACTTCAAAACCTTGAGATCACGGCTTTCGTTTAAAAAAAAACATATATACATATGTACATACATATATTAAAAGACTGTATATTATATCAATATATTACAGTTTTAATATATGCATGTACATATGTATGTACATACATTGTATAATGGAATTCTCTAATTGCAGATACAAAATTTTTCTCTACAAATGTTACATCAGAAAATACGAATTGATGGTTTGGGTATATCGGCTTTGGATGGAAAAATGTTAGTCAGTGTAAGTTTTTTAACGAAGTGTGTATTTATTTGTATCTACAAGCAACTACATGACACCAAATTTATGACTGGAATGCAACTAGAGAGATTCGATGGTTTAACATTTTTTTTAGATTTGTAGACCAATATAAAATGAATTTTATCAAAACTTATCTGAACCTTGCTTTCGTTACTTCAGCATTGTTAAACCATCAAAAATCAACAAAAACTTCTCAGTCATGTTTAAGACATTTTTCCTAAGTAGGATTTCAGTATGAAAATATTCTTATGAATTCCAGATTGTGGGCTCAATTACAACTTACATGATTTTCTTCATACAATTTATGCCGAAATTTAGAAATTTATAATTTTTGCGATGATTTATCTTTAAAAATGCACCAAATAACCATAGTTTCAAATGTGAATTTATTATTTTATTTATATTTACAATTAAATTAAAGTACGAATGCTACAAAAGTTGTATGTATATTCAAATAAAAAATAATAATAAAACATGTTATCGCAAAAATTTCTTGTTATCTAATTTTTTGTTGCTACAAATTTTGTTTGAAAATTTATGAAAAGAGTAAAGTTCTAAAAGTGAAGTTTTTTTTCTCAATTTTTTAATTTCTATTATATACTCGTAATTTGTATGAATCTGTATTCGAAATGAAAATGAGTGAGGGCCAAGTCGAATTCAGTAAGGTGGTCTTAGTAAGCAGCTGACTGGTTTGTTTTTTTTCTATCGAATTGGTACAGCAAATGTCAAAATCATTTTGTTTTGTTGGTTGGTTTTGACATTCGCTGTACCGAAAGCAAGCACCAAAAAAAAAAAAAATGTACTTTTTTTCTAAAACATTTGCTGCCACCTTTATGAATTCGCCTTGTTGTGCACATCAATAGCAAAAGCATTCAAATGACATTGCTTGCCACTTGTATTCATTTATTTATTAAAAATTTATTTTATTAAAATTCAGCTGATTCTCACATAAACTTTATAAATCCAAGTTAAAAAAAAATCAACAAGTTTAAAAGTCTCAAGTAGCTAGGAATGACCGTTGATTTTTTAGATTTTGTTTTTCAAGCGTGTTGCTCCCATATAAAAATACATTTTGCTTATTCGTTATAGCTACATATTAAAAAATATTAAAACTTCTGAGAGAAAAGTAAAAAATCTATTTTTTAGTTTTATACAAAGTTTAAAACTTTGTTTTATGTGGTTTATGTTAGAGAATAAACTGAATTTTTTTAGTTTTATACAAAGTTTAAATCTTTGATTTATATGGTTTATGTTAGAGAATAAACTGAATTTTAATTGCAAATCCATAAAAATAGATAAAGAAATATAAGGCGCAACTTTGTCATTTGGATATGCACACTTTATATGTACATAAGTACTTATAAAATTGCTTCCTTACTCGCGTTTTCAGAGCAGCTTATTGAATTTATCAGTTACATTTGCGTAAATCAAAAATAGGTAAGCTCTTTTATGAGGCATACAGGAAGATTATTATTTTTTATATAAAAAGACTAACATTAAACTCCTTAAAGATGCTGAATTTAAAAGTGGTAGTTAACAGCAGCGCAGGAGTTAACTCGTTACTTTGAAAAGGACAATGAACTTTCGATAACTTGATATGAATGTTTAAAATTCCTAAAGCATAAATGGTTCTAATTGCTTTTGGCACTTTTCGAAGTACATATGTTTGTATGTACATGTGTATATGGAATCATACAACAAACTTAAGGAAATAAATCTAGTTTATTGCTTATTTGCATTATATTCACAAATTAGTTTAAAAATATCTAAAATAAGAAATATATATTATTTAAAGGCAGAGCGTTTTGACATACTGCAAATGCAATACATGTTGCCTCTCAAAAAAAATGTCAACAATGAATAAGTAGAAAAAAATAGTCTACGACGATTTCCACGTAGGCAACATACATTACACATAATCCTGTCAAAATATCGATTAAACAAAAACGCACAGCTCTCTTCCTCACATTTCTAAATCGAATTTAATTTCCGAATTTCACACTTAATTCGTCTAATCGTATTCATGACTCGATTCACGTTTTGTTATCAAATTTTCACGTTCCTCATCGGCACTGTTAAGTAATGTGGAGCCAGCTGGGGGTAGAGCATTGCGATTAAGCGCTTTCGTGCGATGTAAGCCCTCGGTGAGGCCGGATTCAGTGAGTACTTCCACAGCGTCATCATCTTCAGTACGCACAGCAAAGTATGGGTGGGAAGAAGTGGGCCGAAATTTATAGGCAGTCAGCACAAAAAAGACATATGTAGCCATTTCGTGAAACATTTCATCCAGCCAAGCATATTGGAAAGCAACTGTCATCTTTAGAAGATATACAATTATTCGTGTGAAATAAATATAACAAACAATCATAATATAGAATTGGCGGAATAGCTTAAGTTTGCGTAAATTGATGGCTGCCTTGCCGTCGGTTGCTGATGCTTCGTGCAAGTGTCTTATTGACCAGACAATGGGAAATAGTATGGCACCGCAGCAAAGCAAATCAACGAAAATGAAAATGTTTCGCCAAGTTCGAAACTCAATATCACTTTCCTCCGACTCGTCGATTATGATTTCGGCAACGTTAGCGAGTACCTATTTAAATTGTGAAATTCATTAAAGTTGTATAATCTCAAAACAATACATTTACCTGTAGGGGAATAACTATCACAAAGATTTTTTTATCCTTATCTGATAAAATAGGCTTAATAAATGTCCAGCCAGTTCCCATAAGGACTATTGTGATAAATAAGACAGATCCTTTGAGCCTGAAATGATATAAATATCCATTAGATATTACGATTACTTTCTATAAACTTGGATCATATACTCACAAATGCGTTATATAATACAATATCGCCCAAGCTTCAACATGTTCGCCGCGAATTTCAATAAAATGATAGTTAATCGAATGGAACATCAGTGAAAGTGATTTGAGGAATACCAACACAGCCATAATGTAGTGTAACTTGTGGGCTGAGTGCCTGTGAGGAGAGAATAATGTAGAGAATGCTAATAATTTGAAATTTATTTCATTTAACAGTCACGCACTTGCTCTTTCTCAAGATGAACACCCAGAATAGGCCGGATAAGAAGAATAACAAACTCATCATGGAATATAAAGCGGGTAGCGGCATTTCTCCAGCAGAAAGAAAATTATTATTATTCTTTTCTTCAATGTCAACCTAAAATTCATTATTTTTATATGTTATAACATTTTTCCTATCTAATACATCAGCTTACATCAAAGGAAATCTGTTTTGATGCTCTGTAACTCGGACAGGCGTGAAAATGTAGATTATAAAGGCCCTCATCGTGTAATGTTGCCACAAGCATGGAGAACTACAAGATATGTACATATGTACATACATATATTATTAAATCGGAACATAAAATGTGTGCATTAATAACCACATGCAATTGCTTACCGACGTATTATAATATACTTTTCCGTTAATTATTTTTCTTGTTAACGGCAATGTGAAGTTTCGACAGAGTTGGTAAGGCAAATTTTCATTAGAACCGGTGGGCGCTAATGCAACTGCAGGTGCGGCATTTTCAGGATCGTGTGGAAATGGGTTTTCTTCGGCAGCAATATGTGAACGAACTTCCTTGGCCTGAGGGGTAGGCAGTTTTTCAGCCAGTCCTAGGACTTGAGCTGCCGTCACTTTTGAAGGCAGTGGTGCGCCAGCTATCGGTATGGGTGATGACGGTTTTGAAATTATTTGTGGTGCTTCAACAAAATCATCATCGTCCAACATTTCACGCTGATCTGAGGGCAAATCGTTATCCTCGCCCTGTACAGCTGCGGCGTCAATACTCCGTTTGCGCCTCTGTAGGTACATGGTTGAGTCGCTCATCTTAGAGTGGCGCTTTCCACGATACATGGGAAACAAGTCACGACTCCGATAAATGTGTTGATTTCTCCATTCGGGTGAGCATTGTACATTGACTCTGAAATTACACATTTAGGCTTTTAAACTTTTAAATTAGAAAAACACTCACTTGAGTTTGTTTAGGTCCAGCAAGAAGAATAAAATCGGACCACTGTGCTGCATACCCGAAGGTTCCTCCAATATGCATTTCTTTTGATGAGAGCCCAAGTATGGATTTAACTGATCTATTGTCGTCTTGTCCAAGGTTAAGCCATACTATTTAAAAAAAAAATTACGATTTGATAAGATGTGATGGCTATACTTGTGATTTTCTACTCTAATGTTGGATACAAAGCATAATAAAAAGTTGGTAGCAGTAACTAATATAAAAAAAAATATAATTTTGTTTCTGCTTTTATAAGCTTAAACTTCAAAAATAATTTAAAAACTACCTTGTAATGCACTGAAAACATTCTTACCAAGGAACAGACGTCTTGAATCTTAACTTAACCAAATACAAAATTTGACAACTCAAAGAATAAAAATATAAGTTAAATTATTTTTTTTTTGATTTTGTAAATAAAGAAATAGCATAAGCCCACATGTTTAACAATCTTACCAAATCGTTTTTATTTTCGCCCTCTATATGCAGTTTACTTAGTTGCACATCCAAGTGACCATCAGTGTAGAAGCCAAATGTGCTTAAGGCAATGTAAGGTCGCACATCGTCCTTCAATAAAGTGTAAAAAATATTGATCTAACTATTTCACACTCTAATAGCGCCAGTAGTTACTTACCCGAACTTCCAGATGGTGTTTTCTGGCTGCTACCAAAGCCAAGAAGAAAGCTAGCAAGATAACAAACTTGTAACTTGTTTGGGTCCCCATTATTTGCTTTAACTGAAATAGGCGTCTAGTCGCCCAACGCTATTAATTTGGGAATGTGTTCGGCTTCTGCTACTTTAACCAATATCATATTAATAACTACGTCTCTAGAAGTATTGGTTTAGATTTTACCTTTTATGATATTTTTACGCGTAAAATATTAGATATTGCTGCAATTTTCACAATAAAAGGTCAACAAAAAATAGATATGCACTTCAGATTCGTCACTAAGTTTATACAATAAAACAGCTGAGTGTCAAAACTATCATAAATTTGACGCTAGAGGGCGCACCTAATGCAATACAGGGACATCAAGCTGTTAACAAAAATAATAATTTCTCTACTCAAAATAAAGACTTTTAGAACATAAACAATTTCTCAAGAGCAATATGCCTTGTGCGTTTTAATTTCATACTGTGGGAATATATAATTTCAAAGTTTATAAATTAACTTTGCAAACTTTGTGCACCCTGTTGTAGAAAAACTATCCGGCAGCTCCTGTTGGCTTTGACAGCTGTCAAAAAGCAGTAATGGCAACTTGAGCAATGTATACTTCCTCCTTTTCGAAACGTTCGCGTTTGGGTGAATTTGTTAAAAAATTCAACAAAATAAATCTTAGGTAATCTTAGTGAAAATTCACTCTAAAACTACCGAAAACTAAAACAAGTGCTGTGGAATTGTGTATAATTGCTGTATAGTTGCACAATTTTCACAAATATATTGTTAAATATGTATTTTTTGCATATGTTTGGAGAGAACAAAATTTATTGAGTACTCGATAAAAAACAAGTACAATACCGATGAACTTGCGCCAGTGCATGGATAATGGTTTTGCCGGCAAACTTATGTTTTAAAGATTACTCACGCGTTCCATGATGCGTTTGTTTCATATGATATTATGCACAAGTGGTTAATAGACTGCCATAAAAGCAATTTCAAATTGTTTGCTTCGTACTTGTCAACTGACAAATTAATTAAAGTGCCCGACTTCTTGCGTGGCTTAAATTGAAAGTTCTTTGCATATGTTGTACTGAAACTTATTCTACAATAATAATGAAACCAATTTATCCATAAATGTAACTCTTGAATCTACAGCACTTTGAAGTGTATTGTATTCTCGACAAGTTTGTATCGGTTATTAAATGATTCCTCTTTTTCAGCCATGGTGCGAATGAACGTATTGGCTGATGCCTTGAAATGCATTAACAACGCTGAGAAGCGTGGAAAGCGTCAGGTCCTCCTGCGTCCCTGCTCTAAAGTAATTGTCAAATTCCTTACCGTGATGATGAAGCACGGCTACATTGGCGAATTTGAAATTGTCGATGATCATCGTTCCGGCAAAATCGTGGTAAACCTGACTGGCCGTTTGAATAAATGCGGCGTCATCTCGCCCCGTTTCGATGTTCCCATCAATGACATTGAGAAATGGACTAACAACTTGTTGCCATCTCGTCAGTTCGGCTATGTAGTGCTGACTACCTCCGGCGGTATCATGGACCATGAAGAAGCCAGACGGAAACATTTGGGAGGAAAAATTCTTGGATTCTTCTTCTAAGCGGGACACGGGTATTTACACTTTCAAGAGTGTATTTAAGCCATTGCAGCTGGCAATGCAAAATGTTTACATTATTTTTTACAAAAATATATTGAAAGTCACCGATAGTAATGCAGTAAATTTGTGCAAGAAAATAAAAGATAGAGAAATACACAACTAAGATCCTTTCAATCGTAAGACAATATTTGTAGCCTGTTTATTGTTAGTAATAATTTTTTTTATTAATAGGCTAATTTCGTTAAAAGAAATAATGAAAATCACCCATGTGCATTTATAAGTGGATATGGTTTTCAAATGATGGCGGCAAACTTAGCCTGGAGTCCCGTTGACTTTATTTAAGCAACATGTTTTAATTCGAAGGCATTTTAGACTTTGATTCATATTTTGCAATTGAATTTAATATACAACTGTTTATTGATTAATCAAATACAAAGTTATATATTTGCTAAACGGATTCTTATGAATAAGATTAAATCTGTTTAATCAAAAACCAGAATACATACATAACTATGCAACTTCTGTCGCAAATACCAACTTGGTTGGAAAAAATAATGACGGATTCTTGCTATTGCTAGTCAACGATATTAGAAAACTATGATTTTGATTTCATACATATGCCATAGTGCGCACTGGATGCAGCTTAAACATTTTAGTTAAACTCAGTTTCAAATTTAACTTCGATTCCTTGCGCCCAATTTAATTTGTTGGCAACAAAACAAAGTCTTCAGAAATCAGCCCATCAGGTTTACATTTTTGCAATTTGTATGTTGTAATGCTGTTCAGCAGTTTATTTCACAGTTTCCAATCAAAGAAAGAGCATAAATAAAGTTACATACCTCTTTGAATAGAATACAAATATGTTGCAGAAAATTTCCAATCTTTTGTGAAATCTACGAAAAAGCTTTTACCGAAGTTTTGTGAAATCTTGTACGAAAAATAATTATGTTAACCGTTTTTTCGAATTTGAATCAAGAGAAAATTTAAAAAATTTACTGCATTTATTGCACGTTAAAGAAAATAATGCATCGTGCATCAGTTTTTGTAGTGGCCATATTCCTTATTTGTTTAATATATCTTTAAGCTCCCTGCATAGAGATAGTTTTTTTTTTTAATTAAAAATTTCATAATTCAGTTCATTCTCTAACATACATACATACATACATACATAAACTATATAAACCCAAGTTCATAGATTTGACCTTTTTTCTCAAACAATTTTCAATTAAATTTTTAACATTTTCTCAGAAATGTTCGAATTTTTTTGAATATTCAGTTTTATTGTGCATTCAATTTTAGTAAAAGTGTTAAATGGCTAGGCATTATCGTTAATTTTTTAGAATTGTCAAGGATGCTGCGACTTTCTTCCTTGAGAAAATTAATTATGCTTTTTTGTTGGAAAAAGTTGCAACACCCTTGAAAAAAAAATTCAAAAAAATTAATGGTAATTCCTCTTGAAACTTTTACAGTGTTGTATAAAAATTAAAATCAAAAATTCGAACACTTAGAAAAAAGTTCAAAATTTAATTGAAAATTGTTGAATTGTTTTTGTTTTCTAAAAGTTTTCAATCTTGATTTAATAAAGAACAGAAACTATTTTGGCACGTCTTTATTTTATGAAGTTTTTGGATTGTTAGGCATGATTTTTCAGCTTACCACTAATTAGTTTTTATGCGTTTGATAAAAATGTAGTATTTTTTTGCAATTATCGCAAAGTTGTAGCAGAAAGTCTCGATGGAGGGATGGATGGATTTGGGGTAGGCCGGAAAACCCAAACAAGAGTTTACCAAGCACTCGGACATTGTTGCCCATTGTACTTGAGGCCTGTAAAAAAGGAGACATAGCAGGTTATTACTCCTCTGCTAACGTCCCCGATCCTTTAACGAACCTGCGTAGTCCGCTGAGGGAGAGAGAATTTATCTTGTCCATTCTCAGGACATCCGACCCAAAGATGAGCATCCTGAGTCTAGAGAACGCCGGGCAGCTGCAGAAAAAATGCTCTGTACTATCCCCGTCCTCAAGGCAAAATGCGCATATCGGATGGTCGATGATACTTATGGTGACCATGTGTTGCCCCCATGGATTGTGCCCCGTAATCAGTCCTGTCAGAGCTCGCAGCTCCCTCCTCTGGTTGAGGAGAAATTTCTCCACTGCTCTGTCTGGCCTTTTCAGAAAGCACTTAGTTATTTTGCAGGAGTCAGTACTGCACCAACGCTCCTCATGAGCTTTGCTCATAAGTTCCATGATGTACCTGACAGTTTCCGCCATACTTGACCCGATGATTGGTTCCGGTCCAACTGGATAGCGGTTTGCCAATTCATCGGCCAGTTCGTTACCTTGAACACCACAGTGTCCCGGCACCCACACAAGCTCAAGCTTATTCCGTTTTGCAACGGAGTTTAGCCTTAACTTACATTCCTAGACGATGTTTCCAAAGCCTTTAGGGCTGCTTCACTGCCAACTTTCGCCAACAATCCAGTCTGCTACTTTGAGTATTGCGAAGACCCTCGATTGAAACACCGTGGTCATCTGACCCAAACTAATGAAGCCTCTGAAGTTACCCTCCAGATGCCAGCCAGCTCCAGTCCCATTATTAGTCTTGGAGCCATCAGTGTAGAAAGTTTTTACCGAGCTCCCCAAAAGAGTATCTGGATCTCTCTATTCCTCCCTTGTAAGAAAGCTAATAGCGTACTTTCTCCCAAAGGAGACCCCCGGTATCATTTTGTCATTTGGGGCCAGAAGCAAAGGGTATTCCTCTGACACCCTTCCAAACAACTCCCTGTGTCCGAAGCTCCTGTCGTCGTGGCACAGGTCGTAAGCATGCAGTCGGCACATCGTCTTCATTGCCTCCTCCTGGATCGCTAAATCCAAAGGTAGCAAATCCAACAGAGCATTAAGAGCCACGCCTGAGGCTGTGCTCATAGCGCCCGTAATGTTATGCTTTGTAATCTGTTCAGCATTGAAACCGTGGTTTTCCCCATGGTTCTACGCCACCATACCACAGCAGAGTACATGACTATCGGTCTGACTAAGGCTGTGTATACCCAAAGTATCGTAGCCGGTCTCAGACCCCAAGTCTTGCTAAAGGTTCCCAGACACTGTCCGAAAACTTTCAGCTCGACATTAGTTTTCCACGTCAGCTTGCTATCTAGTTACCCCTAAATATTTTACTTCCCCGGAAAGACTTACGTCTACGCCTCTGAGCACCGGAAGGTTGAGATCTTCCAATTTTCTCTTCCGCTTAAACAAAACTATCGTTGTTTTGCTGCGGTTGACCTTGCAGAGTGCACCATTCATCAATCATATTCAGGATTCTCTGTGTCTTTGCACAGACTTCCCTGAGAGACTTTCCTGACGCCAAAGCACAACATCGTCAGCGTTGGCCTGGATGTGGGGGAAGATTTGCATTTCCGTTAGTAGAGAGTCCACTACCAGGCACCACAAGAGAGGCGAGAGTACACCGCCCTGAGGGCATCCTCCCCCAACCTCTGCCATGGTAGAGAGACCAGTTTCTTCCCCAACGGTCAGCAATCGCTGGAGAACGTATTATGCTGAACGGTGATAATAAATCAACGTAAATGCTTTAAACAAGGAAATTGTGAATAATATAATATAAAATAGCATTGCGCAATATACGATTTTTTGTGAAATCTCGAAAAAACAACAAACATTTATGTTGTTTGGTTCAAAAATTCGAAAATAATTGCAAAACGAATCCCTTAACCAAGGATTATCCTTAACTTCGATTTTAGGTACGTTCGTTTACAATCTCCAACAGCAAAATTCCGTGGAATTGTCTTTTCTTCTCTCACAAAAGAAAAATATCCAAAACACTACGCGAACGCAAATTTTGCACAAACTGCAAATTCAACGAACAGCTGATTTGATTCTCGTCGGCATCCAAATATGCAAAATGGAAAACATTGCATTAGTGTTTTCTTGAAACATTCTACTAAGGAAACTTAACCAAACTAACATTTACTTGCTACTAGCATGTTTAACACTCATATTTTATAATTTCCACCTTTAATTTTCTTAAACCATAATTTCGTAATTATGCGAATTGCAATAATCTGTTTTTGATCAACTGTTTTGCTGTTGGCAAATTTCTGCTGGCAAAAATTTTTCCAGCAGAAACCAACAGCTTCCCCTCAAATTGAAATGTCACTTTGCTCTCTAAATTTCCACTACTTTGTTAGTTTTTGGCGTACGCGAACGCTAAAAGCTGACAGTTTTCGAAAACTTTCAATAATTATCCAAACCCGAACTTACCTAATGAATGTGAAAATAGTTTGTTCTCCATTTGTTATAAATACGAAATCCAGCCCATTTTTATAAAAATAGTGTTTTTCTCGTTACTGTTGTTTCCATTTGTTACCCAATTTTTTAAAGTCCTGAGTTCGATATTTATGTATTTTGGATATAGAAGGTAGTTTTCGAACGTTCCCCACAATTTTTATTGGGAGCTTGCAACCAAATTCAAAATGACATAGTTTGCCACTTATTTATATTCATTTATTTGTTTTTAAGAAATTTGTATTAAAATTCAGGTTATTATATAACATAAATCCAATGAAGTTTAAACTTTCTTGAAAACTATAAAACAATTCAACAAATATTCAATTAAACATTTGAACTGTTTTCTCAGAAGTGTTAAAGCGTTATTACTCAAGAACGATAGAATACAAGATTGCGCCTTCCCGACGAAAAATGATGTGAAGCAAAATGCGTGCAACGTAATGAACATGAACTGACTGAGAATCGGAAGAAGTTGCAAAAAAAATGTGAGGTTAGGTTCTCCTATGATTTGTAAATTTTAAAGTTTTTACCAATTTCGGCACTTTATGCAACATATTTATATTCAAATAACTTCATTTATGCTCTGTCTTTGATTGGATGCCTTGAAAAAAAACACAAGAAGCTTAACTTGTAACCAAGTGGGCAGCTACACCTTGACTTAATTTTTAGCAAGTTTTATAGCCCTCTATCATTGAGAGACATTGCGACTTAACACTTAACACTGCGCACTTCATGGTTAATAACTTTATTTTAAATAAAATCACTTTAAGCATTAAATTTAAGCACTAACAATTGTATGCTTACAAACATACAAACAAAACCAACCGCGTTTTGTGACGTAGCATAAACAGCTGATTCTGTCAAATTTGCTGGAGCGAATAGCGGTTTGCGGAAGGCGCAACCTCTGTATTTTCCAAATCGTGTAAATCACCTACAGAAATTTGACATTCAGTCCAGCAAAGCAAAAACAAAATACATTGACGGCTTTTACTTATGTATATATGTACGCTTACCACCACCTTGATAAATTTGCCTTGGTAATGCGTGTATAGAAAGAAGCAAACTGCCCAACAATGTATTACAAGTTTTTCGAGCTTGGCATTGAAAATGAAATTAAAGAAAAGTAGGAAATTTTAAAATGGCAATGTAGCAAGAGTTGGAGATAAAATTAGTTATAACATAAATTACCTGTTTATCTAATAAACATTATATGTAGGCGGCAGTAACGGAAACTTACTAATAAGGCGTTTGATTCAGTTTTATGTTAATAGAGCACGATGTAACAACCTATTATCTATAATTCCTGTTACTAGAGGGCATTAGACCGGCAGTGATTTAATATAATATGTATGTATGTATATGTATATATGTACATACATACATACATATGTATATGTATATACATACATACACACAATACTTTGTCTATTCAGTGCTGATTCTCTTATCTTATACACTTAAAAAAATATCTAATCTTATCTAAAATATCTAACTCATACACATACGTATGGATGCATGTACATATTTGCATACATATATTTGTATATACATTTATGTATCGTCTCTTGCAATCAAAAGGGCGTAACTAACAATAAATCCAAAATTGACTTTTGGATTGATTATGATGCATTGCATCCAATTACAAGTAACCACTTTTTTATGCAAATGCATTTCGTAAAAATAGCAAATTCAAGTTTTTCCCGTGTAAAGTACTGATATCAAAACTTTTTAGGCTTCTCCTGTATTTTTTTTTTTTTGTTTTCACGTCATTTTGCATTTCAGGTACCGATATATGTATGCACATACTATGTACGTACATATGTACCTATACGTAATGTGTATAAATGTATAACACTATGCCGTTAAATGACCAGACGTAGAACCCATAACGCCAGTCAAACAAACGGTAAATTTATTTGTGATTAATATCTAATCTTATGAAATAATAATTTATAGCTGACGGCACTTTAAAATATTAAAAATAGTATTTCCAAAAATATAACAAGTTATACAAAATTGAGGTATTCACAATGTGTCGTACTGTCTTAAAATTAAAAAAAAAAAAATAACCTCGAAATTTGTATTTGCAGAATCAAATAAAAACATTAAACAAATTTTTACTAACTGAAAAGTTTAATGTTTTTATAAATCCACCTAGTGATTACTATAAATAGCTGCTTTTAATTGAGAATTTTAAGATTGTATACATATACATATGTATTTCATCGAGCTGTACGAGCTGTACAATGACGTAGATATAGTGCAGCGATTTTGAATAGATGATGCGCCAATTAAGTAAGGATATATTTCATCACAAAATGCATTAAACGTTTTGCACTTTGTTGTCGAAAGAATAGTAATATGCCACTATCTCGACAAAAACCTTGTCATTAATATATGTATGTACTATGTATGTATGTACGTACATATGTATTAATGTGGGTATGCATTTTAATCAACCACATTTTTTGGCCTATGTTCACAGGTTATTAGAGAGTTGAATGGAAAGCAACAAATACTTAGTACATAGTTAGTTGGATATAAATTTTTTTGTAATAAAATTTTATTTGGTCAATTGCTTAATATTTCTGCGGCGTTCAACCAGCGCTTAATTTAATCAATTAGTAAATATTGTCCATTCAAAATACATGAAGACTATTTGCTAATTGCCTCAATTAAGGCTCTGTCTGTACGCCGCTTTATACAAATGCTACACATCGAAACTTACCTCAAAAAAGACCAACAGTAAATGCACATAAAAACTTACAATTTTTGTTTAATTTTGCGGAATTGTATTTGTTGTGAAATAGATGAGATTTTTTCTTTAATTAATTTAATTTCAAATAAACATCATTCCATGCATAAGTTATCTGAACGCAAAACAAAGGCGTATAATAACTTGTAAAATATGTGTATGATTATATTGAAATACGAGCTAATAGCAAATGAGGGCCTCTTATGGTGCACTTAAAGTGCGTTTGTTTTTTTTTGAGTAATGGTGATATTCAATGACCTGCAATATTAATTCGAAACAAATATTTTTGTAATTCCAATATATGTACAACTTCCAGCGTTGTTAATTATAAAACAAGTAGTTGAACGTCTAATCTTCTTGGCAAATCCGCTTTGATTATTAAATACGATGAACTTAGGAGGCCAAAGCAAAGTATTCCTTAGATTTCTTAGGATCTGCTACCATCGTTTTCTCACCAGGCTTCCAGTTAGCTGGGCACACTTCACCGTGTTCGTCGGTGAACTGGAAAGCCTGCACCAAACGCAAAGTTTCATCGACGCTGCGACCAACCGGCAAATCATTAATAGTGACCTGGCGCAAGTTTTGGCTTTTATCTATAACGAACAGACCTCGGAATGGAATGCCAGTATCTTCATCTAACACACCGTAGTCTCGTGCAATCTTCATCGATTTGTCGGCCAATAAAGGAATAGACAAATCACCAAGACCACCTTGCTTTCGGGGTGTGTTTACCCAAGCTAAATGGGTAAAATGGCTGTCAGTTGAACAAGCAACTACTTCACAGCCAATATTGCGGAACTCAGCAGCGCGATCAGAAAAAGCAATAATTTCGGTGGGGCAAACAAATGTAAAGTCCAATGGGTAGAAGAAGAGCACCAAGTACTTGCCTTTATAGTCATTCAAGTCGATATCTTTGAAAGCGCCATTGACAACAGCAGTTCCCTTAAAATGAGGTGTGGGCTTCTGAATTTTAGGCATCTGTAAAAAATAAAATTGTTTAAATCAATATTGTTTTGCACGAAGCATACTTATGTATGCACATAGGATTGTAATTTGCTGTATTCATTGAAAAGGGCGATAAAAATATTATATGTAAGCCTTTACTTAACCTTCTCGACGCAGGGAGTACAGCGAATCTTTGTATTCAAACTGGTTTATAAAATACTGTACAATGTACAATGAATCAGCAAGTAGTGAAGAAACGAGTAGGTACCTATGTACCTAAGCGGCGGAAATGTACACGAACTAGCAAAAATTTAGCAACAAAAAATAATTAGAAAGACCGACTGAGTGAGCGATATATGTTGCTTTGTTCGGCGGTACGAAAGACTTGAGCCGGGTTAGTAGGGGAGAGGTATGAAACCTATTGCCGCAGAGAAGCACCAACACACAGAAATACTAAGTGCAATTAACATGCCCTAATGATTAGATTACAAATCTTTCTGTAACGTGATTAATTTACATAGTTATGCTTAGATATTTGCAGATTTATATAACTGTTCCCTTCGAAGACCCTTCAGGGACACACGGCAATGTTCCTAATATATCTGTCTACGTACCGAAATGTACACCTTTCTTTGTACTCACCTTGAAAATATTTTTTAAACAAATAACCAAAGTAATTTCACACCGGTATGAAAGTGATACTCGATAAAACACACTCCAGCAAGACGGAAGGCGAGCTAAATTGACACCACACCGAACTACTCGTATGTACGTCTATTCGATTCGAATATTTGCGAAAGAATAAAAATTGTACCAGCAAAAGTTTTTTTTTAATGCAGCTGTCTAATATCTGATTGGCATTTATGGCTAGTTCATACGATACGAAATTAACAGCAACATTGTGCTCCGGCGAAATTACGTAGTAGTATCCAAGGCGAATTTAACAAGGTGGCGTTAAAGGGCCGTACACATACAACTTTCCTCGCTTTACTTGACAATTCGAAATTTAACAACAAAGCATGAGGTGTAGAAGGTTTGCTACATAGAACGCTTTGACAGTTTCTACGTTAGTGGTTTGTTTTCAATTGTTATTTGTGTCTATTCCAAATATTTTGTTTAATAAAATATTAAGAAATGAGTTTTACTTATATAATTAAGTGGTAGTTATGCTACTTATGTATGTTTCAAAGTCGCGAGTATAATAAACTATATTGAGGCCAAGCATATTTTGACAACATAAATAAAAACCGACCAAAGAGGTGTTTTATTTGCTATTTATTAATATTTCTCTTCTTTTATCTTTTTAAAAGTAATTATACACGAAAAAACTATGAAATACTAGTAAATTTTCTGAATCGTGTGTATATGCAAACAGAAATAAAATGGAAATGCAAACAGTTGGTTGTCAAAGTGTACAAAAGTTGAGAGTTCGCCATGATTTTGCTTCGTTTTGCTTTGCTTTACTTTTCTCGTCTTGTATTTAGCAGCACTCATATAACAACAGGTCCTTAAAGGGCCGTACACATAAGACTTTCGCTTTGCTTTGCTTCAGAGTTTCGCGTTGACAGATAAGTTGAAGACCTGATGTTATATGAGTGCTGCTAAATACAAGGCGAGAAAAGTAAAGCAAAGCAAAACGAAGCAAAATCATGGCAAACTCTCAACTTTTGTACACTTTGACAACCAACTGTTTACATTTCCATTTTATTTCTGCGTGCATACACACACGATTTAGAGAATTCACTTGTATTTCATAATTTTTGCATATATAATTACTTTTAAAAAGAGAAAAGAAGAGAAATATGAACAAATAACAAATGAGACACCTCTTTGTTAACCACCCTCATCGTTTTCCTAAAATCCCCTGGATCGGTTTTTATTTATTTTGTCGAAAGATGCTGCAAGAAGACTTGTTACATCTCAGTCTTAATAAAGTTTATTACACTCGCGAATTTCAAACATACATAAGTAGATGTAAAACACATTTCTTATTCTTTTATTAATGAAAATATTTGGAATAAGCACATATCGCAATTCAAAACAAACAATTATCGCAGAAACTGTCAAAGCGTTCTATGTAGCAAACCTTCTACACCTCATGCTTTGTTGTTAAAGTTCGAAATGTCAAGTAAAGCGAGGAAAGTTGTATGTGTACGGCCCTTTATGTGTATGTCCCTTACTTGCGGTCTTCACCTGTTTTCAACGCTCGCTTACTTCTGAAAGCAAGCGACATGTCGCACGTGAAGACCGCAAAAAGTTGAAAGTATGCTTCGTCTAGCAAACCGATCGGTAAGCGAGCGCTCGCTTGCTTTCAACTGTCATTTTTGTAGTTTGACAGCCATTTTCGCATTTCGTAGCATCTTTCATTGTGGCAACATCGTTTGTCATAGGCTCTTCAAGCACAAAAAAGCCTTTTAATAAGATATATTGATAAAATCGAGTGTCGCGTTACTAACCTTTGAAAATTAATTAATTTATACCGACAATATGAGTGGGTTTGGAGTTTGAATAGCACGCAGGGCACGAACCTTCTTGCTCTACGACATGTTGCAAATGAAAAAGTATGCTTTCAAAATGCCCAGTGAACAAATCTCTCTCTCGCTTGCGACGACAAGAAGCAGAGAGCAACCTAGCATTGAAAGCAGGTGAAGACCGCCCGTAAAATGTCTAAAAAAATTGGCGAATTTCTACCCTGCCGACACAGCGTGTACAGTAGGTTTAAGTGTTTTGTATGCACATATTTTATAAATGCCTAAAAATATGCTGTGCTATTTAGTAGAAGTTAGCTTAAGGAATTAAAAGCCAAGAATACATATGAATGTATGTATGAACCAGTATGAACTTTCATCCCCATGCATACATGTCATATATCTGAATGAATGAAATCAAGAATTGAGCACATGCTTTTTTTCAAGTTGAGTTTTATAAACTCAATTAGCACACAATAATTGCAACCCTACTTGTACAATGTTGCTGCGAAAGTAATGAAACAACAAATGGTTGAACCGTCAGCACAATGTTCATTCAAATAATGTTTGTTCACGCAAAAGGGTTTCATTCACTCTACGGTTTATTTTCACAAGTTTGGTCTGGCAGTTTTTTACACGGACACACATGCAAAAAGTGACGGAATAAAAGAAGAAAACTGTGATAAATCGAAATATTGTAGATATACAAAAACATATTTCATATGCAGTACAAAAAAATGTGAAAAGATCTTTTATTTGTACTCGTAACAAATGAAAAAGTAGTTCTGAAATTTTTTATAATCTAAACTGTAATATTGGGATGAAATGAAAAGCGGAAGTTGAAAAGTTACATATTAGAAGAGAGAAAATTGAAAATCGTTGAAAGCCAAAGTTGTCTTAATTTGTAAAATTAATTGAACGGATATAAAAAAGCGAATTGATAACAAATCTCTATTAAATGGTGGTCGGCTTAAAGTAAAACGAACAACGAATCTATATTATTAACCTTTTTTGATAAACAAATTTACGCTGATAGAAAAAAATTTACTAGCTGTAAGCAAGGCTTACGAAAAAAATGAAGTGTTGAAAATCGTTCAAGGCAACAAGGACGAACGCAAATCAAACGTAGTATACAAGCACGTATACATAACGAATTTAAAAGCCGCAGGACTTAAAAATCGTAAAAATTTTTGTACACATGAATATGTTACATTCGTTCAGCGGTAGTGGAGGTGGTGGGGGAGGTGTACTTGGCGGTGGCGATTCAGGTGGTAAGTGTGAATATTAGCGAAAATACTAATTGCGTAGAAAGAAAAAATGGGCTTTAAGATAAATCACGGAAATATAGAGAAACGCCGAAGTCAAGTGGAGGGTAAAAGTGCGGACACATGTGAACACGTACATACATATGTTCTTGTAACCACTTTCTTATTCCTATACTTTTGTAAATACATATGTACATACACATGTATGTACATATAAACTGTCGCATTATCCTTCGGCCGCTTTCGGGTCTGTTTATTTAAGTAATGCGAACTTACTGCCAATATGTCCAAAAGCTACAAAAAACATTCGTAGGTATGTATTAAGTACAAGCGATCAGTGGCGAGGAAACAAATATGTATATACATATGTGTGTATGTATGTACGTAAGTGTGTTTGTACATAGCCATATATCCATATGAAGAAAATACATACATACATACATATGTATACATACACATACATATTTCGTTGTTTACGTTTCTGAAAATGTTTTTCTGAGTGCTTTAAAATAAAAGATTGCAGCTTTAATCGAATTAAGATTTTTTTTAGAAGGGCTTAAACGTAATCAGTATAAAAAAAATTTCGGCATTTTTGTGAATTTGAAATATCGTCATGCAGTGTTACTTGCGAATTATTACACAAACTTCGAATTACTTCAACTTATGCTTCCGTTAAAATTTTTTTAATTAACCAAACTTTGAGGTTTATTTAAACAATCAAATAAACTATATAATATAATTTTTTGATTCCAAATTATTGAAAAATGTCGGAAATATTAATGGTGCCGTAAATCATTTCTTGCAAAAGTTTTCAGTTTGCGGGCGGGATAGCGTTCACAATTCTTGTCTGAAACATAGATACAAGATTTCTTTTTTTTTTTATACATTTTCTGAGTATATGTATCTCAAAAACTTCAGATAACTGTGTTCAAAAACAAAGTTTTTATACAATTTTTGATGTTCACAAAGAGTGGCTTTTTATAAGCTACAAATAAACGTTTAATTACTTAAATATGTTGAATAGCTTTTTTTTTAATCCCGCCCGCAAGTTTCAAAAACATGGTTTCGGTTTCAGAAGGTTAAGGCGCTTAAGGTTTTAACAAAAAATTAAAACGTATATATGTAGATTTTTCAGCTTGAAGTAGTTTTTGATCGCAGTTTGGATCTCTTCCGATTCAAGCATGTTTTATAAAATTTAGTACCACTATTCCTAATAACAGTTTTGGGCAAAGTGACTCTAAAACCGACGAACAAACATACTGTATTTTACGCATTTGTGGAAACTTTCTTTGTATGAAAAGTAAGCGTGGTTTAAATCCGGTTTCGAAAAATTTAAACAAATTGCGGAGTCACGCCTTTTTTCAAAATTTTATAATAACCTTATTTTATGCGCAAATAATGCTTCACATACACATTTTTACCAATTTAGATGTTGTTACGAGTATTAGGGAATCAGCGTAGTTTATGTACTTTTAAATAAATAGTACCGTATTGTTTTCTTCTTTTTCTTGTCCGACAGTGTGAATTGTTGTTATTTGTTGGAATGATTTTCCGTCATGCCTTGTCAAATTTGGTGTGGAGACAAACCGGTACCGGCGTTGTGCCATCTTCAGTGTCAATTTTCGTGTTATTCAATTCTGTCTGTTGTTCCGTATTTATTTCGTTTTTTATTTATTTGTAATTTTTTTTTGGTCAATCTAATATCGTAAATGTTAACAAATGTTAAGTGTCCTTAGTATAGGTACCTAAAGTCTCGCGCGGTTAGAGTCCGAAAGGGTATATTCAAATCTGCCCTTGCGGTAAGAACAGGTAGATAGTCAGTTATTTTAGTATGTTTAGGTATTTCAGGTTTGTTTTGTATGTTGGTACCTGTCATTTACCTACGTCTTTGTTTTGATTTTTTGGAAACAAGCCTCAATGGTGCAAATATCGCATCAGAGTTGCTGTTTTTTTGTTCGTTTATTATCCTCCCCTTCAAATAATTTTTGTTTAAATATTTCCATGTTTTCAAGAGCATTTAGGCGCCGTTTTTTTGCTGTACGTGCAGTACCTTAACAGTTTTCTTTATGTTTGCGGGTGAACATTTTGCGTTTACCAAATGGTTTGTAAAATTAAATTCAGGTATTGCGGTGGGGTTTCGTATCCTTTTGTTGTATTCCCTTATGTGTTCACGGAACATATTTCTTACTTTACGTCCTGTTTGTCCTATATAGCTATATTGACACTCACAGGTCTATTTCTGCTTTGCTGTGTAGTAGGCTAGTATCATTTGATATTAAGGACTTGTACCCATCGATCCCACAAACAGAAACAATAGATATGATCCGGAAAACACTACTCGAAAAAACGAAAGACCATATAAAAACAACCCAAATCACAAACACATTACGAACTACACTGCGACAAAATTATTTTAAGTTTAATAATAAAATATACCGACAAACAAACGGACTGGGAATGGGAAATCCAACCTCGGCCATCCTTATGGAGGTATTTATGCAAGAACTGGAGGGGCAGTATATGGAAGAACTGAAAGCCGAGTTAGGCGTAGTATTCTATGCAAGGTACGTGGATGACATTATCTGCGTGATCACCAAGGACAATGAAGAGCAGATACTGGATTACCTGAACAAACAACATGGATGTATTATGTTTACGATGGAAATGAAAAAGAAGGGAACAATAAATTACCTGGATCTGACGATTAACATAGACAAAATTGACAAAAAACTTGTCTACGAAATTTACAGAAAACCTACAGCTACAGACACCATATTACATAACACATCAAATCATCCTCAAGAACACAAATACGCCGCTATAAGACAACTAATAAACAGACTTGAACGAATACCTCTATCGCCAGAGGCATACGGAAAGGAACTAAACACAATATACAACATAGCAACAAACAACGGATATAAAAAGGAGCTCGTGGATAAATTCAGTAAAATATATGCAGTTCAAAAAACAAGCGACAGAGAGCTAGACGAAAAAACTTGGACAGTAATGACTTATACAGGAAAAATGACATACAAACTTGCAAATTTTTTCAGAAAGTATAATATCCACACGGCGTTCAAAACTGGAAACAACTTGGGAAGGATACTTAAAAGCAGCACGAATGAAGAAGACCCATTGAACAAACAAGGCGTGTATAAACTGACCTGTGAGTGTCAATATAGCTACATAGGACAAACAGGACGCAAAGTAAGAACAAGATTCCGTGAACACATAAGGGACTACAACAAAAGGATACAAAAACCCACGGCAATACCTGAATCTAATTTTGCAAACCATTTGGTAAACGCAAAATGTTCACCCGCAAACATAAAGAAAACCGTGAAGGTACTGCACGTACAACAAAAAGGACGGCGCCTAAATGCTCTTGAAAACATGGAAATATATAAACAAAAAACATTTGATGGGAGGATAATAAACGAACAAATAAACAGCAACTCTGATGCGATATTTGCACCATTAAGGCTTGTTTACAAAATACAAAACAAAGACGTAGGTAAAATGACAGATACCAACATACAAAACAAACCTGCAATACCTAAACGGACTAAAATTACTGACTATATACCTGTTCTTACCGCAAAGACAGATTCGTGATAAAATATACATTTTTGGACTCTAACCGCGCGAGACTTTAGGTACCTATATTCAGGACACTTAACATTTGCTAACATTTACGATTATGCACCAATACCTGATTGACCAAATAAATGAAATAAATACGGAAAAACAGACATAAACTGTACAGAACGAAATATGACACTGAAGATGGCACAACGCCGAAACCGGTTTGTCTCCAAACCAAACTTGACAAGGGATGACGGAAAATCGTTCCAACAAATAAAATATATAAATATGGAGACTATTTTTGAGTACGTTCAGGTGGCGTCCCTTCTGTTGCACATGAAGTAGAACTGTAAAACATTCATTCATCTAATATGTATGTATGTACATACATATGTCCCTTAATAATAATTTTCGAAAAAAACTCACTAAAACTGTTTTCACATAATAAAAATAATCGAATCTAAATTTTTGTTCATACAGATACATACTTATATATGTACATATGTGTATGTTCTTGCTATAAGTGCATTAACTCATTTTGTTTATTATTTAATTATGTGTAATATGTGCCCAAGAATGATAAATTAGAAGAATGCGCCAGTTTTACGTCATAGCGTACCGAATATGAGTAGGAAGTGAAATGAAAATACCAACATAGCCGAAACCAGAAGAGATAACGGAACGAAAATGTCGTAATCTTCTAAGAATGATAAATTAGAAGATTGCGACACTTTCGACGCGTTAAATTTTTTGTTTTGGCTTGACAGCTGTGTGACGTCATATCATACCAGAATATCGTGTCAAAATGGAAAAGAAACAAAAAATTCACATTCGCGTGCAAAACAATGAAACAATTAACAAACGAAGTGTACAGTGGAAAATTGTAGTAACGACAACATGAAACGGTTGCATTTTCACAAAAGGATTTTATAATTTAATATTCCTTATCCACTTTTTGAGAATTGTAGAAATACAACATAAGCTGAGTCAACCACACCGGTGTATCACAATTTCACATATTTTAATGTACCTGTTTTTTTTTAATCAAAAACTGCTTTTTTGGTTGTTGGCATGCATAGAACACAAAACTTGTATAGAAAATGCTTCACAATTGCACACGATTTAGAAAATTCAGAGCTTGTGCCTTCCGCAAACCGCTCTCCGCTCTCAGCAAATTTGACAGAATCAGCTGTGTATGCTTGTTTCTATGTTTGTAAGCATCGATTGTTTGCGCTCAAATTCAATGCAAACATGAAGTGCGCAGTGTTAAGTATTAAATCGCAAAGTCTATCAATGATACGGATCAATAAAACTCGCTAAAAATGATGTGAAGGTGTAGCTGTGCGCACTTGGTAGAAAGTTAAGATTCTTGTGTCTCCTAATGCTGCACTGCAGTTTTTTTCAAGGCATCCAATCTAACACAGAGCATAAATGAAGTTATTTGAATATAAATATGTTGCATAAAATTGATAAAAACTTTAATATTTACAAATCAGAGGAGAACATAACCTCACATTTTTCTTGCAGTTTCTTCCGATTCTCAGTCAATTCATGTTCATGACGTTGCACGCATTTTGCTTCACACCATTTTTCGTCGGGAGGCGCAATCACAAACACTGGTGTGAGCGCGTTCGTTTACTATTTCGCCGCCATGTTGGTATTTTCATTTCGCTTCGTACTCATATTCCGTACGCCATGACGTAGAAATGTCGCAATCTTCTAATTTCTCATTCTTGATATGGGCCTCTGACAATTAGTAGCAAAGTACTCTGGAAAGTAAATTTTTGACAAATATGAGATTAAAAAAAATTACCTAGCCAGTAGGGCTATTGAAAAAATGAACAATTAGAAAAATGATGATAATAGAAAAACACTTATGTGGTTAATACATACATATATAGCAAGAATAGATACCTACATAAGTACGTATGTACAAATGTATTTACAAAAAAACTAGATTATATCTAGTATGTGAAAACTAAGGCGTCAATTAAATGCATGTCTAGCAGTTCCACGATAATTGAACATAGTAAGGGTGAAATAAAATCCCATGAAGTATAG
The DNA here is from genome assembly GCA_963971545.1 of Philophylla caesio. Taxonomy (NCBI): domain Eukaryota; kingdom Metazoa; phylum Arthropoda; class Insecta; order Diptera; family Tephritidae; genus Philophylla; species Philophylla caesio. The sequence continues at coordinate 53,034,499 of OZ020607.1, read as the reverse complement.
TCTTTTGGCCGCTATTGTCGAGTGTGTAGCGGTGCGTGCTCAAGTTACATCCCTAAGATTGAATCTCACCCAGGGAAAGTAAAATCTAAATCATCGCAAGGCAATGACAAACCTCCCAGGTTATTTACACCATGAAAAAGCTTCTCATAAAATACATCTGCCGTTCGGAGTCAGCATTAAACTGTAGATCCCTCCGCACTACACAAATAGTAGCAGAAGCTCCCCCAAACACAAACAGATGTAGTGTTAACGCCAAATTATTATATTATTAATAATAAAGGGCAAATATTTCATATATAACTTCTGCATTTATATATCTCAATCCGTTGGGGTTTATCTAGGCTTGCCACATCCCAAAAGCCAGCCAGCTTGACACTCACCTAAAATGAGCTTGATTTCAAAAAAATATCTTGACAATTAAAATAACGCATACATATAAATGAGCAGAAAAACTGCTAAATTTTATTAAAAAAAAACAATAAGAACATAACAAATTATACAAAAATTTAAAAAAACAAAAGCGTATTACAATTCAATATACGTCAAATAATTTAAAAATTCTATATTTAATTCACATTTAACTATATTAATTTTTCCACATATACTTTGTACTTTTAGTAACAGACTTAACTAGTTCTGTTCCTTTAGGCGTTAGCAAAAAATTTTGAAATTTTTTACAATTATCATGTAAGTTTTGTCTTATTAACAATTCAGCCTTTATAAGGTCAAATGCCATTCTATTCCTTTCTTTAGAATATAAATTGTTTAATGTATTAAAAGTTCTTTCACAAAAAGCATTACTAAACGAGATCAATTTAAATATATTTATCAAGTTATTTTTATCACATTTTTTGAAAAAGTAAGACCATATTTTGTCAATGGGAATATCTTTTGGCAATTGATCAAATACTTCTCGAAGACAACAATAATCTGTATATAACATATCATTATCAATAGAATTTGATATCTGTAAAATTTTTGGAAGCTCTGCTAATGTATCCCATGACAAAAGAGATTGTTTCAGATTTAAAACTGATATGTGTTTGTAAATTGATTCATCTCCGAAATCATATCGTTGCTCCAAGTATGAAATAGCATTTGTTAAAAATTGATTTGCTTCTAATTTGAATGCTTCAACATCATTGTTTGAAATATTTTTAAAAATAACCAAAACTCTACTTCCATAGAAACAATCCTTTCTTCGGCTTTGAAGACTATTTATAAGTTTACTCATTATCCTGTGAAGTTCCATTATTGTACAAGAATCATTTTCAAGCGCTAGTATAGCTGATTGGAATTCATGCATTACATTATGAATAAAATACAAATACGCCTCTGATAAACCTTCAGAAATGCATTCTTCATCCGCATTATTTAGTTCAGTATCTGACATTCCATATGATACAAATTTCCAGATTTCTTTTCTGCAGTTGTTTTCCCCCTTTTGTAAAAAGTACCTTTTAACCGCAGGCCAAGAATGTAATAATCGGTCAATTGCAGGCAAAAGGGAAAGCCATCGAGTGGGAACATGCCGAAGTAGATGCTTGTATTCGATACATGCAAACTCAAAACATTCCTTTAACTTTTCATTTGACAACACTGTGAGAGAAATGCTGAGAGATGAGACTAACAGACTGCGAAACCAACAATGGCGCAATATAGCAGGCCTTAGACAGGCAAAGTCTCTCCTTGGGGGATACAATATGAAAAGGCACAGGTTGCTGATGAGCCTCCCCAAGGAGAAACTAAGAATCATGACAGGAATTCTGACGGGTCAGTGCAGATTAAGGGGCCACCTACACAAGCTAGGGATTTGGTCAAGCGACCTCTGTCGCTTCTGTGACTTAGAAACAGAAACCCCGCAGCATCTACTCATGGAGTGCGTTGCTGTGGCGCGCAGAAGAGGCACGGCCTTTGGACGGCCGTGGCCGGATGAGCAACACTTACACTCATTACCCCCGACAACCATACTAGGCTTTCTAGAGGTGCTGGGGCTTATGGAAGTACTGTGATATGAGCCGTAGAGGGCACAATAGACCCATCGGTCGCAGTGCATTCCTCTCATTTATAATCTAATCTAATCTAATCTTTCATTTGACAAAGCTGATGTGCTAAATTCATTGAAGGTTTTAATCACAATGTTTCCTACGTCGACAGATAAAGCATTTAAAGCACTTTTGATGCAGTTATTTATTACATGGCAGTTGCAATTTGCCTTTACAATTTTATGGTTTACCTCTTTAAGTTTTTTATATACGGAATTATGAACACCGTAATTAACTGCCGCATTATCCGCACTGTATGCTGCAATTTGCTGAATGTTAAGGTTATTTTCAGTTGTTATTCTTACGATATGGCCAAAAATGTCTTTGGCAGCCTCTTTTGGGTCTTCATAAAAATCTAAAATTTTCTGTTGTATTCCTGTTTCAGCATCGAAATATTGAACGGCATATGGATACGTTTTCACGTTTCCAATATTTGATGCGTCGCTGCTTACCGAAAAGTAAAAACTTTCTTTTAATGCATCAGTTACTTTTTCTCGTGCGTATGGTGCCAATACGTTGCGTGTTATAGCTGATGCTTTGGTACGGCCACAACTTATTTTATTAGCAATTTGACTGTCGCAAAATATTGAAGAACTTAGTTTTAATTGACAGTCTAAGCTGTTGTAACTAAGCCCGTGAACAACATTGTGAAAAACACACATTAGTTCAGCCCTGGATATGTGTGAATCCTCCTTTGAGTCTGCCGGAACAGTGAAGTTTATCATGCTGTGTGACAATTTTTGAGACAATGCTAATTTCATATGCCGTTTTGCTTGGGCATGTTTGCGTAATGCTCGATTTCCTTCATATTTTATACAAATATTAATTTGGCATAATTTGCAAAATGCGGTATAATCATCTTTTTTTTTAATCCATTTGCTATATTCTGCTTCTTCAATCCATCTATCGCAGAATGTTGTATATCTTCCTTTTTTTGAAGTTCCGGCATCTTCGTTATTTTCCATGGTAAATGAACGGCTCAATATATTGAAGGCTCAATATATTGTAACAATATTAATTTAAATTCTTAAACGAATATAACATTCAACAATTTAAGTTTACTATACGCATCAGAAAAATTTACGCTTAATTTCAAACAGCTGTTTAATGTTGTACAGTGATGGGCAAAAACAAGCAATAAGTCAATGGTGAGTTAGGGAGGAAACTACTTTTTTGGTTATCGATTGCAATGAATTATTGATATTGGGCAAAAAATAAGAATTAGTTTTTGGGTTTGGTGTTTAGCAAATGATGATACATATTTTTTAATATTGAATTTTTTTAATTTTAAAAATTAACTGGACAAATTAAATTTTATCTTGACACTTGACAGGACCTAAAAAATCTTGACAATCAAGCTCATTCCAGGTCATGTGGCAACCCTAGGTTTATCTGAAACGAAGCAACTGTCAAATTTTGCCATGAGTAAAAAGTTACGAATTGGCACAGCAGAGAAGTAAAAATCGATCATCTTCATTTATCTTGCTGTAAAATTTTTCACTAGCCCTAACACCGCTTGCGTATAGAGAATAGCAAGGGGAAGAGCCTGTAAGCATCTGGAACGTCAAGTTATGTCAAGTTTCATCGTTTGCTTTTACATGAAATCACTTAAATTTTTACTACCGACAATTTTTTTTACATGAATACATAAAAAGCTTCAAAAAATCGGCAAATAATTTTATATAGTATAACGAAAGAATGGCATCGCGCGCAATATGTAAAAACAAAAACGGCAAATAATTGCCTTTTTATGCAATGTCCTATTCGGTGAGAGTACGAGTATGTGGGAAGCATTTCAACACCTTTGAATCACCTTTCTTCTGCACCAGAACAGCTAAATTTGAATAAACAGCTAAAGCCCAAAACATGCTTGCAATTTTAACTTAAAAACATTTGGTATAAGTAACAAGCAAGCAGATTCTTCCTGGCAAGCTGGTTATACAAGAATTTGTTTATTTGCTCGTGCAAATGACAGCTGATGATCTCTGGGCAGACTTGGCTCAGATGGGTCCGTAAACGGTCGCGTAGTCTCTATACTTTAAAACGGGATGTTATATCCCAGGGCACTGCCTCATAGGCAACAACGAGGGCCGTCTCGGAGTACCCTTCTACATACGTATGCTGTAGAAGCTGCAAAATTAATGAAAAGTAAGAAACGGTTGTATATCTTCTATGCAATTGTCCTGCGCTAGCGAGCAGCAGGGTACTTCTTTTTGGGGACCTTGAAGAATTTACAATGTATGTACATACATGTAACATGCAATTATTTCTATGAAAGAAATCTTTTGAAAATAAAATCTAGTTTAATGTCCGAATTCAGTAAGCAGTATCAGTGCCTAATAGACAAAAGTCGCAATTTTAGACCAATTGGCATTAATTGGTCTCAAGTCCTCTACCCTGTCAATTGTGATCAAGTGATAAGCAAGTCACAAAAGCTAAGACAAACACAAAAAATTCAAACGCGAGGAAAGGTAATAATCTTTAACTCATACATAGTCTCAAATTTAAAAACTTGAGATTATACCAAATTACTGAATACCACATTGAGCACATTGAGCGTTGCCTACCTCTTATGACATTTGTCTTAATATATAAAATCTTCAAAAATATTTTAAGACAAACCAGTTTCGGCGTTGTGACATCTTCAGTGTCGTTATTCGTTCGAAAAATTGTTTAAAAATTTAATATATGATAAGTACTTTGTGGTTTCCGTTTCAATAATAATGTAGTGGAAGTAAAATTAGTGATGTGCTGCCGTATTTCTATTATTTATCAAAGGATTTAAATTTAAACTGGTAAAAAGACCTGCTGGCTTAGACATTTTTATTCACCTCATATTTGTCAAAAATTAATTTTCCAGAGTACTTTGCTACCGATTGGCTCAGGACCTTTGTGAGAAACCAAAAAAAAAAAAAAACAATTGCATAAATTAAAGTTCATAGAAACACAAAAGGGAATTAACAAAATTTGATTTTTAGTATTTGAATCATGTAAATCGGGTAATATATTTATACCAATACAAACGCAAACGAAATTCGTTTAATAAAACAAGAAATTATTAACACAACACTAAAGTTAGGTACAAAGGATATACATATGTATGTACATAAATATGTGTGTTTGTACTTATATGTATATGTTACATATAAAGCTTTCTGGAAAAACGAAAATCGAGAAATACAAAATAAAAACAATTGGGTAAGAGTAAAGCAATGACAAACAGTGTGTCAGCCTCGTCCTTGATAGTGGGGAGTATCGTTTAAATGGGAGCGGTATGCAAAAGTAGTAAAGTAAAGTATTAAAGTGCTGCACGCACCTCCAGAGTATTGGAAAATCATTTATTATCGATACTACCCCACCCACCACAAACTTAGTCAGCAGTTGAGATCTTCACGCAATCACTGTGAATCACATTTTTAATTTTTAATTTCCTTTTTCTTTGCCTTATATGTTGAGCAAATTGAATTCTTTATACATATGTATGTACATAGGAGTATGAACATACCTATACTTACATACATACACTTATATGCATGTACCCATTAACATGTATGTATGTATTTACATAAAGAGAAGTACATCAGTATGTGCGTGCCTGTAACTATGTTTCCAGTATCGATTCGGTACGTAACTTCGTCTGATTAAGAAGACTTAGCAAAATCAGAGTAACCATTTGAGTTCTGATTTTACAGCTTGCACAACTATTTAACATGTCTTCAAAACATTTCGTTCTTTGCCAATATGCTGCTCATATAACATATATGCATATAAATATTTGTAGTACATACATACATACATACATACACATGTGCGTACCATATGTTTATGTTTAGGTGAACGTTTGCTGATAGTAGCGTGCTTATTTTTTCTGTTTTTTTTTTGCTTCAAGGGAATTTCTTAGCACCGCATGCTGAAAGTCAAGGTGAAATCTGTATATTCACTTCTGTTGATAAACGCCATTTTTATGAATAGATAGCACATATGTATATTCAATAAATATGCGGAGCTAACATTTTGCAGTCTGTATATATTTACTATGTATAAACAATCTTAGCAGGGCGAATCCATGGTGTTAATCAATCAGCTGATTGGTGGCTGGTTGTCAAAATCAATTATTTTGTTTGAAGTAAGTAAACAACTTCACTATTTAACTACAAGAACTTCAAAAATATAGTTCAATGTAGCTTTTTACGGTGATTCTTATAGTGTATAAAATATTTCCCATATGTTTAATATAAAGGAGATAAACTCTGACAATAGCCCACCAAAGCGTTGTATTTTTTTATTCGCTACCATCTGACATCAATTCGCCTTGAATCGTAGGATATTTCAAATATTTTTTATTATGAGAATGCTCAAATAATGTTTAAAGAATATGAACGAAATCGTAACAATTACTTGACGCATTCGACAGAAACCTTAAAACTCATTTGATATTATTTTTTTTAACACTTGTATGTAAATTAAAATACCGCGATTCAATAAAAGAAAGTAGCTCCACTTAATGCCATTCGTTGTTGTTGTCAGCCATCTAATTTTTAATAAAATTATGCCATTTTATCAAACTCATGGTACCTTATTCACTAATTTTATTTTATTCTTTCTTGTAAAAGTAAACATTAAAAGAAGGAACATAAATTAAGAAGAAAATATTTACGAACATTTTGAACTTCTCCCCAAGTTGTGAAAAATCGTTACTTACGTGTAAACTATCTGGGTTGTTCAGTAAACATATTTTTAACCATTTAAACGCGATTGAAACATCCACAGAATAATTAAAATTCTTTATTTGCCTTTTATTTTTAAATCGGTTTCTTAAGGATGACCTTGGCTTTTTTTTGGCTATACACTTTCGACAATAGGATTGACGGAACTAAATTTTATACACGTAACTAATATGTGAATTTCTTTTTGGACGAGGGTCTTTAAAAGTCAATTTTTTTAAATTTTTGCACAACTTTGAAATTTAAAATTCGTTAAAGTAAATACGCTTACCTTAAAACACATTTTTTTTCAAAATTATGTTAATTCTAAAAAATTTCACTTAGGAAGAGTACCTTAAAAATAAAATAAAAATAGTTATATATTTATTTCTCATAAATTAAAAATACGTTTACGATGAATTATTTTCATAAAGATATATACATTTTTTTTATAAATTATATATTTAGAATCATAAAGGTGCGAATCCTGTTAGTGTGATGGAAAATACTATCTAGCCAATATTTCATCAATCGAAAAAGACCAAAATGCATACGCAAGTGGAATCAGATATATAAATTTTTGCATCAAACAAAGTCCGCTAAACGAACCAAACTAAAAATCCCAAACAAAATATCTTAATTTAATTGCCCATTTAAACCTTTTACATATAATGAAGAGTAACTCTAAACTACTTTTTCAATTCTTAACCATTTTTAGTTCCGAAAATATTGCGCGTTTGTTTTAGAGAACTAATATTACTCATACGCCCCGCTGTCCCACGATAAAGCTTTTTTAAAAATAAATGGCTGTTTCTCTTGCAATTTAGCATTTCATAAATTAATTTAGTAATATTAAGTGATATAGTTTTAGCAATCGCTGTTTCTAACCTATTCATTCAATATTTTGACCAATATTCAGCAGCAGTTTAGAAGATGCGGAGATCTTTTGCTGGAAAAATGTAAAGTTATTTTTCGATTTAAAATATTTTGAGTTAGGCAAAATTGACAGCTTTTATTCTATAAAACTAGTTTAAGTTGTTTGTTAAGCTTGTATAACTATAATAAAATATATTAATTATTTTGCCAATTTTTCGTTTTTTGTTCTATTTCCTATATTTATTGGCTTTTTGTTACAAATATTAGTATATTTTACTGCTATTTAGCTTGTGTTTTCTTCTCATCGATTTGAAGATTCATAAAAATCTGTTCTCTTTTTATTAAGAAATAAGGGTAAGGGAATGTATTTTATTTACTTAAATAATAAAATATAAATTAAATAGGAATCATTGGTGTGTACGAAATTTTCTTAAAAAAGATTAAAAAGCATTTTAAATATAATATTACGCTCACTCTGCTTTACCTTTTTAATTTTTCTTATAAAGGGTTATCGTTTGGCGTGAAAAGCGATAAGTAATGATTTTGTACAATGAAATGAACGCTTACACATATTTATTTTCTTGTCATACTTTCATCTCATTTTTTAAGAAAGAGAAAACCTTGTTTTGCAATTTTTCAACCTACATATGTACAGTAGTGTCCCAATAGTTCGTAGCTGTGAGATATTAAAATAATATTTTGAAAAAAATACTGACGCATGTTTAATTGGGATTTCTTTGAGGCAGTATTTTTGCTGCGAATTTTCAAGATTTCGTTATAATGGAGTATAAAGTAATGCAATTCTACTGTACATTATGTTTCCATGTACATTTATACTATTTATTCTCATCTATTCGTTAAATCAATGTCTGTGTTACGAAAACCATCAAAGTCGCGAGTAGCTCGCTGGCATTTGTCGACGTTAATGTGTTTTTCTTTTAATATAACTAATTGATGGCATTGATTTTTCATTTGTTAACGTCATCTGATGCAGATGCTTACATTTGTGTAGCAACAAAGACTTTCTAATAGCAATCATTGTAAAAGCACATTCGCACTTACGTATATATACATAAATATGTACGTCTATACGTATGTATGTAGAGGTGGCAAAAAATAATAAAATAATAATCGTAATATTTTTTAAAATTTAAACACAGTTTTTTTTCACCACCAGCAATGGGTTGTGCGCAGGGCTTGGAACCCGCCACGTAAAAAACAACTTCCAATGAAAAGGAAAAAAAAGCCTCGGATGAGACCCCCCTTTTTTGATGACGACCACGGCAAACGTATTAAGGACAACGATTTGAGGGCATGCACCTGGAATGTCCGGACCCTTAATTGGGAAGGTGCCTCTGCCCGGCTGGTTGATGTCCTCAGCAGAGCGAAGGCTGACATCACCGCCATCCAAGAGATGCGATGAACGGGACAAGGGAAAAAATCGATAGGCCCTTGCGACATCTACTACAGCTGCCATGTAAAGGAGCGCAAATTTGGTGTCGGATTTGTGGTGGGAGAGAGACTGCGCCGTAAAGTACTGTCGTTCACTCCGGTGGATGAACGTCTCGCCACTATCCGCATCAAGGGGAGATTCTTCAACATCTACCTGATTTGCGCCCACGCCCCGATGGAAGAGAAGGACGATGGGACCAAAGATCGCTTCTACGATCTCCTTGGTCGCACGTATGAGCGGTGCCCCCACCACGATATAAAAATCGTGCTTGGCGATTTCAATGCCAAGGTGGGCAAGGAGGGCATCTTTGGTTCTACAGTCGGAAAATTCAGTCTCCACAACGAAACGTCCGATAACGGAATGAGACTGGTTGGACCAGGTTCCAGCATAAAAAGATTCACCAAGCTACGTGGCTGTCTCCAGATGGTAAGACACGAAACCAAATCGACCACGTTGTGATAGACAGAAGGCATGCTTCCAGTGTCCTAGATGTGCGCACGATCCGAGGAGCCAACATCGACTCGGATCATTTTCTTGGGGCAGCTAAGATCCGCACGCGCCTCTGTGCAGCAAAAAGCGCACGCAAACGGACACAAGGAAAGCTCGATGTCGGAAAGCTGCAATCGCAACAGACAGCCACCCACTTCGCCACTCGACTTGCACTCCTGCTCTCTGAGAGCAATAATCAACAGCACGATATTTCCGAGCAGTGGAAACATATTTCTCGATGTCTACATACCGCCGCTGAAGAATTTATCGGATTTCAGCGAGCCCGAAAGAACAACTGGTATGACGAGGAATGCCGTGCCGCTACGGAATGTAAAGACGCTGCCTACAGGGCCACACTGCGATCGGGCGCAACGCGAGCTGTGCGGGAGCGTTATCGTGAGTTGAAGAAGGAAGCAAGACGCATTTTTCGTGAGATAAAGAGAGATGCCGAAATGCGTGAGTGCGAGGAGCTTGAGATGCTGGCCGACAGGAAAAGCGCCCGAAAATTTTTTCAGAAAGTAAAGCGGCTAACAGAAGGTTTCAAGACCGGGGCGAATTCCTGTAAGAATGACAACGGCGACCTGGTGACTGATGTTCACAGCATACTTAAATTATGGAGGGAGCACTTCTTCACACTGCTTAATGGAAGCAGCTGCGACAACGATGGAGAAGATGATGAACCCGAATCCCCAATCAATGATGATGGACGTGATGTACCATAACCCGACTATGACGAAATTCGGAAAGCGATAGCACGGCTGAAGAACAACAAAGCCCCCGGGGCTGACGGGTTACCAGCTGAGTTATTTAAGTACGGCGGTGAGGAGCTGGTTAAGTGCATGCACGATCTCATCTCTGGAATATGGTCGGAAGAACGCATGCCTACTGATTGGAACTTAAGTGTGCTCTGCCCAATCCACAAAAAGGGTGACCCTGCAGTCTGTGCCAATTATCGCGGGATTAGCCTTCTTAACATCGCGTATAAGGTTCTGTCAAGTGTATTGTGTGAAAGACTTAAGCCCACCGTCAACGAACTGATTGGAAGCTTTCAGTGTGGCTTTAGACCTGGTAAATCCACCACCGACCAGATATTCACAATACGCCAGATCTTGGAAAATACCCGAGAAAGAAGAATCGACACACATCATATTTTTGTCGACTTCAAAGCCGCCTTCGATAGTACGAAAAGAAGTTTCCTATATGCCGCAATGTTTGAATTTGGGATCCCGGCAAAACTTATACGGCTATGTAAAATGACGTTGAGCAACACCACCAGCTCCGTCAGGATTGGGAAGGACCTCTCCGAGCCGTTTGATACTAAACGAGGTTTCAGACAGGGTGACTCTTTGTCGTGCGATTTCTTTAACCTGATGCTGGAGAAAATAATTCGAGCCGCAGAACTAAATCGGTCAGGTACCATCTTTTATAAGAGTGTGCAACTGCTGGCGTACGCCGATGACATTGACATCATCGGCCTTAACAACCGCGCGGTTAGTTCTGCCTTCTCCAAACTGGATAGAGAAGCGAAGCGAATGGGTCTGGAGGTGAACGAGGGCAAGACGAAGTATCGCCTGTCATCAAATAGACAGTCGGCACATTCACGACTGCGATCACAAATCACTGTTGACAGTTATAACTTTGAAAAAGTTGAGAACTTCGTTTACTTAGGAACCAGCATTAACACCAATAACAGCGTCAGCCTTGAAATCCAACGCAGAATCTCTCTTGCCAACAAGTGCTACTTCGGACTGAGTAGGCAATTGCACAGTAAAGTCCTCTCTCGACGGACAAAAACCATAATCTATAAGTCTCTCAGCATGCCCGTCCTATTGTATGGTGCAGAAGCATGGACGATGACAACATCAGATGAGAGAGCTCTTGGAGTGTTCGAGAGAAAGATTCTTCGAAAGATTTATGGACCTTTGCGTCTTTGCGACGGCGAATACCGCGTTCGATGGAACGATGAGCTGTACGAGCTGTACAATGACGTAAATATAGTGCTGCGGATTAAGAATCAGCGGCTCCGCTGGCTAGGTCACGTCGTTCGAATGGATGAAATAGCTCCAGCCCTGAAGGTTTTTGACGCGGTACCCGCGGGTGGTAGCAGAGGAAAAGGAAGACCTCCTCTGCGTTGGAAAGACCAAGTGGAAAAAAACTTGGCTATACTTAGGACTTTCAATTGGCGCCAGTTAGCACGAGATAGGGACAGCTGGCGTGCTTTGTTGACCTCGGCCAAAATCGCTTAGGCGGTTAATGCGCCAATTAAGTAAGTAAGTAAGTAAAACCATACCAAAGACCAATTTTAAAACTATACAAAAAAAAAAACAATTATAATTCTCCATTATTTCTTGAACTTTCAAACTTTAATAAAAAAAATTTTAGGACCTTTTTTTACGTTTTTTCTCAAAAGTAAATTAAGATCAAACGTTATGTAATAGCAAACGCAGCAGAATAAATTCTTAAACTCAACGGAAATAAAATAATTAAAAGAAAAATATTAATTAAATATTTTATGTAAACTTTGACTCAACTGACTTCACTTTTCTGTTTAATTATCGCACTTAAGAAATGTTCCTTTGGTGTTTACTTTTTTTTTCAAGACGTAGCAAACCGCAATTCGACTAAGTTTTTATATGTTGAATCTACAGCAAGTTGACATTGATTAATCAATCGATCTGTGTAAGCTGTAAAACTTTATCATCGGCCGCTAAATTATTAATCTGTAATTTATAAAAAATGACATATATTACTACTATTGACATATTTTCGAGAAAATGTACTGAATGTTCATTGAATATTAATAAACATTTAATTATTGAGATTTAAATGATCATATTTGTTAAGGTTTCACAAAGAGTTAGTCAAACACATTCCTTATACTACACCTGAATTCACAGTGTTGATGTCATCAGTTCATAAGGTATGTTCTCGCTCTCTGAAAGCAACCCTTATGCCTCAGTCTTATAGGTCATATAAAATAATGGTAACATAATTCATTATAAAAAGGCATTATATGGATTATGTACCTTATTACAAGCCATATAGGCTGCTAATAATAATTAGACTTACAATGTGGTTGCCATGACTATCATCAATGATAAAACTCAATTTGCTCTCTCTTTTTTCTAGGCCATATAATTACGAATTTAAGAAGGGGCACTATGTAGTATAATAACCTTATTATAAGGCTTGTCGGTCAGTAGAGTGTTCCTTATTTCTTACAATTGCTTATATAATTATTTTAGACCATACCTTTGTGCCCGTTACTTAAAGTATCCAAATAGTACCTACACTCATTGACGTGTACCTATGGTTGTCTGATATACATACATAAAATTTAGCAAAACTTATGCCCGTGAGTTAAACAAAAAAATAATGTTCGATTCCCATGAATAAAGGTTGTTTATACCCTCAACTTCTTTTTATAGTTTATTTACCATTAAAGTACACAGAGCAATATTACGTAAGCAGATTTTTGACGTGTTTCATAAGTTTTCAAGTTTTCGGAGTACATGCGATTATGCTTTATTGAAAATTAAAGAAAAGTTAAGAAAAAACGGTACATTTGTCATAGCAGACCTATTTTGCATGAGAAGCCATTAATTGCAACTTTTCAAACTCGTACAACATGATGGAGTATTTCAAAAAACATCAACATTATCATTTTTTTTTTAACTTAATAAAGCAAATTATAATTTTTCAATTGTGGTGGTTTGCATTTGTTGTTTGTTTTGCTAAAATTTCATTTATTAGCTCCTATGTGTTCATATTGATCAAAGCGACTAGAGCGAAGAAAATGTGATCCACGAATTTCTATGCTTTTATCCAAGGTGGATTCAATAAGGTGGCGGTAACCGCATATAAGTAAAAATCCAATATGTATTTTGTTTTTGCTTTTTGGTGAGCATTATGTCAAATACCATTAGACATTTACATATATTGGCAGCCAATCAGAACGAAGCAGTTTGACATAATACTCACCGAAGCGAAAAAAACCAGCTGGCGCCTCACCGCCACCTTATTGAATTCGCCTTGCTTTTATCGTTAGTCTTTCTTCTTAGCTGTGCTCCAACATGAACACATATACGCGATGCTCATTGACTATTTTCTCTGCTATTTTCGTAGCTCCTCTCGTAGCTCTTATCGAACGAAACACAAATACGCGATGCTCATTTACAATTTTCTATGCTACTATCGCAGCTCTAACATAAACACATATACGAGGTACCCGTTTACAATTTTCTCTGCTATTATCGCAGCTCTTATCTTCGCTCTTATCGCAGCTCCAACATACACGCACCCTAACCCTGACGGCCCAAGATACTATCAACTTCTCTAATAAACGCTAATAATAACATGGTAGACGAGTTCCTAATGTTGAGAGGCTCGACTATTGCTGAGTTAAAATGTCTCACTCTTAGTCTGGCCAAAGCCGGACAATCGCACATTATGTGCTCCGACTTCTCCTCATCCTCAAGATACAGACGGCAGTCCGTCTCGGTGGCGAGTCCAATCCGGTGCATGTGGACACGCAGATTGTTGTGACCGGTCAAATAACCTGTAAGCAACCTAATGCTGCTCCTATTTAAGTGGATTATGTCCTTCCTAGAAAAAGGATACCCAAATAATTTGCCTGTCTGAGGTCTCCTGCCGTTGCCCAGTACCTACTGCGTTCTGAGTTTACCCACTTAGTGATTAAAAATCTCGAAGAGGACCAGCTAAGCCCGCAAAACTGTTCCAGTCCCGCAGTGACCTGGTACCCAGCATAGTGTTACCTTGTTTTTTGCTACCAAGAGTTGAAGAGTGTCATAGCACTCCCTGACGAGCCAGAAATTGATCAGCCTATTAGATTGGGCAATTGCAAATAGTTAATTTATCTGTAGTTAACATTATTAAACCTCGCTTTTAAATTATTTTAATACAAGTTTAAATTATTATAGCTTTATTTTGTTAATGATTTTAAAGTGTTCTGTTTGGTGACACTGTGTGGTGAAAAAGCCCTCAGCTGACAGGGTTTCACGACAAAAATCGACGATGAAGCGAACCAGATATGGGGCCATTCAGGGTTTTGCCGATTTTGACAGTTCTCAAAAAAAGTACATAAGCTAAAAAGATTATATGGCTCACACACCACGTTTATTTTTAGTTGTTTGGTAATGTATTAATTAAACCGCTGTCTAGAACTTATATTTTAACAAATTTTTGGAAACTAAAACACTTTTAACACTAAAAATCAGCTTACTCTTGAGAATATTGCAGTAAGTTTCTATCGAAAAGGTTCTCTGAAATTGTCGCAATAGATAACTTATAGTTAAAATAATGTTTGGGAGCACAATGATATATTGCCTTAGAAACAAAACGGCGAGGTTACCAAAAAAATACGTTTACTGAGTACTCTATAGAGCAAACCTTCAAACCTTCAAAATTACGCACATATTCTTTTGGTAGTTGACTATGAATGCTAAAAAGGTTCACACTTTATATAAAAGATGAAAGCTTTACGAGTGTATGTACTAATATACATTATCAAATAATATATTTCTTTTTCTCTTATTCATTTCAAGATATAGAGCTGAAAGAACGACTAATCGCCACCGTTAAGAAAGAAGTAAAGCAGTTGATGGAGGAGGCCGTTACCAAAAAGTATATACACGAGGAAAGCAGTTCGGTGACATCACTTTGTGCAGCGGTAGAGGTATGCCTCAGTCATGGGTTACGTCGACGTGCTTTGGGTCTGTTTAAAACTTCTTCAACGACGGCATTAATACAAAAGATTGCGAGAACTTGCCCGGAAGCGGATTATATAAATCGCTGCTTACTAGAAATCGAAATGATTAACGAAACGCACACAGTCACCGGCAAACGATCTTCCTCAAGCAGTGATAGTATTATCAAGCCAAAATTGCTTAGCAAGGGCAGTAGCAATTCGGTCACGACCATCAACACGATGTCGTCGACAACTAGTGGCTGTACAACGGCAGTAGTGAAGTGAGTAGAAAGAGAGAGAGAGAGAGAGAGAGAGATATAGAGAGAGAGCGAGATAGAGAGAGTGGGCGAGCGAGAGAGAAAGAGAGAGCGAGCGGTAGTCATTTAAAAAATTTAAATAAAAAAAAGGTTTTAAACAAATACTGACAAATACGTAATGTCTGCATGAGCTGGATATGTCTAAAAATTTAGTTTACTATTTTCGCCAGATATCTGTGGATACGCCTAGCGCTGTATGAACGCCGTCTTTCCAAAATTATTGAGTACTTGGTTCAAAACGCCAATAATTTTTATGATCGTGATGCGCTGGTCGCCGATCCGGATTATGGCTCCATACTCAGTTCGCTCTTAGTCGGACCTTGCGCGCTGGAGTTTACACGCGCCAAGACCCCAGACCACTATTGGTCGGATCCACATGCTGATGAACTTGTGAGTGCCCATCATGACAACAGAAATCTGTATAGAAATTAGAATGATGTAATTTAAAATTATCTCTCAGGTTCAACGTCATCGAATTAGTTCTGGTAATCGCACACCACCGATTATGCATCGCCCCATCATCAACTTTAAGCGCAGCTTACACACCAGTTCTGATGATACCAGTAGTGGTTCATACAAAGCGAGTTCACCTGCTAGCGTCGCCAAGGATTATGTTGAGTCATTGCATCAGAATTCGAAAACTACACTTTTATATGGAAAAAATAACGTCTTAGTGCTACCGGTGAATTGTGGATTATGCAAATTGCTAACATGTCGTTATCTTAAATTTTCTTTCCTTTGATAAATGTAGAAAGACGTGAACGAACCAATGCCTGGTTATTTGAGCCTCCACCAAAATGTCCAATTCCTCATCATTAAATGGACACCTAATCAATTGATGAACGGCTATAATGAAGCTGAAGGCACCGATAAAAGTTTCTATTGGGCATATGCGCTTAATATAAATGTTGATGAAATTGTCTATGTGCATTGCCATCAGAATCGTGGTGAAGATACGGGCGGCACTATAATTTTGGTTGGACAAGATGGTGTGCAACAGCCACCAATTCACTTTCCAGAAGGTGGTCATATGCAGGCATTTTTGAGCTGCTTAGAAACAGGGCTATTGCCGCATGGCCAATTGGATCCACCGCTTTGGTCACAACGAGGCATGGAGAAAATGTTTCCATGGCCGAAGAGTGTACGCCGCCGCATATTACCATCTGTGATGGAATCCACCGATGAAACACCCATCGATTATGTCTTCCGTGTTGTGAGCAAAAGTCAGCATGAAGAATTTTGTAAGTTTAGTAAGTTCGTTTTGTGGTAGTTAATTAAATGAATATATTTATCACTTTTGTTTGCAGTGGCAACTCATCCCATTTTGGAGTTGGGACGTACAAGTCCACGACGCAAACATTTGAGCAGCTGTTCGACCACTGGTAGTAGTGACTGTTCTAGTAAAAGTCTTTCTATGGAACAGAGTGGAGGAGAATCGCCATTGGTAAGAGAATTGGGAATTAGTTATATTATTTTCCAATGTTCTGTAAAACTTTGCAGTTTACGTACAAATGTATCTTTGAATATTTGTTTACCTAACTGAGTGAATTTGAAACGTAACGAATTCGATTTTACTCATACAGCTTTTTAAAATAATAAGTCGATTAACTGAAGTTCATTTCGGGTCACTGCAATTATAAGTTAAGAAAAAATTCGTGTGATCCAAATGGTACTAGATAAGAAAGCGGTGTAGAATGAGTTCGTCTGAATACACAAAGAGTAATGGATAGATACGCAATGAGGTATAAACGGCGACGAGTGGGTCTTTTGTGCCCTCATTACCTTATCTGTTACATAATTGTCCTAGGCACCTCTGGTTTGGCACAACGCAAGATAAGTCGTGTTACCAGATCCCTAACCTATGTCATATTAGTCTGCAGTGAGCTGTCAGAACATCTAGCGGCTCAAATTACTTCGTATGTTATTCTGAGCTTTTGTTGTTGTTGCCTCCGACAGGGTGTGAAATGATCCCTTTTCAAGTTTGCTGGTTTTGAGACAAACCGGTTTCGGCGTTGTGCCATCTTCAGTGTCATTTTTCGTTCTGGTTAATTTCATTTTTTCGTCCGTATTTATAATTCTATTATCTATGTTCGTGTAAATCAGGTCAGTTGTGGGTCCGTGTGTTACTTTGTTTACTTCAGGCACCACTTAGTTACTTGAATTGTGCATATTTATTCATGTTATGTTGTCTTAAGGTTCCCGTTTTTACGCCGTTATGTTGTGGTTTGTACCTGAAGGTAGATAAAAATCGGTAATTTTCCTTATTTTGGATTTTGTGTCGTCGATATTTGTTGTGTATTGTTTGTTTGTTGTTTCGACGGCTATTTCCTGGCTTTTGTTTTTTCATCCGTATAGTAATTTCAACGGTTCGAATATTACGTCTGATCCGGTGTTTATTTGCTCGTTTATTATTTTGCCGTTGAACTTTTTTGTTTGTATATTTCCATGTTTTCCAGTATATTGAGACGACATCCTTTGTGTTGTGCGTGTAATACCTTAGCCGTTTTGTCAATTTGTGTCGGTGTACATTTTTGGTTCAACATGTGGTGTGCGAAGTTTGACTCTGTTGTTGTTTTTGGTTTCAGAGTCTTTTTATTGTGGTACCTTAAGTGTTCCCGGAACCTTGTTCGTATTTCCCGTCCAGTTTGTCCGATGTAGCTGTTTTGACATGCATATGTGAGTTTGTACACACCTTGTTTATTTAGTGGGTCTTCGCCATTTTGACGTCCACGATGGTTTGTTCAATTTCCTTCTTCCTGATGTAGTTGGGTATGTTGAATTTAAGACATTTCTCCAATAGTGCAGCATCTTCTTTGCTAACATTTACTTCTGTTAAATTAATAAATTTATCGTGGAATTTTGGTTTAATTTCATGTTGCTTGACGTCTCCTTTTTTCATCTTTACAAGGTCATCGAGTTTTTTCGTTAAGGTCTTGTATTTTTTCTCCGTTAGTTTATTGTTGTGGCTCCTTATTGTGTCGAAGTTGTTCATAATAATGTTGATTGGAATACGCTCTGCTAGCTGCAAATGTATTGATAATAATTCAGTGTTTGTCCTTTCTTTCTTTGCATGTAAGCTTTTTAGTTCATTCTTCAGGTATTCTTTTTCTGCTTTCTTGATAGTTCTCCTGCTCGTATTGTGTTCGTGTTTGTTTTGATTTGAGCGAATTTCGGTGTGACATTCAATGTCAAACATTGTTTGTTGAACCAAATGTTTGCTTTCGTGTTGTGTATTTTGAGTTTTCGTCGTGCGTATATTGTTAGGAGTATGTGCGTTCTGATGTTGTAAGCCTGTCTAGCATTGATGATGGTTTGATCTTTTGTTGTTGTTACTTCCGACAGGGTGTGAAATGATTGGTTTTGGAACGAATTTTGGTCATCCCTTGTCAAGTTTGGTTTTAAGACAAACCGATTTCGGCGTTGTGCCGTCTTCAGTGCCATTTTTCGTTCTGGTTCTATTGTCTATGTCGTAACAAACGGGAACCATAAGACAACATCACATGAATAAATAAGCACAATTCAAGTATATGAGTGGTACCTGAAATAAACAAAGTAACACACCGACCCACAACTGACCTAACCTCCACGAACATAGATAATAGAACTATAAATACGGATGAAAAAATTAAATTAATTAGAACCAAAAATGACACTGAAGATGGCACAACGCCGAAACCGGTTTGTCTTAAAACCACTCTTGACAAGGGATGACGAAAATTCGTTTCAAAACCAATTACTTCGTATGTGTTAAAAAGCAATTTGTTCTCTCCACACCAATCGGGCTTAAGAGCTAAACACACCCGTTGTACTGCATCGCTACCAAGCGATGTTATGTCTACTTGACTTTTCAAAGGCATTTTGCTTCAGTCAACCACAATTTACTAAGTTACTAGCTAAAATACTGTTTAGGATTTAGAGAAAGTGCATTAATGAAGTAACTTGACTAGCAGGTCTCAATATGTTATTACAGATCATGAAACGTCAAAGCATAATACTTTTACTGCTGGTATTCCACACGGCCCCATTCTGGGATCCATTTAGCCTTTTCCTAAACGACATATTTAAAGTGTATTAATTTGTAGGCATGCATATTTATGCTGACGATCTGCAAATATAATTTTCTAGCACTTTTAGTGATTAAATGATCTTTGTTTTCAATTAAATAGTTATCTCTCGTCAATTTTGCGCTGGTCTTAGTTTAAATTAGAAATCATTTGTGTTGCCTGTTTTGAAAAGGAAATTTTCTTTTGCGAACCTAACTTGTACAGATCATATTAACTCGGTTGTTGGTAAAGTTTACTGCACATACGCAGTTTGAGTAGATCTACACACTTTACTCCAACTGCCGTAGTTTTTCAGCCAATTTTGGGTGATAGATGGTTTTCACTTGTGACAATGCATTCGAAGAGACCGGGAATAATATTTACCTCATATGGATCTTTTGGAAAAGTCATCCAAACTTTCGAAGTATTTAAAAATGTGTGTAAATAATAATTATGAGTGTTGAATTTGTTTTAAGAAAATAATTTTTTAAAAGAAGTATTATTTTGTGTCTTATATTATACATTTTTATTTATTTTATTAAAGTCTTTCCGAGTTAAATATTTTAAGACTTCAAAAACTTTTATTTTGAAATTTATTGACATTTGCTAGAAGAGAGGAAACAATTTAAGCGGAATTACTTATATTACTTCGGTAAATTTTTGGTACTTTTTCGGTATTTTTTCTCGGTACAATTAGGGTAATTGTTCAGTACATTTTAGATATGTAGTTTATCGGCATAACTTCGGTACTTTTCAGTTCATTTTAGTTACTTTACCGTTACATATACGTTTTATTTTAAATACTTTTCGGTGCTTTCAATACATATTCGGTCATTTTAGCTATTTTATAAATATGAGTATGTAGCTACACTTTCGTCTTTGGGTATTTTAAATTTTACTATTACTTTTACTTACAGATGCAGGCAAGTCAAACTGCGAGCATAGAATTGGTCTGTTCCACGATGCGTCGCCAAATAATATCGCGTGCGTTTTATGGATGGTTGGCTTATTGTCGACACTTGTCCACGGTACGCACACATCTTTCAGCTTTGGTTAATGTGCGCATAACTCCAGATTGTAAGTAAAACTACTTAAGTCAATCGCCATATTATCTTATTAAACTTTGCTTTCTAATTAGTAACCGCCGATGAAAAGGGACTAACTAAGGAGAAGTGGGAGGAACTCCAAGTAGATGGTGTTGTTACCAGCGATATTGAGGTCTTCCGTTTGGTGTATTTCGGTGGTTTGCAACACGAGATACGCAAAGAAGTTTGGCCTTACTTGCTGGGGCACTATAGGTTTGACAGAGTGCTTTGCAAGTGAAAAAAGTTGCTTGAATATTTGAAATTTTCCGCAGTTTTGGGTCTACGCTGGAAGAGCGCGAGAAATACGATGATACCTGTAAACATTACTACGAAACTACCATGAGCGAATGGTTGGCTGTCGAGGCAATTGTGCGACAACGTGAGAAGGAGAAGAATGCTCAGGCTGTGGCCAAGTTGTCGGCTGAGAAACGCCGACGCGCTGGCAAACAAGTTTGTCGGCAGCACGAAATGGACGGCGAAGAGATGGAAAATGATGTATTTGAAGATAATGATTTTTCGGATATGTCGGATCCGGGTGATGATTTTGACGATGAAATCGCGATCGAAAAAGATGAAGACGAGAGTACCACCACATCCAAAGCAGAAAAACACAAAAATAGTAGCACCACCGATTCAGGCAATGTGGAAGAGGATATTGAACCGGCTGATGCCAACGAAACAACGAATGATTATCAAAATGAAATCAATGACACCAATGAAGTATTAGAAGCGAAACAAAATGAACAAATTGTAGTGGAATTACAAAGCATTGACGCAATGGAACCGCTACAGCTACAAGAGAATTGTTTCGCAGACCCTGACATCGAAGCGGGCCTAACGCCAGAGCACAGTGGCGGTATATTTCTACTGAGCATAAAAAGTTCACCATCTACTTCGTCGTATGAAACTGTCGGCAATGAATTTACTGACATACTCGATTTTGCTACACCAATAAATGCTGTGGCCGAGTCTGAGACGATGAATTTTGGGGCTATTGTGCCAGATGTAGAGGTCGAAGAGGATGCTTCTTCACAAGTAATTAAATTTCATAGTGCCGACGATTTACGTCGAGCTGTCGGTGAGTTTGCGATCGACGTTGATGCTGCAGAGGTGCCGGAAGCCGAATCGATTCCAATGCATGCGGTTATTATAACACAAGCAGCCTCGTTGGATGCATTGCAATGTGACGATGAGCTCACCGATGAAACCTCACGCAAGACCAGCCTCATTTCACCAATGAACGAAGATATAACTGTTGTGGCTTCCTTAGATGCATTGCAGGAACCCAAATCGGTATGCGTGTCACCAGCCAGCAGCAATGGTGGTGTGTATAGTGTGAGTACAAGAATTTAATAATTAAAATTGTTTTCTTTCTCATTTAAATATTTCATTTTTAATCTTCTACAGAGCGAACTATTGGAGTCTTTCGGCTTGAATTTGCACCGCATCGAGAAGGATGTGCAGCGGTGCGATCGCAATTATTGGTATTTTGCTAATGAAAACCTAGATAAACTCAGAAATGTTATATCCACGTAAGTTTGCTGTTTCGTATAACTAGCGATTTTTGATATCCTCTAAAATTTGGTTTTAAATGCAGTTACGTTTGGGAGCATCTGGAGATTGGTTATATGCAAGGCATGTGCGATTTGGTGGCTCCCTTGTTGGTAATTTTTGACGATGAGTCTTTGTGCTATAGCTGCTTTTGCAAGCTTATGGAGCGCATGATTGAGAATTTTCCGAATGGCGGTGCCATGGACATGCATTTTGCAAATATGCGGTGGGTTAACGCGCTCATTGGAAACTTGAATTAGTTGAATATTAAATATTAAATATTTAAGAAGTTAAACTATAGGAAAGAATAGTAGCAAGGAATGCAATTAAATGTGCTAATTTCACTATTTCAGTTCTCTCATTCAAATACTGGATTCCGAGATGTACGAATTAATGGATTCAAATGGCGATTATACACATTTCTATTTCTGTTATCGCTGGTTTTTGCTGGATTTCAAACGCGAACTTTTATACGATGATGTGTTTGCGACATGGGAAGTGATTTGGGCGGCGAAACATGTGGCTTCTGGTCACTTTGTGCTCTTTCTTGCTTTGGCGCTGCTAGAAACCTATCGCGACATAATTTTATCGAACAGCATGGATTTCACAGATGTCATCAAGTTTTTCAATGGTAAGAAATAAACAGGTATATATGTACATACATACATTTTATATAAAAAGGTGGATTTTTGGTTGAACTTTAAAAAATTAAGAAAATACATAAGTTCTTATAAAAGATATATGCATATATTTCTTAAGATCCAACAACAACGAACAAAGTAGTGCTATCTGATGTATGTACCTTCTTTGGTCAAAGAGCTTACAAACACCTAACAAATCTGTTTACATATAAAACTAAGTTGCCTACGTATGACTGCGCATAAATCGAGAACAGATTGTCCGATTTAATTAGATTTATTTAGTTGTGTTTGTTTTTGCCCAAGAAAAAGTATTACGGACAGAAAAACCCTGAAATCTAAGTTTTACTAAAAATCGTCTTTATAGTCCGATTTCGGTTATATACTACTTGTATGATAATAAACAGATTTAACTGGAGTTGAGATATACAGAAAACTATACTTATATCTTAACTGGGAAAACGAAGCATTGTTTTTATATTCATCAAAGCTGCATTTTTAGCTTTGGAAATATGCGATTAGTACAAAGAAAAGGTGCAAGATACGAAAACGCAGTAGCAAACGAATTTATCAAACAGGAGGCGCAGGAGTCGAATTATATTTAGAAACCGTATTGAAGGTCCCATTTATATTGGTCTAATAGGTTTCGAAAGTGCGATTTCAAAGAACTAATCGCATAATAGCACTTGCCTTCAACATGCTCAGCTACAGCTAATATTTTTAAGTGTTCGGTTTAAATAAAAATTTTGGCAACTCTATTTTTCGTTGATCTTAAAAACCTAATTCCCTCGACCTATTTATGTACATTTCGTACAAATAAAAGGCATTTAAAATATACAGTACAGAGTTCAAAAAGTGTTTCATTTATGTTCAATTAATTTTGGGAGGGACGAAGTTCGCTAGTCTGGCATGCTTGTTTGCTTAAGTGTTGTTATTAAATTCATTATTAAAAAAAAATACAATATACTACTCGCTATGTTCCCTCTAGCTAAGTCAGACCTGTTTAAGCCATAAAAGAAAATAAGAAAATTGCTAAACGAGCAGCGCTTGATTACGCGGAAGACGAAATGTCTACTCGTAAACAAAGTAAACTTTTGGACACTAAAAAGCCAAGTGTGAATGCTAAACATGTTAGCAGATCCAACTACTGGACGCTATTGAAGAAGATGGCACTTATATGGAATGCAATGAGATTTCCCAGAAAAATAAAGCCACAAAAGAAGTGCTGCCGCCTATTAAGGCTTTCGCGCATGACAGTGAGTTCATAAAAAACATTTTAGTGCAAAAAGGTATAAACGACTTTTTCGTAAAAAAATCTCTATTGGCATTAAAATAATATGTGAATCCTCCATCTCGTTTGATAAAATCAAAGACGGCTTAAAAATAAACTCTTGCCGATTCTATACCTTAAAAATGAGTTAAGTTGCACGAACTCAAACGCTTCGTTAAATCTATTTTTCGTGTCATTATACGGTGGGATTTCCAGCGAAAAATAAAAAAAACAAATTTTTGCAATGTCGAAATTGCCAAATGTTTGGACATGGCGAGCGCGGTTGCTATGTGAAGCCGAATTGTGTTAACTGCGCTGGTAAACATAAAAACAATGCAGTCAATTGTCTCTGACAGTCAGGTGTGCAAACTCCAATAGCAATCACAAGTCAAACGATATCGCTTGTGCTAATCGGGCTGCGTATTTACGCATCAAAGAGAAATACACTCGACAAAGTTCTCGTCCACCTCTTTCATCGTTTTCGTCTAAGATGCATACTCAACCGAACTTGGACTATGACCTCTCGCAGTTCCCACGTCTCCCTGCACAGCATGCGAATCAGATTAACAATACAAGAGCGGTACAATAACGATAGAATACATGATTGCGCCTTCCCGACGAAAAATGATGTGAAGCAAAATGCGTGCAACGTCATGAACATGAATTGACTGAGAATCGGAAGAAATTGCAAGAAAAATGTGAGGTTAGGTTCTCCTATGATTTGTATATTTTAAAGTTTTTACCAATTTCGGCACTTTATGCGACATATTTATATTGAAATAACTTCATTTATGCTCTGTGTTAGATTGGATGCCTTGAAAAAAACTGCAGTGCAGCATTAGGAGACACAAGAAGCTTAACTTTCTACCAAGTGCGCACAGTTACACCTTCAGATCATTTTTAGCGAGTTTTATAGCCCCGTATCATTGATAGACTTTGCGAATAAACACTTAACACTACGCACTTCATGTTTAATAACTTTATTTTAAATAAAATCAATCTGCTGATTCTGTCAAATTTGCTGAGAGCGAATAGCGGTTTGCGGAAGGTGCAACCTCTGTATTTTCTAAATCGTGAGAGCGGTATAACCTGGAAAAGTGCTGACGTGGCGCTCTCCAGTTGATCAAACCGCCGAGCTAATGTGTGACAGCAACAACTTGTTCACAGAGAGAGAAATTACTGAATTAACTTTTAAATAATGTAGAATAAAATATGAGCAATTTAACGCTTTCGCACAATTAGCAATTAAGTTTCTTTACTCTAGTAATAAGTAATGTCTGTCTCTTAGCTTAAAATAATATTCTCTACGCGAGGCAAATAAGACCCTTACCCTAAGTCACGAAAAAGGAAACCTGCCAGCACATAAATTTCTATAAAACCACAAGGTTTCAAATCATTTAGGTACACCATTGATCTCGAACGCAGTTGATGCAACAATAAACCAAATTAATTCACAAAAAGCAGACACTCCTGTATCTGAATACATTGATTGAGATCATGTCCCAAATCTTCTACATGAAGCTCCGCTGAGGAAGTCTGCAGGACCGATGATATAAAAAACATTTTGTTGTTTAAGCAAGATTTTGGAATAAATCATTAAAACAAAATATCCCTTTCTTAACGAAACGAACAATTCGGATTTAGACAATTCCATTGCAATACTCATCAGATTAAAGACGTTAAATCTAATTTCGATAGCAAAAAATCAATGTTGAGAAGGCTTTTGATTCAGTCTGGCACAATGGACTAATTCACAAATTAGTTCCTTTTCAGTTCCCGCTACCTCTGGTAAAAATTATAAAAGGCTTGTTAAAAAATCTTTACTTTTGCGTTTGTTTACACAACGAATACTCTGACATGATCGAACTGCCCGCTGGCGTTCCATAGGGATCGGTCCTTTATTGTATAACATTTATTGTTCTGACTTTCCAAGGTTTTCAGATTGTTCATATGCTTTGTATGCATACGACATTGGAATATTTCATTCGCATGAGTCGTGTAATGAAATCGTACCCAAACTTCAGGGCGTAAAGTCAATGCTTTCTACCAAGTACAGGTTTAAAACTGTATGGTTTTTATATCCCATGGCCAACTCCGTACGATACCTTGGGAAAGTTCTTGATAAAAAAGTATCTTTATGTTATCACGTAAACTACATACAGGAGAAAGTAAATGTCCATGGTATTCCTCCACTAGAGAGCTTCACGATGTGTCAAAAATTAAAATTTTATTCGCTGTAGTTTTCAAGACAACATGTTAATATCTGAACTTTCTTTTTAAACTGATACTGCTACTAAAATGTTAAATGTTATTAACACTAGCATGTAAGTATTAAAGCGGAGGTTTTTCATAGCAGTTTTTTCCTTCGATGAAATGTTTATCTAAAAACTAAAAGCTGTGATAAAAATATAAGTATAATGATGTAGAATTAAGGCTTATACCATATGCTTTAAATATTGAGATTCCATAATTGTTGTAAAATTTTTTCTACTTAAATAAAACATTCATTCAATACAATATACTTAATAAAAATTAGTTTGACTTAAATATCTGCTCAATACGAAAAAAGCGATCGCATTAGCAGAAAAATTAACTCCATGTTAGTGAATAAACCAAATAAAAACCCTCGCTTATTTTTCCTAAAACCATATTTTTCAACAAAAATTCAACAACTCCCCTAAAATGGTAATTTTCTTAAATTTGTTGTTAGAGAACCGTATTGCAACAATTTGTTAATTAAAATTGTTTCGAAAATAGGCGGTGTTCCGCCAACTACGGAGCGAGTTCTAAGAGCGCAGTTACCCACCGACGTGGAAACAGCCGAACGTGTCAGCTGACAAGATGAGAGCGTCATATTGTGCTACGCTAGCCGAGTTGGCTGTTGTGTTTATTTCATCTTCCTTAAACAAACCAACTACAAACAAGAGCAACTGATCTGCCGCTATTAACTCCGAGCTCCCGGGTTCAAAGCCTGGGAGAAGTGGTTATGTAAAATGAATTTAATTAATTTAATAAAAAGAAGTCTGATGAGGAAATTTGGTGATTTCCGAAATAGTACTATAACTTCTACCATTAAAAAACTGTTGTTGTTTTTTTTTTTTTTACAAAAATCTTCCATAAACTGGCTAAATAAAAATTGTAAAATTAACATTTACTAGGCCAACAGAAAAATAAACAAACATTTCCTTGTAAACAATTGCACTAAATGCACTCAGTTAAAATTCGTCATCTTACCAAAAATAATTAATTCAAGTTATAACCAATTTCAAAGCTAAGAAACCCCAAAGTGCCACCAAAATCGCTTTTCAATGAATTGAATTAAAAAATTATTAAATTAAATTTCGTTTTTTTTCTCTCCTTACAGAAATGGCTGAACGTCACGATGCCCATTCCATATTGCAATTGTCCAGGAGTCTTGTATTACAGTTGCAGACAATAATCGAAAATAAATAAAAATGTAATGCATACAAACATTAATTAAACAAAACACTTTCATGCATTAAACTTTAAAAAGCATACACATACACATATGGATATACATAATCGTATGTACTTACACACCAACATATACATATAAACTCTCAGTAATAAAAGTTATATAAATGCAATTAAGAAAATATGTAGTTAGTAGTTGGCATATGTAGTTTATATAACTGAGAGCTAATCAAGTAGTAATATTTGTGGCCATTAGCAAATTGTTTTTGCAAAATTTACCAAATTACTCAACTAGACGCTGTGTAAAACCGTTATTGTTATACTCACAAATAAAAAACACAGCCATAAACATAAATATGCATGAGTGTAAATTTAAATGGATAGCAAATCTTTAAGCAGCCTTCGAATTAGGAAGGAAGATTGGTAATTTCAATTAAAATTTTTTTAAAGAAAATTTCTTATGGCTCGTTAATTATTTCCTCAATAGCCACTATCGTTGTTATTCATGTTGATTCTAAGTTATTAAATAAGATTTTTGATTTTAATTCTGGTGGAAAAATTCTGCTTGCCATCTGTCATTCGGGTTGAATGGGTACGTTAATAAACAAAATTGTCGTATTTGGAGTAATGATAATCCACAAGCCATTGTAGAGATGCCGTTAAATCCACAACAAGGCATTGTTTGGTGTGCTCTATGGGCAGAGGGAATCATTGGTTCATATTTCTCCAAAAATTAAGCCGGCCATAATGTTTCAGTAAATGGGGAACGCTATAAAGCCATGATTAATGACTGTTTTGTGCCTGAACTGAAGTATGTTGATTCGGACGACCTTTGGTTCCAACAAGATGGCGCTACATTCCATACATCCAGCGAAACAAAATCAATTTATTGTAGGCAACTTTTGATGAGCGCATTATCTCGCGACCTGGGCCTGTGGCGCGGCCTCCAAGATCGTGCGATTAAACACAGCTGTAGTATTTTGTGTGGGGTTATGTAAAGTCGCTTGTCTACGCAGATAAGCCCGAGCGAATTGACGCCTTGGAAGATAATATTCGGCGCGTTATTGTTGTCATACGGCCCCAATTGCTGCAAAAAGTGGTCGAAAATTGGGCCTCTCGGCCAGAATTTATTCGAGCCAGCCGCGGCGGTCACTTGCCCGAAATCATTTTAAAAACATAATGGCAAACCCTTATCTTTATAAAAAAGCTAAATTTTTGGCTATATCATTTTTATTATTTCTTAAAAATCACATGTTTAAAAAACACCCTGTATAATGTCAATAATTTTCTATTGTATGCAGAATTACTATTCGGTTTCTTAAATAAAGTAAAGTTCAATCACTATCTTGTCAATACATATTTTATATCGGAAAATAAGAAGTCATAAATTTGGAAAATTTAAGATAAATAAAAATACATACATACATACATACATAGTTACATACATATAATACTCAATTGTTTAGTAGTGGAATGAAGAGTAGTGTACACATGTAGTAATGTAGATTTGTATGTGCAATGCAAAAATAAAAAATAGGAATAACGATTTGATACAAAGAATATTGAAAACTAAATGTGAGGGAATTTCGGTGTGATACAAAAAAAAATTGAGTGAAACAAAGATATATTGCTAAACGGCTGGGAATATAACCTAGTAAAGAAAGCTTAGAACTAAACAACTACTTACAGTGGAATACATAGTGACCTGAGTTCATTAAAAATATAAAAAGACACATACATCCATATATGCATATATTATATATTTTGCAGCATTAAACATAGTCAGTATGGGCACCTTGAAAAGAATTTACAAACACACATATACGAAACTTAAAAACAAAAGAATGTTGTAAAGTTGAGTTAAGGAAGCTTTGTGCAACTTATCACACACATCCATACATACATACATATAAATGTATATGTGTATATATAAAATAAAAATAAAAATGAATAAAAACACATTAAAGATAAAGTGATCAAGTTATGAGTTAAATTGTTAATGTCAATAGTATTTAGATGACAACAGACATACTTAAAATAGCCGCATTTTAATAAACAAAACTTTCATACAATCTACAATATATTCAATAAAAATAAGAGAAATGTAGGGAAAAGACACAATTTTATACTACCTGTCAATAAGCAGAAGACATACATACATAATTATTATTGTAAATAGCTCCATAAGGATAATATAAAATAGGTATTGTATCCCATCCTAATGAAAACAAACATAACAAAAAAACACACACACACACAAAATATAAATGATTGTACGCTTAAAAATAGTTGTTATTTGTGTTGTTGAAAATGCTTAAATAAATTAAGGCTAAAGCAGTTATTGCGTATATTTACATACTTACATTAGGGTGACAATTAAATGTATGGAGTATTTTTTTTTTCTTTATTGTTTTGGTCTCAGTGTTTTTTTGTGTGTAGTTTTATTTAAAAAAAATTCTAGTAAAATTTAAAGGTCGTAGGAAGAGGATTAGGGGGCGCGTCGGCCCCCCAAAGTTACACAAAATACGTTTTTTCACGCAAATTCTTACTTTGACTGCTTGTAACTTTCTCTGTGTTTTTTTTTTAAACATTACTGGCGAAAGATGTTCATTAATATGTCTACAATAACATCTGTCAATAACATTTTTGTCTAATGTTAATATTTAATGAAAAAAACTTAAATATAGGAGAAAAAGTACGCCTCAATGTCGATTTATTATACTTAAATAAAATTACTTATGTATATGATTTCTCTTTTTATTAATATTGTTTAAAGCACTTGAGACAATGTATTTTTATTACAGTCCGGAAACCGATGGCGGTAATCGCTAACAATTTTTAAAACAAATTGTTTTTGGCGTTCATTTTTGTTAAATAGTTTATTATACTCTTCCATCAATTTAACCCCCCTTTCGGCAGTGTCATTTGTAACATTTAATTTTTTCATCAGTTCAGCCGCTTTACAATAAGATTGGTCCTGCTCCCATTTGTCTGGGTTTAATTTAAAAAAATCAGTATTTATTTGAAATCTTTCAAATAATGCTTTTGTTTCGGCAGAGACGAACTGTTCAATTCCGTCATGGAATATTTCAACGATTTCTCTATCATTTATTGTAGCTCGCTTTGTGTTTTGCTCTTGTTCAAAATCATTTTCCAAAGCCGCCTCCATTTTTTGTTTTGAAAAAAGGGATACGTTGCTGTCAAAAAATGCAAGACCAACCGCCTCAAGGCTTAAATACCACAAGTGGTTCCTGAACTTTTTAAGAGCAACATAAGATATAGCAGCATCAATTTTTTTGAAGTTTTCAAGTTTTTGTAAAAATAAAAAATCTTGATATGGCGCTTTAATGGCCAAAGGAGCAGAAAACCACGCTTCGACATAGACTTCAGCAATAAAAACACAAATTTGACGAAGCCCATTTAATTCAGTTGCTGAAAGCTGGAACTCGTTACGGAATAAAAATATTTTTAGACAGTAAATCGCTTTTGCCATCCAACATTAGGCTGTTTGGATGTGTCTTTTCTGGTTTTTGACCCAGGAAGAGCAAAGTGAGTTCCAAGAATTCTTTATAGTCTTCCCTGGGTTGTTTTTCTTCCAAGATATTATTTACTGCACCGATAATGCGAACAGCAGACTCTTTCATGTACGTCTTGACAGTTGGATCGTTGATGCCATACTCATAGTTTTTAGCATCAATCTTAGCCCAAGCATTTTTAAATTTCTCAAACATTTTAACGTTTGGACTTCCATAACAGCTTATTTTTTCTTCGAAAACGCATCTTAAAACAATCTCGTATATATGATGACGGCATGGTAACCATAAAAGTTGTCTTTGTAAATTATTTTCAATTAACGTACAGGTACCATTGAAACGCCCAGTATTGACCGCTGTTGTATCAAACACTAAAGCTTTGATGTGATTTTGCAGACCATATTCATAAATAGCATCGCATACAGCGGATGCCTGTTCTTTTCCAGTACCGGAATCAAGTGCAGGTATTTCAAGAAGCTGTTCAACTTTACCGCTCGATATTATTATAGGCAACCTATCAACTTTATCATTTCCCGTCAGCGCCGGCAAAAGTTTACCATCCCAATGAAGGCAGATAGCGTCGAGCTCATTTAATTTTAATTTATTTTTTAATGCTGAAATTCTTTCTTCACGGATTTGTTCCCTTTCCTGGTGTACAGACGTTCGGTTTAAAATATAATCTTCAACATTATTACCCAGAGCTTCAACGACTGCGCTTATTAGATGAACCGCATGTCTGTCACTGATTTTACAGACATCGAGTGCGGCCGCCAGTTTTGGTGTTAGTATTTTATTTGTTCCCCTACATTTTTTGGCTGGAGGTTGACTACAACGTGGGTCACATTCCATATCTGGAAAACTGTTATCATTCTCTGAAGATTCAGATGACAGCAACTCTGCAGTTTCATCTAATAAAAACGACTTAATTTAAAGAAAATAAAAAATAAACAATAACATACAACGAACCAATTAATGCAATTTCACGATTATTCCGCTCCACTTGTTGTAATTAATTGTTGTTGCGTTCTTCAAGTCGGCACTCTCGGCGTACTTCTTCGTAATCGATACCATACATAAAGCCTGGGCGCCCCGTTTTTCGTTGACTTATCAAGAAATCAATATCTTCTTGATTCGACATTATTTTTAATGCACTTGCATGCGCCACGTCAAAAAGCATATCCAATTTTTCTTTCCACGTGTTTACTTTGCTCTTATGGATATTAGAAGTCTTCTTTGAATCTTTTTGAAAGCTTTGCCATTCTTTATACAATTTCTCTACATTTGTAATGCAGTGTTGTTTATCCTTGACCGGAATGCGGGCTTTTTCCCAGAACACGAATAGTTCTTTTACAACTAAATCTGAACTTTCCCGTAAATTTTTTTTTACTACACGTAAATTGAAAAACAAAACTTTCAACACTTCTATATTGGAGGGTAGTTTACTTCCCGTTAATGAGTTGGTACAATAACCAATTAAATATATGCGTTCACGTAAATTTCTAGCAGACATTTTCGACTTTTCACATTCAAATATTCACTTCGAATGATTTTTTTGCAAATTTAATGCTATTAAAAAATGTTTGCGGCTGCTGCATATAACTGTAAAATAAGAATCTATTTTCCGAGAAACATTGGTGCTGATTTTTTGTCGGTAGCTTACGCAAGCATTGAGAATAATATTGTTGAGGTTGTAACGGGAATATTCTCGGTCACAATTGTCAATATTATAGATCGCTTCAGCATACAGGCAAAAAAAATTTGAAGCAAACTTTTAAAGACAATTCTTACACTTGAAAACAAAAGTAAACAAAAAAAGTCTGAAGTTCGGACTAGCGAGGTCTTACTGTATATAATTGTTGAAGCTACTCTTACGTAAATCATAAGGAATTTTCTATATGAATCTTTAATTAAATAAATCTGAACAAAATCCAAAATTTGAATCATATAAGTAATTTTATTTAAGTATAATAAATCGACATTGAGGCGTACTTTTTCTCCTATATTTAAGTTTTTTTCATTAAATATTAACCTTAGACAAAAATGTTATTGACAGATGTTATTGTAGACATATTAATGAACATCTTTCGCCAGTAATGTTTAAAAAAAAAAAACACAGAGAAAGTTACAAGCAGTCAAAGTAAGAATTTGCGTGAAAAAACGTATTTTGTGTAACTTTGGGGGGCCGACGCGCCCCCTAATCCTCTTCCTACGACCTTGAAATTTTACTAGAATTTTTTTTAAATAAAACTACACACAAAAAAATACTGAGACCAAAGAAAATATCACTTTCGAAATTAACTGTCACCCTAACTTACATATATCTTGTAATTTGTTGCTCTTTACACGATGGAATGTTAATTTGTTAAAAAAAAAATTTGCTTAAAATTGTTGAAAGTTTGGCATGAAAAAGTTATTTCAATATGATCAAGTAGAAAAACATAAGATTATGTATACATACATGCATATACATACATATTTATATTCAGTTTTCAAGCCAGGCATGATTTGCGTTCAACTTCAACTATCTGTTGCCAAAAGTCACTTAACGCTATCAAAAATCAAATTGGTTTTTTCTGTTAGAATTCTTTATACATCAAATGTTTATTAATAGCCAAATTTAGATGTACTTATAATACTAGTTGAGTGTTTTTAAGGAAGATAACATGTGTGTACGTAGTTTCGAAGTCCATTCAAAGTGAAGATATCAAGTACCTAAATTATACCGTTGTTATTTGAAATTTTTCTTGTCAATGGTATGTTTTTAACACATGCAACTTGCTCTTTGTTGGACTTACTTTAAAAGCGACACAAAATTAAATATTCGAAAATTTTCAAAAAATTTGTTCATGCCTCTAGGGAAGATGATGCGTCCCACTCTCGCACTGTGGTCTAAATGGTCGATTTCGCGGAATTTAACTCATATCTCGAAAAAAGAAGCACTACATTAAGTTTTGTTTATGTTCTTGCGAAGTATAGTTTCTGGAACATTTTTAAAAACCAAACTTTATTAAATTTTTTTTATTTTAGTTTTGTATAGTAGTGGAATTGGTATATTGATGTAAGATCATCCAAATCTACAAAAACTATTCACATAATTTATATGTAGACTCAGCACACATATTTACTTACCTAATTGAATAACTTTAGTATTTTCCGTGTTCTTCGGCTGATTTTTGTACCCCTATAATAACAAGCGGTGCTCACGCTCATCCAGTTACATTTACACCAAATACATTGAATACACAAAAGAGCGAATACCAACATATTTTTTTCATTCGTTTTAGTAGAAATATTAATACTCTGAAATGTGCTTGAGTGATTCTTTCAACTATGTATGCGGTTCACATTTGGTAGCACTTTTTTTCTGCTGAATTAACTAGTACGAATGCTTTGTGTAACCGCCATCTATGTACATACATATATAAAGAGCCAATGCTTCCGCTAGTGTATAATTAATGGGAACTTGGACTTCTGAACAAAGTCTTGACTTAATTTTTTTAAACACACCTTCGTAAACTTTTGTCAATAATCTCATATCTATATTACGCTAATCGATAGTATTAGCAAATAAAAATTAATTTACGGCTAACAAATTTTTTGAAGGATTTTCCTCATCATGCCATATTACAAATAAATCTCGTTTGGTAGGTGACATTATACCGAAATAGTTAAATATCATTAAAAGTTGAAAAAGCTAGCAGAATCATATTGATAAAAAGCATAAATATAAGCTTGAATCTAGTTGAATTTCGTAAGTTTCACTCTCAGAAAGACTCGCATTAGGTAATTTTACAAGTTTATTACAAATGTTAACTTTGACAACAACTTGTAATTAAAATTACACACTTATCACAAAACAGCATTATTTTTTAGTTATTTCATACATATATTTAGCATTGAACTATAAGTTAAAAATTTTGATTAAAATTAAATTTAATTTTTTTCACTCATGTAGGGACTGTCAGCATGCAGTGTAAAGAGGCGAGAAAGCTTTAGCCTGCCCTTGACACAACACTTGTTATACTTAAAAGTTGACAGCTGTGCAAATATGCATTGCAAAACAAAACAAAATATATAGTTCCAGGCCCCTTAGTGACAACTTTAAATTTTAATTAAATCCCGCTAGATGGATCATTTCAACCACTGTGCCTCGATTAAAAAATTCTCTAAAATCAACCTTGTACTAAAACTTCTTATGCTATAAAGCTGCATACTTGAAAATTTTCTAAAAATTCTATTCTCATTTCAGTAATTTGTATGACCACTTTTAAAAATTTGTTGAACAATTGTGCATTTTGAATTAATGCCGACATAGTTTTTGTGGGTTCGCTTTTGGGATAAACTATATTTTAAATACAATTAAGGTTTTTATTTTATATTCGCATTAAAATTATTTGAGCTGAGAATGCACAAAGCTTTGGAGTTATAATTGATAAATACCCGTTTTTACTTATCAACTTTAAACTATATCATATTATTAAATGTAAAAAAAAAGCAAAATTTCGCAAGAATTTATTATGCATGTTGGTTTCATACATGCAAGTAAATATGTATACATAAAACAGAAAAAAAAGCAAGAGAGTAACGATTCTACAGAGGCGGTCGCACCTCATCAGCCAATGATATTGGTATTGCAGTGTATGTCAAACGCATAAAAAATGTCAAAACGTTGGCAAAGTGTGTCAAATGTTTACATCATATGACAACCTATTTACATTGAACTGAAATCATTTCACGTCGAATTCGTCTTAATGAAATCCAAGGATTACTGTTCTCTATTTCAAAATACCCAAAACGAGTTCTGGTTTTGCTTTATTTCTGCATAGAACAAAATGCTATACCAAAAATATTCTCGCAAAAGAATCAAACATTAATAAAAGTTTTCAGAATAGTTTGAACGGGAATAAACTGGGAACAAAACGTTGGGCTATGTTCCAATGAAACACAAAATGAGCACAAAGTTTTCTGGCAGCATGTCAAAAATTAGAAAATTACAATAAAAGAAAGCTGCACAAAAAGAACAAACGAGGAACAAACCGAACAAATCAAAAGTTTTAAGAACCTTACGTTTAGCATAGAAGAGGCGTCAAGAAGAACTTGAGAAAATGGTTCGGATAAATGCCAGTCTGCTCACTATACAAATTTCATCTTCTTAACGTTACGTATACGCCGTGTACCATATATTGATATTTTTCTTCCGTTCTTCACTAATTATTCCGAAAATATTTATTCCTGTTTCTTTATTTGTCAAAACATTTTTCCCAATTGGTTTTTTTTTTGACATTGTTCCCGTCTGGTTGGTTTCCAAAGCATTTTGGAGACTTTTATTCTCATTATGTTTTCTCAAAGATACTCCCGAAAGTATTATTCGCATTTTGTGCTCTTGTTGGGAATGTTCCCCTGCGTTGTATTTAAGCGTTCTCGGTCATCTCTTTTTTTTCGATCGCTTGAAATTACATCTCTCCCGATGGCGTCCATCATAAACTTACTTACAAATTTTAATGGTATTTTGCTTTTGAATAGTTTTGAGCATTTTCTCAAAGGGTCTACTCTGTATTGTAATCAGAAACTCAATGCTTAATAAAAAAAACGACGGGTTTCGGTGATAAAATTAAACAAAAAAAATGCTCCCTTTGTTTTGCATGCTGAGTATATGTAAATCTATAGAAACTAATGGTTATACATAAGTATGTATACATATGTACATACACACATAAATTCTTTATACGCATGAAATAGAAAATTTTTATAAATAAATATGGAATTTATGTTTACACATGATCTGATTTTCGCTTGCATTCATACGAGTTTAATATACACAAACATTCATTTGCAAATGTAAAGAATAATAAGATACTAAATCGAATAATAATAATTGAAAAATATGCAAATCTATAAAAATATAATTTACACAGAAAAATTATTAATATTAATTGATAAAAGTACTATATAGGAAATATCTAGTGAAATTATATACAAACATGCATATATATTATTATAAAGTGGTGATGATATTATATGTATATACATATACATATATATATATATATATATGTTTATATTGAAAGAATAACTACTGTCTTTTATTGTGTTTGACATAGACATTTCGTGGTAAGTAATATATTCCAGTTGAAAATTTGTGTGTTATATTTAAGTGTATTTTAGAAAGCATCAGTAATTGTTATGTTTTAAATGCACTGATCGAAATTTTATTTACTATTGCAATAGATTTGAACTCGCGCCAGTAGAGAGATTTTAGAAGAATTAATATTTAAAAATATTACCGGATGATACGAAGAACAGCAAAATTATTTCATGGTAGTTACAAAAAAATTTTGAAAAACATTATCTATTCTCACATACATACATACATGTCATTTAACTTTTCTTTCGATTTATGACCTTACTCTGTAGTTTGGTATAATTTTAAGTCTAAAAGTTGAAGGCTATAAATTATAATCTTCCTTTGCTTTCACGTTATTTTTTCATTTTAATTAATTATATATTAAATTTATATTTTATAAGTCAATTTATAAAATATATTTGGAGGCTCAACTCCTGGGTCATTTTGCCTCGCAACCGAATTTATATTTCATTTAGCAGGTTGTGCTTTCTGAGGGCACCGCATAGTAGTTTTATTGTTTGTCCATCGCTGCAGTCTACAGTTAAGTTAAGTTATCGCTGTCACTGGACATTGGACAGTCCCTGATCATTCGTCATGACAGTGATCAAGCAAGGAGTCTCTGCTATAAGTGACATACTAAAAGCTTGTTTAGCAGCTTTGTCTGCTAGCTCATTGCCTATTATTACCATGTGTCCTGGTATCCATGCCAACCTTATTTCGTTCTGTTTATTAGTTCTCTCCACTACATATCTGTGCGCTTCACTTTTTTCTCCATTAGCGATTTTAACACACTCAAGCTGTCCGACAAATTCAATTGCTGTTAATTCAGGGTAAAAACAACCAGCATTTGGCGGTATAAGAGCTTGATTGACTTGGTGATAAGTTCCTTTGTTCTATAATGGGCTAAGACGGTGATTCTTTGAGTAAGGAGCCATCAGAAAATTATAATATATCAATTCAACAGGTGGCTTTATATGCTAAAAAGGTGGTAATGTAAACTTCCGCAGAAGTGTTGCTTTTATTGAAAATACACAATAAGATAGCGATGGAAATACTTT
Organism: Philophylla caesio; assembly: GCA_963971545.1. NCBI lineage: Eukaryota > Metazoa > Arthropoda > Insecta > Diptera > Tephritidae > Philophylla > Philophylla caesio. Next base: position 52,996,172 of record OZ020607.1, on the reverse strand, counting down.
TGTCCGTCCCGCGCGTATCTGGTGGTTTTGGCGGTATTGGATTTTGAGTGTACAAAAGGAACGTTTCATCTCAAATCGTCCAGGCAGTTAAGGATAGGTCTTTTTTCCAATAAATTTTTTTTTATAGTTTCTACATCGAAATCAATGAGACACGTATTATTTCTTTTTTCTTGATTTTGGGTTGTTTCGTCGGGGGGAATTTTTGAAAATTTTTCTGAAAACTCGATTTTTTTCTAGCCTAAATTCGTTGTTTAGGAATTATGATTTTCTTAGGTCAATTACACATTTGGTATTCAAATTATTTTTATACACTCAAATTCATTCCACTAAAGTCCATTCGTGCTGGCATGTTCTTGCGAAGTACATACATATAGGTTTTTTTCTGTTTTTTTGGCAATGCTTCGGCAATTAAAGGAATACGGCCAATGCAGAGGGTGCAAGACTGTTGTGATTGTTTTTGCTGAACGACTTTAGCAATCGAAGTAATCATAGCACGTTTCGACTATTGTAGCTTCCATTGGTGTTGCTGCTAGTAAGACTGCTTCAATATGAAAGCAATGGTTTAAAGCAGTGTTAATTTGTTTATGTCGTTTTCAGAGGTATATCTATTGAGATTAATGCATTGTTGTACTACTCCTTTAGCCAGTGACCGGCATAAGCCAAGTGCTGTCTTGATATGGGGACCCTTTTCCTAGAACATATTACTTTGAGTAGGTTCTGCACTTTATTGAGTGTTGATGTGACTATTTTAACGTGTTCATTCAATAAAAGGTTCCTGGTGAAGGTCACGCTTAAGATTTTCATTTTCGTTTTGAGATCGACGTTTTTGTTTCGCAGTGTAATGGACGATACGTTACAGTTTCTCCTTCTGCAAATATGAATGGCTACAGTTTTAGCAGCTTGTATTACTGCTCCTGCTTTTACCGACCACTGGTGAATATTTTTGTCAATGGCGTTAAAGCTATGAAATACTTTTTGTTGAGTGTCTAACGTAAAAGTGAAGACATTGTCTGCATAGATACCGGTGAAATAAAATCCATGTATGTATATATTTCAATCTTTTAGGCAAAGTATTCGTGTATACATTAAAAAAAAAGGATAGTGGGGAGTCCCTCGGAATTCTATTATGTAGTTTGTAATTCTTGGACAAGAATACATCTACTTTCACGGGGATTTTTCTGTGAGAGGGGAAGGATAATGTAGATTTTAAAAAGAGCTTTTGACGGTTTTCCTTTATTTGCATTTCTTATTTCTAATAGTTGACAAAGTGTGTCTACTCCGTGATTGGGGACATACATATGTATGCGTGCTACATTTTATGGATTTAACTATCGCATGCTTTCCACAGCCTTCTCGTCACTAATTTGTCCAAAATTATCGATAGCACAGGTAATAAGGAGATAGGTCGGTACCCTTTGACTGTATTCTGGTTCTTATCTAACTTTGGTATGTGCATGAGTAACGCTTCATTTGTTTTTAAAATATTGTTATACAGTTGACTCAATATTATTTTAAGCAGGCTTAAAGCATTTTTCAACATGGAATAAGATATTTTGTCTTATTCAGGTGATGTGCCTTTAGCATTTTTAAGTGCTAGGTATAGTTCCACGAGTGTTACTGTGTTCACAATACAAATTGAAAAATTTTCAACGATTTCCATATTGTCAACGTACATGTTCAATTTCTGTTGTATAAAACATCTGTCTAGTTTGTAATTTGATCCCACTAAGCAACATACTCTTGCTAGATGATTCGCTTTTTGTTCCGGATGTGAGATGATGACAGGGGTCCCGCAAGGAAGTCACCTGGGTTCGATTCTGTTTTTACTTTTTATGGATGACTTACCTTCTGTAATAAATTATTCAAAAATTTTATTGTATGCTGATGATGTAAAGCTTTTTAGATCGTATCATTCTGTTGAGGAAAGGTCCTTACTACAAACGGATTTAAATAGCATGACTAACTGGTGTGAAGTAAATTACATGCCACTAAACCTTAAAAAATGTAAAGTAATGTGCTTTTCTCGCAGAGCAGTTCAACCAGCTTCTTATGATATACTCGTATGTAACCATAACCTCGAACAAGTGTATAACTTTGTTAATCTTGGAATTACAATGGACCCGAAATTTAATTTTAATCTTCACATATGTACATAAATGTTACAGTTAACAAAGCCAAGGGTGTTTTTGCATTTATAAAACGGTGGTCAAAAGAATTCAATGACCCTTACATCACGAAGGCTTTATTCACAACGTTAGTGAGGTCCAAACTGAAATATGGATCTATTGTTTGGAACCCGCGCTATCAAGTCCATTCCGACCGAATAGAGGCGATTCAAAAACAATTTCTGCTTTTTGCTTTAAGAAATTTTCGTTGGGATTCTCAGTACAACGTGCCGCCATATATAAGTCCTTTAAAACTCATTAATCTTCCTACTCTTGCTAGTCGCAGAGAAATGCTAGGCATTGTATTTTTGGTCAAGTTACTGACAGGCTTGATCTCTAGCCCATCTCTTCTTGGCAAAATAAAACTAAACGTTCCTTCCAGAATTTCAAGACATTTCCGGCCTTTCTTTTTGAAGCCATGTAAAAGTAATTTTGAGTTAAATGAGCCACTCCGTAGTTTGTGTCAGGATTTTAACACCCACTCCGGTTCTTTTGATATTTCAGACTCACTTTTTTACATAAAGAAAACTATACTCAATACTCTCAATAATTGATACATACATACATACATATATATTACTATTCGATCAGCTGATGAGCATTTGTTCTGTAGCTGAACAGTTTAAGATCTCGACACTTAACGAACCTCTGCCTTTCATGACTCGGCGCAACATATAAGAAAAAAAAAAAAAAAATTTTTTTATATATCCGTGCGTCATGCGGTTTCGCCCCTCGCGTCGGTCGGGCGGGTATGGAGGGATAAAACCGTTGGGATTATTATTATTATTATAGTACTGACTGTAAGGTTTCGTGGAAAGCTGGAGATGGTATTGGATTTGATATTTTTTACTTTGCACCAAAATGTTTGGCATCTACCGTCGGGTTTAGTGAGTTTACGAATCATTTCCACGTATCTTGTTTTGTCCTTTTATTAGGCTCTTCTTACCTGTGCAGACATTTTTTCTAATTCAGAATTCTTGTTGCGGTTGTGTTTTCTCTAACATTTTTCCAAGCTTTCCTTTGCTGGCATATTAGGGTACTGATTTCTGCAGTGAACCATTCAGGGGAGGTCTTTTGCCTTGGACATTGACTGGTTGCCATATATTCATTTGCTGACTTTATAATTATCTTTTTGAGTAAGGCTGCTTATTTGTTGACGTTGTCTGAATATGTGTACTGATTATCAAAGAACTCTGTTTTACTGCGGAAGAGTTCCCAGTTCGCTTGTTTTTTCTTGAATTTTGCTATAATTTTTTTTCCGATATCGGTGTTACCATTATGTATAAAAATTGGAAAGTGATCGCCTGCGATAGGTTGAGAGGGACAACTCTAGGACAAGAAGTCTGCTAAATGACTTGAAGCAATGGATACCGCCATTGAAGAAAGTGTGTTTTAGTGTTCAGAAGTGTTGGTGCCCCATTATTTAGGATTAGTAAATTTCGATCATGTGCAAAGGTTTCCCACATATTCCTGCTTCTTGGATTGTATTGAGATCCCCAAATAGTGTTCTGCGCATTAAGGTCTCCTGCCCTGAATTTATTGATGGTAAGTCTTACAACAGCTGCTATGTTAAGTTTTTATCAGTTTCTTTGGTGGATGTTTTGTGATTTAAGCATTTATTGTCTTTTTTAACTAGTATTCCTGTTCCTGACTTTGCATACATTAGTTGTTTGTTGTGGTGAAAATTTTGATAGTTAGGTAGAGGAAGGAACTGTTTGTTTTTGGTTATTATATAAGTTCCTTATAGTAATATGATATCTGGCTTATGTGTGGAAGTTAGGTATTCCATTATGTTAATCGCTGTGTTTATTGTTTGATGCTTCTAAGTTTAGGTTTTGATTAGCAAATCTTTGAGCCTTAGTGCAGACACTTCAGAGCAGTCGATCAATTTAAAAGACGTTATATGATGAAAGGGCGCTAATTTGCTACCCAACTTTTGGTCAAGTGACCAAAACCTGTTTGAAGACTGCTCTGGGTTTCAACTGTTTAGCGCTGCAACACTTCCAATCAACAAATAGTAAAGGATGTAAAATACCAAAAGAACACTAGCTTTTGCTTAATACAAGAGGAAAACGAGGTGTAATACACGTTATTACGTAGCGATTACCTAACCTGGACTACGAAGATCTTTTGTTTAATTTTTATTATTAAATTTAAAAAAAAAAATTTTTTGTTGGTAGTTTTTTTTGTTGCATTCAAATAAGCTAGTAACAATTTTGAGTTTGTATTAATTATTTTGTAGCTAATAATTGTCAACTGGTCTAAAAATTAAACTCTCCTTAAAAAGAGGCTAGAGACAGCTCCACTTATTTAACTGCTAACAAAAATCGTTGGCAACCAATGTCTACTCTTTCAACGCGTATTGATAGTTAGGCAGGGGTGGAAACATTAAATGATACGGGTACATCAGCAACAACACATAAAGAGAGAGATAAAAGTTGCGTAGATGAGAGAATTAGTTAAACATTTAAGCAATTACAATTTGGGGTGACCGAGTGAAAGTAGAAATGAGCATTTGAGTGATTTTTTTTTCGGTTTAAGGAAGAAATGCAAACAGAGTGAAAGTATAACAACGGCGACAACCCATAACCTACCCAAATGAAAGTGGCAATCTGGTAGTTTGAAGGTACGCTATCAACAAATTTGAACTAAATCAGCATTGCAAGCATTCAACAGGAGAATGAATTGTGGTGGCAAAGTTTTATAAATGTATGTACGCATGTACATATATTTGTACAAGTATGAAGATAAGCAATCGGCTAATAAGGTGAAAAAAATTAGTGAGAAAGAAAACATTTTTTTTTGCAATGTATTTTATATAAAAAATGCGATACGTTCATGGTACAATAAACCGGTAGTATAATGGTTAGCAGCTGATTGGAGTTTTTTCTTATATGTGGTCCATAACAAGTCAAACTTTTTACAAAACATTTTATTTTTTCAAAAACAAAAAAAAACTTTGTTTACAAAACAATCTTTGTTTACATTTTGTATAATTATAATTTCTAATTTATAAAAATTTTGCGTTAAACTATGTTCTGGCTCATGATTCAATTATTAAAGGTTTGATAACTAAGCAGCTAGCTCCCTCACTTTTTGTCAAATGACTCCCTTAGCATCCAAACCGTGTTGCTTCTTAAAAATAAAAATAGTAGTAACCTGAAAACGTTTTAATACCAAAAACTAACTGGCAACACTTTTTGTTTTTTTTTTGTCCGCGTAAACGGTAAGTTCAAATCCGGCTTTTAAAGACAACCTTTTTTCAAATTACAAGACTGACCCCGTATCGTAAATATTTCATGTAAATGTGTATAAATGAGGCGCTTTTACATTCGATGTGACGGAGTGGAAAGTTTTGTAATTTCAAGAAGGAATAGGTTTAATTAAATTTAAAATAATGTAAAATATTGCGATAATCATTCAAAAACATGAGTTTGTAAGAACTAAATTTTTGAGTTATGAAGTTTGATTCATTTTTCTTATAATATATAAAGATTCTCTTTCTTAAATTTCGAATTATTATGGTTTTCGCCGTCCAGGAGTTCGTCGGCAGGGAACGTTTAGTTTTATTTCGCCAAGAAGAGATGGGCTATAGATGATCAATGGAAATTATTTTCCGTTTAGTTCATGGGGCAAATAAATTGAAAATTGAAAATTGGAATTGAAAATTTATTTGCTGGTCAAAAATTAAGAAAAAATTTTTACCAATAAGTACATAATTACATATGTTTTGTAAGCGTAGCTGTTGTATTTCTTAATTCAAATGAAATGCCTTCGAAATTTCTGGTTAAAAAAATTAATAACATTTTTTGGCCAATTATTTACTTTTTAAGAAAAGGAAAAAATTCTAACCCGTTTTCCATAGTACGTAAAACAACCCTTTATAAGGGAGTGTCAAAATTCGAATGTCATTATTTACCTAACCTTTTATAATTGAATCATGGTTCTGACTGCGCAGTAAACTCGAGTTTGTGGTTTTAAGTTTATGAACAACTGTCAAGCGTTCTCATTGAGGTGTTTAAGAAACTTTGAGTTTAATTGACATTTGTTTATTTACTTTCAATTAGAAATTTTGTTTTGTTTATGGAAATATATTGTACTTATTTACAAATATTAAAAAAAAAAAGTGCATATAATTGGATAATGCTTGCGATGGCATAGACCACTGAGCAATGGTGAATGCGAAGGCAACTCCATGGTATACGGCGATTTGTGGTAACGGTGTTTTTGCATCAATATTTGAAGTTTTTGTTTGTGAAATTTGATTCATTTTGTTTACAAATAATTAACGAAGGCGGGTTGATAAATCTTTGTCTTTTGAATAAAACATATTTTATCGGGAAAAAAGCGTTATATTTCTCAACATAATCTCCTTTCAACTTTATACACCATTTTTTATTCCTTCCCAATTACAGCTTTTCTCAAGGCTTTTAAAATAAGCGTGTGTTTTTGTGATATTCTCTTCATTTCACCCAAACCTCTTACCACCCAGCCATATCTTCAAGTTTAGAAATAGGAAAAAGTCGCATTGGGCTAAATCTGGAGAATATGCTGGATAGTGTAGCAGTAGGCATTAATTGTACTCAAAATAAAGTCTCTAATTGTGACTAGGTGATAAGCAGGTCACAAAAATTAAGACAAATACGAAAAATAGAAACTTAAATGCGAGGAATGGTAATAATCTACAACTCAAACATAGCCTCAAATTTTAAAACATTAGATAATAACGAATTGCGGAATTCCACATTGGGCGCATTGAGGGTGCTAGTAGGACTTACTGTCAATAAGGCGTTATACAATTTTTTAGGATTTTTGGGTCCTTTTATGACAATTTGTCTAAGCATATAAAATCTTCAAAAAAACATGTGTTGCGTTTTTTCTGCAAATTTTTTGGATTTGAATATTTATCATTATACATTATTATCTAATTGATAAGCAGTTTGTGGTTACGGCTTCAATAAAAGTATAATGGATGTAAAATGAGTCGACGTCCTGCCGTATTTCTATTTTTTTATCAAAAGCTATATCTTTACAACAAAGTAAAAAAAATAAGTTTTGAAGGTTTGATTCGTTATTCGAAAATTTAAGATTTCAAAAAATGTATGAAAAACATGGGAAACCCGGTTTGAAAAAATCGAGTCAATCATCCTACTAAACAATCATCATTTGCTGACAAAAATATTTACTTTAGAACACAAACATTTTATTATAGGGTTGCATGGACAACTCGAGAGCAGCAAGCACTTTAGCTTATCGTTGCCCGCTGGAAGTTGACGGTTGAGTGAAAAGCGAAGGAGTACGCTTGATTCGGCCACGAGCCTGTTGTGTGTGCTCTTAACTTGGCATATGAAAATATTTGCTAGCAGTTTTTCTTTTGAGTTTACCATGTTCGGACGTGTTTTCTCCTTTGAAAAGCGTATAATACCAAATTCTAAACTTATAATTTGTGATAGCCAAATCTAGTATTGTATCTAATCAATCACAAACATTTGTATGTACACATACACTTGTGCGTATGCATGAAATTAAAAGGCATTTTGACTGATATAGGGATTTGGCGAATGATAAATGATTATTAAGTATACATTTTGGGTATCAAGAGATTAAAACAATTGCAAGAGTGTATGTGAAAGTGAAATCTGGGCGTTATAAAAAATAAACTATTTTTTTTTTGCGCTTACTTGTAACCGTTGGTATAGTAGGTGCATTGAAAAATTTTTCATTAAATAAGCTAAAGTAAAATATTGGATTAAAAATGGCACACAGCAACAATGCTGGTAAGTTTGAATTACTATTGCTTCATAATAATATGAATAAATTAAAAATTCTCTGTAGACAAAATATTAACAAATAGCTCTGTAACGTGTTAAAAACTAAATGAATGCAAGTATAAACATTGGATAATTAAAGTGCACTAATGTTAAAGGTGAATTTATATACCGCAATCCTTTTTTTCTATTTCACCTGATGACGTTCTGTATACAGACGCCTACGCAAGGAAGTTACAATTTCTAGACACACCATAAATACAAAAATATATGTACATATGTACATACATATGTATAGATATGTTTTCCTCCAATACTCGCTTCTCTGTCGACAAGGCGTCACTTTGAAAATTTGCACAACTAACTTTCGAATAAGTCAGCTTACCTTCGGCAATAAAATGAAAAAGATATTTGTACATAGATACTTTCATATATATGTATGTATAAGTAGTTAGCAGTTGATTACGTACAGCTGGCAGCTGGTTTACCACATCACGGATTTAATCTACCTAAAGCTCATAAAAATAATGGAGGATAACTTCAATGCAGTAGCATTGTCTCAAATTAAGTGTTTTTTTTTTTTATTTAATGCATTTATTTTCAGATATTCAAAGAAAGTGAGAGCAAAAAAATGTGTACATATGTATGTACATACCATGCATATACTCGTATCGTGTATATGAGCCATTCCACACTATTTCAATTGGTCAAAAACTACTTTTGTGCAAGTTTTGGATATGTTGCAGAGGAGGCCCTAAAATGAGATCAGAGATTTAAAAATTTTTTTTTTTTAAAGTAAATTTTTTATACTTTTGTTAATAAAAAAAAAAGTTAATTTGCTGAAAAATCATGTTTTAAAACTTTTTTTTAAATATATGTGATACATAGAATGTAGTATATCAAAGAATAAAGGGTTGTAACGAGCAACGAGCAAGCTTGCTTAATGCATGCATGCGTTCAGCGAAAAACTTGTGTTTATTAGACAATTGCTCCACGCTTAATAAAAAAAAGTACTTAATATTTTTTTTTATAGAACTAATATTTTGCGAGCTATGAAGTGATAAACAATGGCTTACGTCGAGCCACCTTACATTTTTAAAGTCGCATAACTTTCAAAATTTTTTTTTCTTATTTCCGGTCGTTCTATCATATTTTATGAGTTTTTCTACGACATACTCAAAACATAAAAAAACAACTCGATTTTTCATTGAAATAATATGGAATACCTCATATATAATTATGTACATGCTCATTTATTAGTCCTGTATATGTATTTACATATGTACATACATACCTACATTTTTATAGTATGTACCCTAAAATTGAAAGCGAACGTGTCTTACATGTGCCAGCGACTGTGTGGGCGTTTGTTTATATTTTCATTTGTATTTCGGTTAGCCCGAGTATGTAGCGCTGCGTGACCGGTTCAAATCTTAAACAATATATATATATATATATGTACATATATAGCTTATATCATTTACCCCTCAGCAGTCTCTGAGCGTTTTGAAAAAGTCTCTCACAAAAATCCCCTACCATTTGGGGTTAGCGTAAAACTTTAGGTCTCACCAAGGCGCATATCCTAAATTTAAAAAAATACTCTGGTAAATTGTAGAGCAAGCATCATTTTAACTCCAAATTGTTTGAGAGACAGCAAGTATTTTGAGTAATTTCTCAGTTTTCAATTTTATCTATCTACCCTTAAATGTAAAAAATACTTACTCTCTTTAATAACTTTTTGCTCCAACTTGTTTGTTTGTTGAGTAGTTGCTTTGGATGGCTTAATATTATTGTATTTATAATTTCTTTGGTAAGAAGCGCGGTATATGCCTTGTCACTTTTTCAAGGTATAAAGTTAAAAAAATATATAAAAGACTTGGACAATTTTACAGTTTATATAATTGGCTTAAAATTCTTGATTGGTTCTTTGGAAAAATGTTGAAGTAAAAATCAGATGAAATTTGATGCTGATCTCCAACAAAGCAGCTATAAACTCCGGCACTTTACTATTGTATTTTTCAAATATAATCTTCCAGAAATAAAAACTGGTCTCGTACTCAATAACAGTCGTGATTTAAATAAATAATTTACATATACTTTTTATTTGCTTTTAATGAGCTAAAGGCCAATTTTTATTGGAAAATTAATAGAGAAAAAAAAACAACAACACTCAAAGCAGTAGAAGTTATAGTACTATTGCGGAGATCACCACATCTCCTCATGAGACTTCTTTCTTCATAGCTTCCGCATGAGTCTAACCCGCGTCACCATGTAATGTTTAACCAAGCCAGCATCTAAACAGGCTCAGCTAAGCTTACGCTGTGTGAACTTTTGTTATTTTCTCATTTTCCTTTACAACTCACTACAATCAAGTGCGGCGTATACAAATTTAATGTATACGTTTTTTTTTACATTTTGTTTGTTAGGTAGAATCAACCTTATTATTGATTTATGTTGTTTTTTTGACCTGTTTATTTTTTTCATTATTTGTTTTTAATGAGCTATATTTTTGCATGCTTATCATTTCTACCTCGGTTTTCTTAAGAGGTGCTCCGGCTTTAGCCAATTTTTTAGACTTTTCGTGGCCGTAGGCGAGTATGTTCCTTTTGTGGGAGACACAAATGAGAGAGATAATTATTGAGTCGGTCTTTGTTGATGCAAATGTCAAGAGAATGATCTTAAAAAATACATTCATTAGTGTTCTTCGGTTAGTTTTTCTATTTGAACATAGATCAAGAGATGCCGAAAAGTTGTTTAATCGTAAGGAGAGAGATAAATCTAGTTTATTTAAAAACAATCCAACACCATACCGCGGTCTATTTTAGGCCAGTCGGTGTAGATGATTGAAGCATTATCCTCCGCTTCCATGCTCTACTTCAAACACGTTCTTTCTTATTCATAAGAGAAACTCAATATTTGACAGAATCAGTTTTTGCTGTTCAAAAAATTAATAAAAGTGACCTAAAGTTCAAAGTGCAGGAATAAAAATCAAGAAACATTTATTAAAAGCGAGTTATCTATTTAAAATAGAAATTTTGCTGATAATACCAGGAGCCATTGTCATTAGACAATAAGATGAACGGCAAAGCATCAAATATGCTGTCCTGGCCAAATTGTACTTTCTTTAAAAATTTTTTTTTATTCCCTGGCTCTTTGTCTATAAAAAAGTACTATATAATTTTTTTGATAAAACTAATGTTTAGCGAGCTATGAAGGGATAAATAATAGCTTTCGCTAAGAAACCTTACATTTTTAAAACTGCGTAAATTTTTTCGGCCATTTTGTCATACCTCATGTGCTTTTCTTTTTTCATATCTTACGTGCTTTTCTAGAACATAATTAATTTATATGAAAATTTGAAAAAGGACACGATTTTTCATTGAAATAGAATGGAATGCCTCCTAAGCGAGCGTAAAATGCACACAACTTTTGGGATGTGCTAGAAATTCTGACTAAAAGTGTTTTCTGAATAGGGTAAATCGCCTTTTTGACAAAGCAAGTAAACGTAAAACGAAGTCTAAAGACAACCTTTCATTTAGTGGTTCACATGCAATCATGCAGATTTTAATCACTTGCAAACATATTACTCATACGCCCCGTCGTTTGAATAATTGCCTCTTTCCCTCTACATAACATCAACAATTACGTTAACAGAAATTATTCTAATTAGTAAATGTATTTAATTAAAATAATAAACTTTAAGTGAAATTAATTAATTTACATAGTTCTCAAAATAAAGTTTGCGTTGACGAAAAAAAAAATATAGTAAAGTTGAAAAAAATATTTGCAATCAGCTTTCTCGAATTCACTCCGCCTGGATTCAAATTAATATATACAGTTAATGAAATAGCGTAGGCAGCAATGAATATACCTCATTGCATATTTATAACGACGATTTCAAATTAATTTATTTACATAATTTACACATTTTTTTCGAATTTATTTTTGAATACGCAGTTTTATAGAAAATTCAATTTTAGAATAATAAAGTGTAAATTTCAAATGCGTTAGGATTAGCGTTGATTTTTGACTACTTTCTTTTACTTACGCTCTTTCGAAATTACTTTAATGTATATAACACAAAACCCGATTTTTTAAATATAAATAATAGCGAAGAGTCTCAGTAAAAAAAAATAACAAAAATCAACTACAACTTGTAGCCACGGTAAACCTTCACATTGTTATACTAAAACTGACAGAGCTACCAAAGTACATAATCAGAAATTCAGATATGCTATAAAATGTGAAAAGATATACATTAAAAATTTATTAATTTTTATATCTTTTATATAAAGTTTTAAGCTCGATTTTATATGATTTTTTTTTATAAAATACTCTCGTTTAAAATTTATATGAGTTTTGTTCTAAAATTCTCTGCTTTAAAATGGACAAAAATAATATAAATTTAATAAATCAATTATAAATGATTCTACGAGTATTTTTTGGCTTTATAAATATGAAAGCGGGTAAATAAGTATAAACACATACATTCATATGTATATAAAACCTTATGGATTAAGCGTACGCGTATAAGTCGCAAGTATGTATGAAATTTGTAACATAAATTATTATATTTATACCTGGAAGTACCTAGCTTGTGCCACCTGTAAAAGGATTTCGATGGAACTAACTTATTTACGTCAATCAAGTGGGTGATTACAGCAGCGATTTTTTTTAGGTATTATTTAAAGATAAATACATAGATATATAAATAATAATCATATGCAATTTCTCATTCATATCAACATAAGAATAAAAAAAATTAAAATCACTTTAACACTTTTCCGTGAAGTACTTGTGGTGACATACTTCAATATTTTGATTTGGATTCAAAAATTACTGTACCAAACCTAAATTTTTTACGAAACGATAACTTAAAACGACTTGAAAGTTACATTTTATCGAACTAATACTGAATGAGCTACAAAATCAGAATTTGTGTACAAATACTTTTTAAAAAATTAGAAAATTTTGGTGGCGGATTTTTGAAATTTGAAAAAGGTTTGGAAGTTCTGTACGATGTTTAAAACTCTAATCGATACGCTTAAAATAAAACGAAAACTGTTGCAAGCAACGTAGAGATATTCACTTAAAGCGATCAACATTATTACAGTTATAGGAAAATAAGTGACATAGTAAAGAGATCATAACGTTTTTGTGAATATTGTTTCATTACGTGCATAGCTTCTTATATAAATTTTACTTCTAATGAGCAATGGGTTGTGCGCAGGGCTTGGAACCCGCCACGTAAAAAACAACTTCCAATGAAAAGGAAAAAAAAGCCTCGGATGAGACCCCCCTTTTTTGATGACGACCACGGCAAACGTATTAAGGACAATGATTTGAGGGCATGCACCTGGAATGTCCGGACCCTTAATTGGGAAGGTGCCTCTGCCCGGCTGGTTGATGTCCTCAGCAGAGCAAAGGCTGACATCACTGCCATCCAAGAGATGCGATGGACGGGGCAAGGGAAAAAAGTGGTAGGCCCTTGCGATATCTACTACAGCTGCCATGTAAAGGAGCGCAAATTTGGTGTCGGATTTGTGGTGGGAGAGAGACTGCGCCGTAAAGTACTGTCGTTCACTCCGGTGGATGAACGTTTCGCCACAATCCGCATCAAGGGGAGATTCTTCAACATCTCCTCGATTTGCGCCCACGCCCCGACGGAAGAGAAGGACGATGGGACCAAAGATCGCTTCTACGATCTCCTTGGCCGCACGTGATTTCAATGCCAAGGTGGGCAAGGAGGGCATCTTTGGTTCCACTGTCGGAAAATTCAGTCTCCACGACGAAACGTCTGATAACGGATTGAGACTGATTGACTTCGCCGGGGCCCGAAACATGGTAGTCTGTAGTTCCAGGTTCCAGCAAAGTTGGATACATCAGGCTACGTGGCTGTCTCCTGATGGTAAGACACGACACCAAATCGACCATGTTGTGATATACGGAAGGCACGCTTTCAGTGCCCTAGATGTGCGCACCATCCGAGGAGCCAACATCGACTCGGATCATTTTCTTGTGGCAGCTAAGATCCGCACGCGCCTCTGTGCAGCAAAAAGCGCACGCAAATGGACACAAGGAAAGCTCGACGTCGGAAAGCTGCAATCGCAACAGACAGCCACCCACTTCGCCACTCGACTTGCACTCCTGCTCTCTGAGAGCAATAACCAACAGAACGATATTTCCGAGCAGTGGAACCATATTTCTCGCTGTCTACATACCACCGCTGAAGAATCCATCGGATTTCAGCGAGCCCGAAAGAACAACTGGTATGACGAGGAATTTAGCGCCGCTACGGAACGTAAAGACGCTGCCTACAGAGCCACACTGCGATCGGGCGCAACGCGAGCTGTGCGGGAGCGTTATCGTGAGTTGAAGAAGGAAGCAAGACGCATTTTTCGCGAGAAAAAGAGAGAGGCCGAAATGCGTGAGTGCGAGGAGCTTGAGATGCTGGCCGACAGGAAAAGCGCCCGAAAATTCTTTCAGAAAGTACGACGGCTAACAGAAGGTTTTAAGACCAGGGAGAATTCCTGTAAGAACGGCAACGGCGACCTGGTAACTGACGTTCAGAATATACTTAGTTTATGGAGGGAGCACTTCTTCACAGTGCTTAATGGAAGCAGCTGCAATAACGATGGAGAAGATATTGAACCCGAATCCCCAATCAATGATGATGGACGTGATGTACCATCACCCGACTATGACGAAATTCGGAAAGCGATAACACGGCTGAAGAACAACAAAGCGCCCGGGGCTGACGGATTACCAGCTGAGTTATTTAAGTACGGCGGAGAGGAGCTGGTTAAGTGCATGCACGAGTTCATCTCTAGAATATGGCCGGAGGAACGCATGCCTACTGATTGGAACTTAAGTGTGCTCTGCCCAACCCACAAAAAGGGTGATCCTGCAGTCTGTGCCAATTATCGCGGGATTAGTCTTCTTAACATCGCCTATAAGGTTCTGTCAAGTGTATTGTGTGAAAGACTTAAGCCCGCCGTCAATGAACTGATTGGACCTTATCAGTGTGGCTTTAGACCTGGTAAATCTACCACCGACCAGATATTCACAATACGCCAGATCTTGGAAAATACCCGAGAAAGAAGAATCGACACACATCATATTTTTGTCGACTTCAAAGCCGCCTTCGATAGTACGAAAAGAAGTTTCCTATATGCCGCAATGTTTGAATTTGGGATCCCGGCAAAACTTATACGGCTATGTAAAATGACGTTGAGCAACACCACCAGCTCCGTCAGAATTGGGAAGAACCTCTCCGAGCCGTTTGATACCAAACGAGGTTTCAGACAAGGTGACTCTCTGTCGTGCGATTTCTTTAACCTGATGCTGGAGAAGATAATTCGAGCCGCAGAACTAAATCGGTCAGGCACCATCTTTTATAAGAGTGTGCAATTGCTGGCATACGCCGATGACATTGACATCATCGGCCTTAACAACCGCGCAGTTAGTTCTGCCTTCTCCAAACTGGATAGAGAAGCGAAGCGAATGGGTCTGGAGGTAAACGAGGGCAAGACGAAGTATCTCCTGTCATCAAATAGACAGTCGGCGCATTCACGACTGGAATCTAACATCACTGTTGACAGCTATAACTTTGAAAAAGTAGAGGACTGCGTTTACTTAGGAACCAGCATTAACACCAATAACATTGTCAGCCTTGAAATCCAACGCAGAATCTCTCTTGCCAACTTCGGACTGAGTAGGCTATTGCACAGTAAAGTCCTCTCTCGACGGACCAAAACTATACTCTATAAGTCTCTCATCATGCCCGTCCAATTGTATGGCGCAGAAGCATGGACGATGACAACATCAGATGAGAGGGCTCTTGGAGTGTTCGAGAGAAAGATTTATGAACCTTTGCGTCTTTGCGAGGGCAAATACCGTGTACGATAGAACGATGAGCTTTTCGAGCTGTACAATGGCTAGGGCAAGTCGTTCGAATGGATGAAATAGCTCCAGCCCTGAAGGTTTTTGACGCGGTACCCGCGGGTGGTAGCCGAGGTAAAGGAAGACCTCCTCTGCGTTGGAAAGACCAAGTGGAAAAAGACTTGGCTATACTTGGGATTTCCAATTGGCGCCAGTTAGCAACGAGATAGGGACATATTACTCATACGCCCCGTCGTTTGAATAATTGCCTCTTTCCCTCTACATAACATCAACAATTACGTTAACAGAAATTATTCTAATTAGTAAATGTATTTAATTAAAATAATAAACTTTAAGTGAAATTAATTAATTTACATAGTTCTCAAAATAAAGTTTGCGTTGACGAAAAAAAAAATATAGTAAAGTTGAAAAAAATATTTGCAATCAGCTTTCTCGAATTCACTCCGCCTGGATTCAAATTAATATATACAGTTAATGAAATAGCGTAGGCAGCAATGAATATACCTCATTGCATATTTATAACGACGATTTCAAATTAATTTATTTACATAATTTACACATTTTTTTCGAATTTATTTTTGAATACGCAGTTTTATAGAAAATTCAATTTTAGAATAATAAAGTGTAAATTTCAAATGCGTTAGGATTAGCGTTGATTTTTGACTACTTTCTTTTACTTACGCTCTTTCGAAATTACTTTAATGTATATAACACAAAACCCGATTTTTTAAATATAAATAATAGCGAAGAGTCTCAGTAAAAAAAAATAACAAAAATCAACTACAACTTGTAGCCACGGTAAACCTTCACATTGTTATACTAAAACTGACAGAGCTACCAAAGTACATAATCAGAAATTCAGATATGCTATAAAATGTGAAAAGATATACATTAAAAATTTATTAATTTTTATATCTTTTATATAAAGTTTTAAGCTCGATTTTATATGATTTTTTTTTATAAAATACTCTCGTTTAAAATTTATATGAGTTTTGTTCTAAAATTCTCTGCTTTAAAATGGACAAAAATAATACAAATTTAATAAATCAATTATAAATGATTCTACGAGTATTTTTTGGCTTTATAAATATGAAAGCGGGTAAATAAGTATAAACACATACATTCATATGTATATAAAACCTTATGGATTAAGCGTACGCGTATAAGTCGCAAGTATGTATGAAATCTGTAACATAAATTATTATATTTATACCTGGAAGTACCTAGCTTGTGCCACCTGTAAAAGGATTTCGATGGAACTAACTTATTTACGTCAATCAAGTGGGTGATTACAGCAGCGAATTTTTTTAGGTATTATTTAAAGATAAATACATAGATATATAAATAATAATCATATGCAATTTCTCATTCATATCAACATAAGAATAAAAAAAATTAAAATCACTTTAACACTTTTCCGTGAAGTACTTGTGGTGACATACTTCAATATTTTGATTTGGATTCAAAAATTACTGTACCAAACCTAAATTTTTTACGAAACGATAACTTAAAACGACTTGAAAGTTACATTTTATCGAACTAATACTGAATGAGCTACAAAATCAGAATTTGTGTACAAATACTTTTTAAAAAATTAGAAAATTTTGGTGGCGGATTTTTGAAATTTGAAAAAGGTTTGGAAGTTCTGTACGATGTTTAAAACTCTAATCGATACGCTTAAAATAAAACGAAAACTGTTGCAAGCAACGTAGAGATATTCACTTAAAGCGATCAACATTATTACAGTTATAGGAAAATAATTGACATAGTAAAGAGATCATAACGTTTTTGTGAATATTGTTTCATTACGTGCATAGCTTCTTATATAAATTTTACTTCTAATGAGCAATGGGTTGTGCGCAGGGCTTGGAACCCGCCACGTAAAAAACAACTTCCAATGAAAAGGAAAAAAAAGCCTCGGATGAGACCCCCCTTTTTTGATGACGACCACGGCAAACGTATTAAGGACAATGATTTGAGGGCATGCACCTGGAATGTCCGGACCCTTAATTGGGAAGGTGCCTCTGCCCGGCTGGTTGATGTCCTCAGCAGAGCAAAGGCTGACATCACTGCCATCCAAGAGATGCGATGGACGGGGCAAGGGAAAAAAGTGGTAGGCCCTTGCGATATCTACTACAGCTGCCATGTAAAGGAGCGCAAATTTGGTGTCGGATTTGTGGTGGGAGAGAGACTGCGCCGTAAAGTACTGTCGTTCACTCCGGTGGATGAACGTTTCGCCACAATCCGCATCAAGGGGAGATTCTTCAACATCTCCTCGATTTGCGCCCACGCCCCGACGGAAGAGAAGGACGATGGGACCAAAGATCGCTTCTACGATCTCCTTGGCCGCACGTGATTTCAATGCCAAGGTGGGCAAGGAGGGCATCTTTGGTTCCACTGTCGGAAAATTCAGTCTCCACGACGAAACGTCTGATAACGGATTGAGACTGATTGACTTCGCCGGGGCCCGAAACATGGTAGTCTGTAGTTCCAGGTTCCAGCAAAGTTGGATACATCAGGCTACGTGGCTGTCTCCTGATGGTAAGACACGACACCAAATCGACCATGTTGTGATATACGGAAGGCACGCTTTCAGTGCCCTAGATGTGCGCACCATCCGAGGAGCCAACATCGACTCGGATCATTTTCTTGTGGCAGCTAAGATCCGCACGCGCCTCTGTGCAGCAAAAAGCGCACGCAAATGGACACAAGGAAAGCTCGACGTCGGAAAGCTGCAATCGCAACAGACAGCCACCCACTTCGCCACTCGACTTGCACTCCTGCTCTCTGAGAGCAATAACCAACAGAACGATATTTCCGAGCAGTGGAACCATATTTCTCGCTGTCTACATACCACCGCTGAAGAATCCATCGGATTTCAGCGAGCCCGAAAGAACAACTGGTATGACGAGGAATTTAGCGCCGCTACGGAACGTAAAGACGCTGCCTACAGAGCCACACTGCGATCGGGCGCAACGCGAGCTGTGCGGGAGCGTTATCGTGAGTTGAAGAAGGAAGCAAGACGCATTTTTCGCGAGAAAAAGAGAGAGGCCGAAATGCGTGAGTGCGAGGAGCTTGAGATGCTGGCCGACAGGAAAAGCGCCCGAAAATTCTTTCAGAAAGTACGACGGCTAACAGAAGGTTTTAAGACCAGGGAGAATTCCTGTAAGAACGGCAACGGCGACCTGGTAACTGACGTTCAGAATATACTTAGTTTATGGAGGGAGCACTTCTTCACAGTGCTTAATGGAAGCAGCTGCAATAACGATGGAGAAGATATTGAACCCGAATCCCCAATCAATGATGATGGACGTGATGTACCATCACCCGACTATGACGAAATTCGGAAAGCGATAACACGGCTGAAGAACAACAAAGCGCCCGGGGCTGACGGATTACCAGCTGAGTTATTTAAGTACGGCGGAGAGGAGCTGGTTAAGTGCATGCACGAGTTCATCTCTAGAATATGGCCGGAGGAACGCATGCCTACTGATTGGAACTTAAGTGTGCTCTGCCCAACCCACAAAAAGGGTGATCCTGCAGTCTGTGCCAATTATCGCGGGATTAGTCTTCTTAACATCGCCTATAAGGTTCTGTCAAGTGTATTGTGTGAAAGACTTAAGCCCGCCGTCAATGAACTGATTGGACCTTATCAGTGTGGCTTTAGACCTGGTAAATCTACCACCGACCAGATATTCACAATACGCCAGATCTTGGAAAATACCCGAGAAAGAAGAATCGACACACATCATATTTTTGTCGACTTCAAAGCCGCCTTCGATAGTACGAAAAGAAGTTTCCTATATGCCGCAATGTTTGAATTTGGGATCCCGGCAAAACTTATACGGCTATGTAAAATGACGTTGAGCAACACCACCAGCTCCGTCAGAATTGGGAAGAACCTCTCCGAGCCGTTTGATACCAAACGAGGTTTCAGACAAGGTGACTCTCTGTCGTGCGATTTCTTTAACCTGATGCTGGAGAAGATAATTCGAGCCGCAGAACTAAATCGGTCAGGCACCATCTTTTATAAGAGTGTGCAATTGCTGGCATACGCCGATGACATTGACATCATCGGCCTTAACAACCGCGCAGTTAGTTCTGCCTTCTCCAAACTGGATAGAGAAGCGAAGCGAATGGGTCTGGAGGTAAACGAGGGCAAGACGAAGTATCTCCTGTCATCAAATAGACAGTCGGCGCATTCACGACTGGAATCTAACATCACTGTTGACAGCTATAACTTTGAAAAAGTAGAGGACTGCGTTTACTTAGGAACCAGCATTAACACCAATAACATTGTCAGCCTTGAAATCCAACGCAGAATCTCTCTTGCCAACTTCGGACTGAGTAGGCTATTGCACAGTAAAGTCCTCTCTCGACGGACCAAAACTATACTCTATAAGTCTCTCATCATGCCCGTCCAATTGTATGGCGCAGAAGCATGGACGATGACAACATCAGATGAGAGGGCTCTTGGAGTGTTCGAGAGAAAGATTTATGAACCTTTGCGTCTTTGCGAGGGCAAATACCGTGTACGATAGAACGATGAGCTTTTCGAGCTGTACAATGGCTAGGGCAAGTCGTTCGAATGGATGAAATAGCTCCAGCCCTGAAGGTTTTTGACGCGGTACCCGCGGGTGGTAGCCGAGGTAAAGGAAGACCTCCTCTGCGTTGGAAAGACCAAGTGGAAAAAGACTTGGCTATACTTGGGATTTCCAATTGGCGCCAGTTAGCAACGAGATAGGGACAGCTGGCGCGCTTTGTTGACCTCGGCCAAAATCGCTAAGGCGGTTAATGCGCCAATTAAGTAAGTAGTAATGTGCTTGTTAGTATTATTTTTACTATTACTTTTTTATTATTATTATAGGAAAAGAAGCGAGTTTTGACTTCTTTACCAGAGAAAGGAATACCTGTATGAACCCCTACCTCTCTGGTTGTAAGTCTAAAATATTGTTGCGGTTTTCACTGCCTCCGATCTGTAGCTGGTAATCTCTCTTCTGACGTTGGACAAACAGTGTGATATAGGCGGCGAGAAATGATTCCTGCCTCAGAACAACATTTGAGATGCGTTTTTTGAGCTCCAGCCAAAGCTATTTAAAAACTCTTTCGAATTCTGTATTAAAACGAGGTCCTTGGGTCGTTTAGATCAAAAATGTTACTGACTGTTTTGTTACCGTGGCTTTTAATATAGGGTTTTCAGAAGAAATTTGATATTATAAACCTTATTATTCATTTTTATTTTATTTTTATTTTTCTGTTTTTAACTTTTGTGGCCTGCCTATAAACTGATAACATTTAAAATACTAATGAATGACAGCTGGTCCAAGAAGTAAGGTGTTTTTTCTACACAAGTGATTACTTGCTGAATTCCAGCATAAGTATTATCGGTTCAATCACTTAAATACATAAACAATTTTGATATCTCATATATATAGTTATAATAATATTATTTGCATACACTATCTCATACAACATAAATTAACTTTACCTGCGTAAGTAAATTTAGTAGATAACGTATTCACATAGATACATATGTACATATGTAAATAAAAGTGTGTTTGTAGGTACATATGTACGCATAAATAAACATCCCTGCACAAAATGGGGTTAGTCTAGCATGAGTCCGGGAATAGTCCAAGGGAACATGCGACTAATACAACTACTGATCTCCTTGTTATGGAAGGAACTGTTCCCTTTTGAGGAGAACAATTGCCGCCTATTATACCCGAATATATATACATAAATAATAAGATAGAGACTAATCCCGGGATACTTTTTTTTAGAGATTAGTCGCACGTTTTTTTGCAGGGTTTTGAAATTCACATTTACAATTTTATATCTATGGATGTACATATGTATGTATGTATGTATGAGTATGTATATATGTTAGTACTGTTATCTAACACCGACCATATGGCAAACTCTTTAGTTGTCATAGAAAAACATATGTTTGCCCATGTGTGTACGCACATAGATTTGCATAAATTTGCATATTATAGCAGATGCCCTCCATTAATTTTATTGCAATGGAAAAGTGAAAGTTGACTGCTGAAAACTGAAAAAATGCAAAAATGTAAATGAAAACAATATGCAGAATAACGATTCGGGAGGTGAGCGTGTAAGCAAATATTCTAAATTTTTACAGAAAGTTTTTTACCACTTGGGTGTTGTAATATTACACTGTGTAACACTGAAAATGAACTTTGAAAGAGACCTAGCCTTGGCGTTAGGCCTTATAAAACTAAGAAAAACTGTATACTTGAAATTTGCGAAACACCCCCAAAATCTCATTTTAGGGCCAAAAAACTGTTTTTGAGGTCATTCGCTAGTCAATCATCAATATCTTTGCGAATTTTCATCCGATTCAAAAGTTGTTTATATATTTTGAAAGGTGACAAATCACTATTTTAATGGCGTATAACTCATCAAAATCAAACGAGAACTGACGAAGCTACAGAGAAAAAAAAATCGTAACTTAATAAAAAAAAATTTATTTTGAAACTTTGACTACGATTTTACGATAGTTTTAATTCAGAAAGGTACCTATCAAAGACAATATTATTAAAGTGAATTTAGTACTGCGTCGATTAAGCTATTTCAACATTTATTAAAAGCGAGTTATCTATTTAAAATAGAAATTTTGCTGATAATACCAGGAGCCATTGTCATTAGACAATAAGATGAACGGCAAAGCATCAAATATGCTGTCCTGGCCAAATTTAGCCTTTTCATTTGGCCAAAAAAAATACTTTTGCGGGAATTTTGGGTTTGTTGCAGAGGAGGTCCTAAAATTTCTGTAAATGCAATATAAAGCAACACATTTTTTTTCCAGAAGTTACTCAACTTCAAAAATGTAAGGAGACACCCTTTGAAAATTGGTCAGTTTATTCTTTGATATACGTTCTATCACATATACTCGTATATTTTTTTTAAATCGTACAAACATGTGTTTTTTTGTATTAACAACGGTATGAAAAATTGTACTTTCTTTAAAAATTTTTTTTTATTCCCTGGCTCTTTGTCTATAAAAAAGTACTATATAATTTTTTTGATAAAACTAATGTTTAGCGAGCTATGAAGGGATAAATAATAGCTTTCGCTAAGAAACCTTACATTTTTAAAACTGCGTAAATTTTTTCGGCCATTTTGTCATACCTCATGTGCTTTTCTTTTTTCATATCTTACGTGCTTTTCTAGAACATAATTAATTTATATGAAAATTTGAAAAAGGACACGATTTTTCATTGAAATAGAATGGAATGCCTCCTAAGCGAGCGTAAAATGCACACAACTTTTGGGATGTGCTAGAAATTCTGACTAAAAGTGTTTTCTGAATAGGGTAAATCGCCTTTTTGACAAAGCAAGTAAACGTAAAACGAAGTCTAAAGACAACCTTTCATTTAGTGGTTCACATGCAATCATGCAGATTTTAATCACTTGCAAACATATTACTCATACGCCCCGTCGTTTGAATAATTGCCTCTTTCCCTCTACATAACATCAACAATTACGTTAACAGAAATTATTCTAATTAGTAAATGTATTTAACTAAAATAATAAACTTTAAGTGAAATTAATTAATTTACATAGTTCTCAAAATAAAGTTTGCGTTGACGAAAAAAAAAATATAGTAAAGTTGAAAAAAATATTTGCAATCAGCTTTCTCGAATTCACTCCGCCTGGATTCAAATTAATATATACAGTTAATGAAATAGCGTAGGCAGCAATGAATATACCTCATTGCATATTTATAACGACGATTTCAAATTAATTTATTTACATAATTTACACATTTTTTTCGAATTTATTTTTGAATACGCAGTTTTATAGAAAATTCAATTTTAGAATAATAAAGTGTAAATTTCAAATGCGTTAGGATTAGCGTTGATTTTTGACTACTTTCTTTTACTTACGCTCTTTCGAAATTGCTTTAATGTATATAACACAAAACCCGATTTTTTAAATATAAATAATAGCGAAGAGTCTCAGTAAAAAAAAATAACAAAAATCAACTACAACTTGTAGCCACGGTAAACCTTCACATTGTTATACTAAAACTGACAGAGCTACCAAAGTACATAATCAGAAATTCAGATATGCTATAAAATGTGAAAAGATATACATTAAAAATTTATTAATTTTTATATCTTTTATATAAAGTTTTAAGCTCGATTTTATATGATTTTTTTTTATAAAATACTCTCGTTTAAAATTTATATGAGTTTTGTTCTAAAATTCTCTGCTTTAAAATGGACAAAAATAATACAAATTTAATAAATCAATTATAAATGATTCTACGAGTATTTTTTGGCTTTATAAATATGAAAGCGGGTAAATAAGTATAAACACATACATTCATATGTATATAAAACCTTATGGATTAAGCGTACGCGTATAAGTCGCAAGTATGTATGAAATCTGTAACATAAATTATTATATTTATACCTGGAAGTACCTAGCTTGTGCCACCTGTAAAAGGATTTCGATGGAACTAACTTATTTACGTCAATCAAGTGGGTGATTACAGCAGCGAATTTTTTTAGGTATTATTTAAAGATAAATACATAGATATATAAATAATAATCATATGCAATTTCTCATTCATATCAACATAAGAATAAAAAAAATTAAAATCACTTTAACACTTTTCCGTGAAGTACTTGTGGTGACATACTTCAATATTTTGATTTGGATTCAAAAATTACTGTACCAAACCTAAATTTTTTACGAAACGATAACTTAAAACGACTTGAAAGTTACATTTTATCGAACTAATACTGAATGAGCTACAAAATCAGAATTTGTGTACAAATACTTTTTAAAAAATTAGAAAATTTTGGTGGCGGATTTTTGAAATTTGAAAAAGGTTTGGAAGTTCTGTACGATGTTTAAAACTCTAATCGATACGCTTAAAATAAAACGAAAACTGTTGCAAGCAACGTAGAGATATTCACTTAAAGCGATCAACATTATTACAGTTATAGGAAAATAAGTGACATAGTAAAGAGATCATAACGTTTTTGTGAATATTGTTTCATTACGTGCATAGCTTCTTATATAAATTTTACTTCTAATGAGCAATGGGTTGTGCGCAGGGCTTGGAACCCGCCACGTAAAAAACAACTTCCAATGAAAAGGAAAAAAAAGCCTCGGATGAGACCCCCCTTTTTTGATGACGACCACGGCAAACGTATTAAGGACAATGATTTGAGGGCATGCACCTGGAATGTCCGGACCCTTAATTGGGAAGGTGCCTCTGCCCGGCTGGTTGATGTCCTCAGCAGAGCAAAGGCTGACATCACTGCCATCCAAGAGATGCGATGGACGGGGCAAGGGAAAAAAGTGGTAGGCCCTTGCGATATCTACTACAGCTGCCATGTAAAGGAGCGCAAATTTGGTGTCGGATTTGTGGTGGGAGAGAGACTGCGCCGTAAAGTACTGTCGTTCACTCCGGTGGATGAACGTTTCGCCACAATCCGCATCAAGGGGAGATTCTTCAACATCTCCTCGATTTGCGCCCACGCCCCGACGGAAGAGAAGGACGATGGGACCAAAGATCGCTTCTACGATCTCCTTGGCCGCACGTGATTTCAATGCCAAGGTGGGCAAGGAGGGCATCTTTGGTTCCACTGTCGGAAAATTCAGTCTCCACGACGAAACGTCTGATAACGGATTGAGACTGATTGACTTCGCCGGGGCCCGAAACATGGTAGTCTGTAGTTCCAGGTTCCAGCAAAGTTGGATACATCAGGCTACGTGGCTGTCTCCTGATGGTAAGACACGACACCAAATCGACCATGTTGTGATATACGGAAGGCACGCTTTCAGTGCCCTAGATGTGCGCACCATCCGAGGAGCCAACATCGACTCGGATCATTTTCTTGTGGCAGCTAAGATCCGCACGCGCCTCTGTGCAGCAAAAAGCGCACGCAAATGGACACAAGGAAAGCTCGACGTCGGAAAGCTGCAATCGCAACAGACAGCCACCCACTTCGCCACTCGACTTGCACTCCTGCTCTCTGAGAGCAATAACCAACAGAACGATATTTCCGAGCAGTGGAACCATATTTCTCGCTGTCTACATACCACCGCTGAAGAATCCATCGGATTTCAGCGAGCCCGAAAGAACAACTGGTATGACGAGGAATTTAGCGCCGCTACGGAACGTAAAGACGCTGCCTACAGAGCCACACTGCGATCGGGCGCAACGCGAGCTGTGCGGGAGCGTTATCGTGAGTTGAAGAAGGAAGCAAGACGCATTTTTCGCGAGAAAAAGAGAGAGGCCGAAATGCGTGAGTGCGAGGAGCTTGAGATGCTGGCCGACAGGAAAAGCGCCCGAAAATTCTTTCAGAAAGTACGACGGCTAACAGAAGGTTTTAAGACCAGGGAGAATTCCTGTAAGAACGGCAACGGCGACCTGGTAACTGACGTTCAGAATATACTTAGTTTATGGAGGGAGCACTTCTTCACAGTGCTTAATGGAAGCAGCTGCAATAACGATGGAGAAGATATTGAACCCGAATCCCCAATCAATGATGATGGACGTGATGTACCATCACCCGACTATGACGAAATTCGGAAAGCGATAACACGGCTGAAGAACAACAAAGCGCCCGGGGCTGACGGATTACCAGCTGAGTTATTTAAGTACGGCGGAGAGGAGCTGGTTAAGTGCATGCACGAGTTCATCTCTAGAATATGGCCGGAGGAACGCATGCCTACTGATTGGAACTTAAGTGTGCTCTGCCCAACCCACAAAAAGGGTGATCCTGCAGTCTGTGCCAATTATCGCGGGATTAGTCTTCTTAACATCGCCTATAAGGTTCTGTCAAGTGTATTGTGTGAAAGACTTAAGCCCGCCGTCAATGAACTGATTGGACCTTATCAGTGTGGCTTTAGACCTGGTAAATCTACCACCGACCAGATATTCACAATACGCCAGATCTTGGAAAATACCCGAGAAAGAAGAATCGACACACATCATATTTTTGTCGACTTCAAAGCCGCCTTCGATAGTACGAAAAGAAGTTTCCTATATGCCGCAATGTTTGAATTTGGGATCCCGGCAAAACTTATACGGCTATGTAAAATGACGTTGAGCAACACCACCAGCTCCGTCAGAATTGGGAAGAACCTCTCCGAGCCGTTTGATACCAAACGAGGTTTCAGACAAGGTGACTCTCTGTCGTGCGATTTCTTTAACCTGATGCTGGAGAAGATAATTCGAGCCGCAGAACTAAATCGGTCAGGCACCATCTTTTATAAGAGTGTGCAATTGCTGGCATACGCCGATGACATTGACATCATCGGCCTTAACAACCGCGCAGTTAGTTCTGCCTTCTCCAAACTGGATAGAGAAGCGAAGCGAATGGGTCTGGAGGTAAACGAGGGCAAGACGAAGTATCTCCTGTCATCAAATAGACAGTCGGCGCATTCACGACTGGAATCTAACATCACTGTTGACAGCTATAACTTTGAAAAAGTAGAGGACTGCGTTTACTTAGGAACCAGCATTAACACCAATAACATTGTCAGCCTTGAAATCCAACGCAGAATCTCTCTTGCCAACTTCGGACTGAGTAGGCTATTGCACAGTAAAGTCCTCTCTCGACGGACCAAAACTATACTCTATAAGTCTCTCATCATGCCCGTCCAATTGTATGGCGCAGAAGCATGGACGATGACAACATCAGATGAGAGGGCTCTTGGAGTGTTCGAGAGAAAGATTTATGAACCTTTGCGTCTTTGCAAGGGCAAATACCGTGTACGATAGAACGATCAGCTTTTCGAGCTGTACAATGGCTAGGGCAAGTCGTTCGAATGGATGAAATAGCTCCAGCCCTGAAGGTTTTTGACGCGGTACCCGCGGGTGGTAGCCGAGGTAAAGGAAGACCTCCTCTGCGTTGGAAAGACCAAGTGGAAAAAGACTTGGCTATACTTGGGATTTCCAATTGGCGCCAGTTAGCAACGAGATAGGGACAGCTGGCGCGCTTTGTTGACCTCGGCCAAAATCGCTAAGGCGGTTAATGCGCCAATTAAGTAAGTAGTAATGTGCTTGTTAGTATTATTTTTACTATTACTTTTTTATTATTATTATAGGAAAAGAAGCGAGTTTTGACTTCTTTACCAGAGAAAGGAATACCTGTATGAACCCCTACGTCTCTGGTTGTAAGTCTAAAATATTGTTGCGGTTTTCACTGCCTCCGATCTGTAGCTGGTAATCTCTCTTCTGACGTTGGACAAACAGTGTGATATAGGCGGCGAGAAATGATTCCTGCCTCAGAACAACATTTGAGATGCGTTTTTTGAGCTCCAGCCAAAGCTATTTAAAAACTCTTTCGAATTCTGTATTAAAACGAGGTCCTTGGGTCGTTTAGATCAAAAATGTTACTGACTGTTTTGTTACCGTGGCTTTTAATATAGGGTTTTCAGAAGAAATTTGATATTATAAACCTTATTATTCATTTTTATTTTATTTTTATTTTTCTGTTTTTAACTTTTGTGGCCTGCCTATAAACTGATAACATTTAAAATACTAATGAATGACAGCTGGTCCAAGAAGTAAGGTGTTTTTTCTACACAAGTGATTACTTGCTGAATTCCAGCATAAGTATTATCGGTTCAATCACTTAAATACATAAACAATTTTGATATCTCATATATATAGTTATAATAATATTATTTGCATACACTATCTCATACAACATAAATTAACTTTACCTGCGTAAGTAAATTTAGTAGATAACGTATTCACATAGATACATATGTACATATGTAAATAAAAGTGTGTTTGTAGGTACATATGTACGCATAAATAAACATCCCTGCACGAAATGGGGTTAGTCTAGCATGAGTCCGGGAATAGTCCAAGGGAACATGCGACTAATACAACTACTGATCTCCTTGTTATGGAAGGAACTGTTCCCTTTTGAGGAGAACAATTGCCGCCTATTATACCCGAATATATATACATAAATAATAAGATAGAGACTAATCCCGGGATACTTTTTTTTAGAGATTAGTCGCACGTTTTTTTGCAGGGTTTTGAAATTCACATTTACAATTTTATATCTATGGATGTACATATGTACATATGTATGTATGTATGAGTATGTATATATGTTAGTACTGTTATCTAACACCGACCATATGGCAAACTCTTTAGTTGTCATAGAAAAACATATGTTTGCCCATGTGTGTACGCACATAGATTTGCATAAATTTGCATATTATAGCAGATGCCCTCCATTAATTTTATTGCAATGGAAAAGTGAAAGTTGACTGCTGAAAACTGAAAAAATGCAAAAATGTAAATGAAAACAATATGCAGAATAACGATTCGGGAGGTGAGCGTGTAAGCAAATATTCTAAATTTTTACAGAAAGTTTTTTACCACTTGGGTGTTGTAATATTACACTGTGTAACACTGAAAATGAACTTTGAAAGAGACCTAGCCTTGGCGTTAGGCCTTATAAAACTAAGAAAAACTGTATACTTGAAATTTGCGAAACACCCCCAAAATCTCATTTTAGGGCCAAAAAACTGTTTTTGAGGTCATTCGCTAGTCAATCATCAATATCTTTGCGAATTTTCATCCGATTCAAAAGTTGTTTATATATTTTGAAAGGTGACAAATCACTATTTTAATGGCGTATAACTCATCAAAATCAAACGAGAACTGACGAAGCTACAGAGAAAAAAAAATCGTAACTTAATAAAAAAAAATTTATTTTGAAACTTTGACTACGATTTTACGATAGTTTTAATTCAGAAAGGTACCTATCAAAGACAATATTATTAAAGTGAATTTAGTACTGCGTCGATTAAGCTATTTCAATCGAAAATCGGTTGGAAATTGACAGAGTTATAACTATTTTAATTATTTTAGATGATGACCATATTTAAAAATTCATACATTTTGATTATCTTTCAACTTTAAATTTTTATTGTGACTGAAAATAATTTAAAAAGAATTTAAGGTCCGAGACAATCTGCCAGCGAAATTTATTGTATTTAAGCAATCGTAGAATTTTTTCCATCGTTTGATAAGTCTCTTTCATATCAGTAGCGTATGCCACTGGAACTGATGGCAATTCATTTCTGTTGTGCAGCAATACTGCTTTCAGACCTACGATGTTAGTCAATTGAAAATGAATTGATAAATTGTATTCAAATTTAGTTCTCTCACACTCATAACACATTAAATACTTACTTTTGCAAGAACCGTCTAGAAATAATCGCCAATCTTGTGGACAGTGCACGTGATCGAGTGCAGCAAACAATTCATCCACATCAACGCAATAAACTAGTTTGTTATTGGTGTCATCAGCTTTGAAAATGTGTTCGAACGAAGATAGGTCTCTGTCTCGTGCAGACGTTACTTTAAAGTTACTGTCTACTATATTCCACTGCTTTAATCTGGAGGCCAGAATCTGTGTCTGTCTTATAGACAGATCCATATCCCGCACAAGATCACAATAATCGTGATTTGACACGAAATGACGTTCCGTTTCTATTGCTTTGGTTGGAAGGTACGGTTCGTCATTTACCTCATTAGAAGATTTGTGGCTTGAATCAGGAAATGTAGCTGGATTTTTGTCTTTAGTTCGCTGATCTTGTTTTCCTCTTGGAATCGGTTTCGATACAGTCAACACATTGGCATATTCTATGAGGTGGCGACTTTTATAGTGGTGACCAGTGATTTTTGTTTGGCAAAAGTAGCAATCCTCCGGCTTGTGATATATTTGATAATGCCAAGCCATAGGAGTCACAAACGGCAGACGCTGGTCATCGCATTTACCGGTTTTCCATTGTTTTGATGTTGTACAGCACATCGAACAAATATATTCGGGTTCATACCAAGCACTTTCCACGTATGAGCAACTGAAAAAGAGGTTGAACGCTTCAACCACAGCTTTCTTTGTTCTTAAATCGAACCGATATTTCTTATCAACAAATAGACCGCAGGCGTAACAAAATTTGTTGCGCCTATCATACATTTTACCACACTTATTACACAATATAATTGCGAAGCGGTCGCAAGGTTGAATTGACGGCGTAAATTTATTAGATGACCACTCAAAATTTTTGGAAATGAATGTGTTTAAAATAATTCCTCATACTTGCTATGTTTCTAGTAAAATAACGCAATGAAATGCGGTCAAAGTAGAAAAATTAAAAAAAAAAAAAACTTTTCGCAAGGTAAATTTATTTAATAGCAGAAAAAATTTAATAGCTTCGTCAATTTTTGTCCGATTTCATTGCATGAGCACTCAAAATTTTTGGACATGAATGTACTTTCAAAATAATTCCTCATACTTGATATATTTTTTGTAAAATACTGCAATAAAATGCGGTCAAAGTAGAAAAATTTGAAGAAAAAACAAATTTTCCAAGTTTACCCGATGAAAACTTACAACACGCTAGCTCAAAAAATAGATCTCAATTTAAAGGTATAATCCTTACCTTTCCAAAACATATTTCATATTGAAAATCGGTAAAGAAATGGCCAAGTAATGAAAAGATTAGCGCGTACACTTCCGAAGAACGGTTTTTTAACAGTAAAGCAAGATTTTGAGGGTGTTACAAATTTTCCAAAAACCGTTTTGAGTTATATTCGACCAGGTGAACAATTTCCAATATGTCACTTTAAAAGTTCATTCAATTTTTTCCATTGTAACACTGTGTTATTTGTGTGTTAATTGGTTTCTTCAGCTTTCGAAAATCTAAGCTTTAAAATTATGCCAAGAAAACAAAATAAACGAGTTGTTCAATCAGCTTATAAAATTTATTTGTACGATCTCTATTAAATAAATTAATAATAGAAAATCTCTTGTAAATTTGAAATTCAATCAAACTATCATCTAGCTTTTTATTTATGCACACATATTTATTTATTAGACTACGATAAATATGTATACTTATTGAAGTAGAAATTAATTTTAAATTAATGAAATTTCGCATGCCTCAAATATGTTGTAGGAAATGTAGTATTTTTAGGGTCTTTATTACAGCAAAAAAATAGTTTTTTTTGTCAGTTGTATTCTACCAAAGTGTATTTAACAAAGTGTGCTAAGTAATGACAATTCCTGAATTCCGGAGAGTGATTATGTCAAATTTGTTAACCCCTAAATGTGTTCATAAATATATAAAAATTAAACAAAAAGTTTAGTAAAAAATTATACACAAGTACACACGCACATGTATATATACAAAGTTTAAAAAAATTTTTAGCAAATAACTTTAAATATAACCAAGAAATGACACCATGCGCAATTTTTAAAAGCAAAAACGGCAACCAATTTCCATTTTATGCTTTTTTAACAATAAATTAAATTAGCTTGAAGAAATTTTTAACGAAAGCTCATGGACCTGGATTGATCAGCTCGAACGCACGGGGTTAAAAAAGCCATATTCACGTTTATATTATAAAATTAAATGTTTGGAAAATTTCATTTTATCAGTAAATGAAAATGATGTAAACACAAGCAAACATTTAAGTGAATATCTTCAGGAAAAAATCAAAGATATATCTTTACCTTAAGAAGTCAAAAAACTTATTTTTTAGGTGTAGGATACACTTTAGAAATGAGTATTTAAATAAATATCTAAGAACCAAACACCTGGAAAAAAATTGTGCCAAAGTTAACACATGCTTAAAATTATAACTTAACAAAATTTTATATTTTTCATTTCACGGACTACGCTTGAATTGTTTACTCTTAAACACTATTGGATCTTTTTACTCCTAAGTATATTTATGGGTAAAAGCAATGTAAATAAGTTTTGAAAGTTGCCGTTTTGACATAAATAATAAGCAACCCATCCTTACTTAGCACACATTGTTAAATACACCTTGTATTCCTAAACACCTTGTATTCCTAAACACTAAACACTCTGTTCACAAATTATAGCACAAACGAATATTGACAAACTTGGAAAATGTATTTATTCTCCAATAATTTAAAATAATTTTTGAATTAAAACATCCTTAATTTTCTTATAAACACCATTAAATATTATTAATATTTATATTTTATAAAAAATGTAGAAATCATTTATTAAAATTAAAATAAAACAAAATGCAAATTTCTAGTCACAGTGGGCAGGAAGCGAAGATAGGTTACATAAAAATGCCGACAAAAACTGAAAGCCGGGGAATATGTGTAGGTATGTAGATGTCTTATGGTTAAAAATCTGTTTGAATTGAAATCCTAGTTGCTCCTCTTTTAAAGATATTCACGTTTTACATATTTTTGATGGAATAGGTGGGTATTTGCGAAATGTATGTGTACGTTAACGTGCCAGTAAATTCTTATGGATATACTTAATATATGTTCAAGTAAGTTTTTAGCCGGTTTTAATAGTTTCCAAGGTGCACCACCTGGAGGTAATTTACTTTGCCGTGTAGTGGCTACGAAGTACCACTGATTTTTACTATTTTTTTTTTACTGACGCTCTTCGCAATTCCTTTCATATAAAATATAATCGCAGTTTTCTGTTGTATAGAGGAAACTACTCGTACTATTAAAAATAATGTTAAAAATCAGGTATAACTTATAGACAATTGAAACTAAGGCTAAAATTTGATGAGCCAAAAAACTGCGTTCACCAAAATATTATTAAAAAGTTCGAGTATTGATTATTTTATTTGAAAAATAGTTTTAATTAATTAGAAGAAAAATAAAGTGCCTAAATCTGTGCTATAATTTCTGATCAGAATATATAGTTACGCCGAAAAACTCTCAATATTAAATGTTTGAAATTTTGTTGAAAGTTTTTTGAATTAATATAAGATTTGAAACGAAAATAAATTAAAGAAGAAAATAAATATAAAATTCATGTCAAAATGTGGGTGTCCTATAATTATGATTAACAATGCTTGTTTCCGCTTCATTTGCTAACACTAGTCTTATGTCGAAAATTAAAACTACTAAATAGGGATGTAATAAAATATTCCAGAAGGAAAAATTTGTTAAGCTCAATGTACTTGTAAATCTAAAAATGTGTAATTCAAAAAAGCTGTTTTAGAGAGTTGAAAGCATCGCATATTTTCTCTATGATAGGTTTATTGAAAACCTTTTACAAAAATCTAATTGAAACTTAGCAAACATGAAATTAAAATTTTTGCCATCACATTTTCTTAATATTAGCACAATGCTTTGTCAAGAGAATAACTAAAAGCAGATTGGGACTTAACAAAATTTAAACTTTTGGCAAATTTAACTGTTGTTTTGTATCATGGCTAATTCAAGAATAGTTAAAGGTGTGATAAGCCTTTTAGAACAGGGTTAAGCTAAATAGTGCCAAAACTATAGAAAGAAAGAGAAAAATTAACTTATAAATTTTAATAATTTACAATTTTATTGAGCTCAAGACCAATTATTAACATTTACTTTGCCAACAGAAAAATAACAAACATGTTTATAAATTTTATTTAAGATACAATTATCGATTTTGAGTTGGCCTTGGTTTTAAAATCTTTCATATTTCAGGCAGAAAAACCATAAAGTCTGGGGAACGAAAAAAAATATCCAACATTTCCTCTTCGGCATTGATATTAGTGTAAAAATTTTGATGTGCAACATCAAAAAATCCACCGATATCACGAGTGGTGATTCGTATTAGGCATACCTAGTAAGCAACAGAAAACAAATTCATATTTAGATATCACATCTCAAAACATAAATAACGGTAATCTTACTTTATTTACTTTTCGTTACACTTAGTTGAGGGTAGCCATAAAATTATGTCATTGAAGTGTACAAAAGTCATCAAAACATTTAGATTATTCATAAATCTACAAAATGTCGCATGTTTGTGTTAATTCTTCTAGATTATTTTGTTATGTTTGTGGTCAATTTACTCCTAAAAGTGAAAAAAAACCAATTTCGCCACTGTTTAAAAAATGTTATGAAGCTTATTTTAAAATTGCCATTAGAAATCAAGACAAATCATGGATGCCGAAAGTGTCTTGTTTGAAATGTTATAAATATTTGACGGGTTGGTACAAGGATAATATTAAACAGATGCCAGATGCTAAATTCGGGCTAAACCGATTTTGATATACCCTCGCGATGTATTTTTGCATGGGCGGTGCCCATAATTTCATTAAATCCCCGTTTCTTTGTTTCAAATCTTTGCTAGTGTTAAACTTTAAAAAATTTTTTCCAATAAATACTGAAAAACGAAGTATTTCGCATTTTTCAAGATTTCCGTTATATAGAAGTCGGGCGTGGTTATGGTCCGATTCCAAAAATTATTCACGGTGATGCTAGTGATATTAAGACAATATGTTCACCAAAGTGGGTGTGGAAACACCCCTTTTTCAAAATTTCTCAAAAACCTAGATACTTAATTAAATATCTCTCTAAATATCAAATTTTAATTAATATGTTCCAATAGATAAAAAAACGAATTTTTTGTATTTCTCAAAATTTCTGTTATTTGGGAGGTGGGCGAGGGTATGGTCCGTTATTGAGATACAGATATTTTTTCCTTAGTGGGCGTGGCAACGCTCATTTTTCATAATTTCATAAATACCCAATTTCTTAGTTCAAAATCCAAATATCGAATTTCACTCAATTTGTTTAAATAGATGCCGAAAAAATTAAGCTTTGCATTTTCCAAAATTTCCGTTATATAGGAGGTGGGCGTCCAAATTTTGTGACGAACTAATACTGTTATTGAGATACAGAAAATTTGGCCATTTTTAAAAATTTCATAAATACCAAATTTGTTATTTCAAAATCACTTCAAATGCCAAATTTCACTCAAGTTGCTGTAATAGATACCGAAAAAACGGAGATTTTGCGTTTTTCAAAAATTTCCGTTATATGAGAGGTGGGCGTGGTTATTGACCGATCTTGACCATTTTCAATACCAAGCTACCCTGTCCAAAGGGCAATCGATATACCAAATTTCATTGAGATATCTCAAAGTTTTGCACCGTTATGCGTGCATGACTTGTAACGCCAGGTGTTTTAAATTGACCACCATTGTCACCAAGGAATGTAAGCACTAGTCGCACAAATTCTTCGTAGTCCGCACGAATAAACGTTTTTTGTAATTGCGAGCGACAAAAAAGTTTGATGTCATTGCAGATATCGTCGCTTATTTGGGATTTTATACCCTCATCGTCGAGCCCACTTTTAAATGACGAAGTGTCAATATTTGGCCAGGCTTTAGCAAATCTTTCAAAAATTGAGACTTCTGGTGCCTGTGTCACTTTGAAATATAAATCAAATACACTACGGAAGTATATTTCAAGAATGTGGTGACGGCATGATAATACTAACAAATTTCTTCCTAGCATGCGTTGTAAGTGGGTGCATGCTCCATTCATTGGCCCAGTATTAGTGGACGTGGTGTCAAAAGACATACCTTCTACTCGGTCTAAAATATTCCATTTGCTCAGTGTGTCAAAGACTGCTGTAGCTATATTTTCTCCAGTGGCAGATAAAAGTTTAGGAGCGCCAAGAAATTTTAAGTCGCCATTGTAGCTAACAAGCACTGCAATTCTGTGTTTCACATAGCTAGAATAAAATATAATAAATAGTTATTTATAACATAGTATGTATATTTTTCGTGATTTTTTATTAAAATATGGCTTGACTCGCAGCCGATGGAGAGTAGAACGATTGATTACCAATTTGCTGGTGCAATGGCCCAATGCTTCTGCGGTCGCCATGAGAATGTGCATCGCCTTTCCATCGGTTACTTTGGCGCTATCAAGTGCTGAAGGCAATCGCGGTGTTACAAAATGTTTTGTTTCTCTTTTAGCACAAGTTTAAGTATTTTTCATTTCATTATAATTTATATATGTAGGTTTCTTCTTCTTTTGACCCCCTGTCACCAATCTCCACTTCATTTTCCATTCCAAAATTATCTATGAATTCGGCTGCACAATAACATGCTCAGCTGCGTCTCCAAACATGCTCAGCTCATCACCGATGGCGCATCACCCACAAGATGACTTGTGAGACTCCATGGCGTGCTCTTCACAACATCTCCCCAAGATGGCGAAAGCAGTCATCAGCTCCTCCAATGGGACAAACTCTACAAGGAGTCACATAAATACATTCAAGGTAAAAACATCAAAATTTCACAACATCTGGCTCCCAGCTCTACTGAAGCTGTTTAATACCAATTTATAGTAAAATAGTTGTTGTAGGAAACTGAGCTAAACCAATTTTTTTTTTTATATTTTACGCAGCTCCCAACAACAAAATAGAGAGGTTTATGAAAAAATATTTATTATATATTGGAAAAAATCAATATGCATACAGAAAATGTTTAAATTTGAGTTCCTTTTACTACTTGTTTAATAAAAGAATTCGAAATGTATAATTAGTATACATAAAAACTGGTATTTTACTATACAAAATACATGCAAAATTTTCAAGTCGTTTCCGCGCCGAATTTTCGTTAACCGATTTCAATAAAACTTGGTTTTTATTTATTTTTGAGAGGAAAAAAAAGGCCATTCTGTAAACTTAGAACACTATTTCAAAAATCTCCATATAACGAAGAACACCTCTATTGTACATACATTTTAAAACTCACGAATGACACAGTTTTTGATAAGTAAAGAGTGAAAAATCTTAAGTTTGGTTGGAGGTTTTACAAAAAATAGAAAAGAGCATATTAATAATAATATTAATTTGGCGCTTACACTATATAGCTCATTGTTTAACCGAGATTCTAGTTCCATTTGTATGCGTCTTTATATTCTACCACAAATGGAGGGACCTACAATTTTGGGCCGACTCCGAGCGGCAGATGCATTTTATGAGAAGCTTTTTCATGCAGAAATAGCCTTGGAGGTTTGCCATTACCTGCCGAGGGGTGACCGCTATTAGAAAAAACAAATAGCTAGAGATTTGAAGAAATTTTCACCGCAAATGACAAAAAATGCAATTTTTCGAATTATTCGACGATGCCTTGCGATATTGAAATGAATGTGAGAATTAGGGAAATCTAGCATTATTCACAATGTTTCAAAAACTTGTGATCAATGACATCAATGCTTTAAGATTTTTTGTCTTTAGTGTCCATTGTACAACTCTACAAGTAAGATATCTCGTTCCATCCCTCTCTAATATCCGCCTTGTCTCTTTCTGTTTTGACAGGGTAATTTTAATGGATTCCAGCGGTTTGACAGTGTAATTTTAATGGCTGACCTGTACGAACGACATTAGAATGAAATAAATAACCAGGGTTATGTGAAGAAATTCCGAAGGCATTTCCTGTGCGGTGTTGCCGTGTTATCTCATGTTCATTCATACATTTTTTTAAATTTAGGTATTTATCTTTCTGAAAACGTGTTAAGCAATATTCAACTATCAAGCAAAACATGCATTTTATGTTTTTGGAGTGAAAATTATCAAAATATTAAGAACGTAAATTGATCATTGCGTACTAAAAGTCTGATTACCTACATGTATTTTCATGCAAACCTACATGTATTGCCATGCCAACCCTGCTTTGAAATCTATCGGTTTGTTTATTCAAAAACAATTTTGACGTTTTTCGTGAAAATTATTTTTGAACTTTTATCTACAGTATGCAAAAGTCGTATTAGTACACCTTCTCATAAGAACCAGCATCAACAATTTTTTCAAATGTACTCGTATCTTAAAACAATCCGTGAAATAAATTTATTTCGCAGGATAATCAATAATAGTAAGGTTCAATAACTAAAACATAGAACATAATGCATGTACTTAACAAATTAAGCAAAATAGCTCCATTTACTAGAGGAAAAATCGTATCAGTAAACATACATTTAATTGTTGTTGTTTTTGACCTGTTTAATTTCATTTTTTTTTTAAATGAGCTAAAGGCCAATTTTTGTTGGAAAAATTAGAGAAAAAACAACAACACCAAAGCGAAAGAAGTTATAGTACTATTTCGGAAATTACCACATTTCCTCATCAGACTTCTTTCTTCACGGCTTCTGCGGGTGTCGAACCCGCCCCACCACGCAACATTTACGCCAGCGTCTCAACAGGCTGAGCTAAGCTTACGCTGTGTGAGCAGTTGTTATTATATTTAATTGCTTTTTTTAAATATTTATTTATTTAAATAACTGTTCGCGGTGTGACTTTAATAGAAAAATAATTTTCTAATTCAATAGCAAGGATAACGATCCAAAATACACAGCGTTGGATACTTAAACTAGAATGGAGTAAATTTAACCGCAAAGGTTATCTGCTGTTTGAAACAAGGATATGTCATAAAATAATAACAATTGAAAAATTTGCTTATTCTTCACAAATAATCTATAAATATATGTGTACTCATACGAATTTTGACTTAATAAATGGAGTTAATTTGCTTATTTTGTTAAGTACAATGCATTGTTTTCTACGTTTTTGCGAAATGAATTGATTTTAACGGAATTTGTTAATTGAAGCTTGTTCTTATGAAAAGGGGTACTAATACGTATTTTGCATACTGTACATATATTTATAAAGCAATTTGTATATGTACATATGTATGTATGCATATTGTTTTTTTACAGCTCTTATGTATGTATGTATATACGTTTGTATGTAGGTATGTATGTTTATGATTGTTTATTTGGTGGAACACAACGGGCAGTATTCTAAGTCAGGAAGCTTGCCACTGCACCTGTCCAGTATTTGTTGGACAATCGTTCATACATACCAGTTCACACATATACGTACAAATGTACATATGTACATATGTATATGATATATAATATTAGTATTGTTTTTATATGTATATTTGCTCAAAACTACCCTTAACCAGTTATGAATGTTCATGCATTCTTGGGAAAATTCTTGAAAGGATTACAGGTATCAGAACAACTCGGTTTTAGAAAATCCCGAAGCCGCTATAAAGATCAAAATTTGGCTCAAATCAATGCACCTAACGCTGGCCGATGACAAGACTGAAGGGGTTTTGATAAGCAGCAAAAGGCCGTGAAGCCTCTGAATATTCACGTGGGGACAGACATCATCAAGCCCGCTATCAAACATTTGGGGGTGATGATTGCCTTCCAACCAAACTTAAAGGCCCATTTGGAGCATGTTGCTAAAGAAGCATCAATGTTGCAGTCTAGCCAAATATCGTGGGACCAAGGCACAGCAAACGACTTCTTTACCATAGGGTTATCATACTGCTTGCGGAAGTTAATTAAAATGCTAACGAAATTACGGGAAGATGTACACGCGGTCGCGTTTTCTGGACAATTTCAGAAATAAAATTACAATATTTTTCGTTTTAAATTGAACAAATAGTGAGATCAAAACAAAATGACAAGCCACCAATTTTAAGTTCACGGTTGTACTATTTAAAGGGATTTGTGCACATTTATTTCTATTACTTAATTTGACACATATTATGAAAAAATAATAAATGGTATTCGGAAAATTTTATTTCGCAAAAGTTTGAAATATACATTTATGTATACATATGTATGTACATACAATAATTTACATTATTATTACTATAAAGCAATAACACATACGTTTGTACATAAAATTATCTAATCAGTCAGGGTTTTGTACAATCTGATTACTTTCAAAATGAAAATTGATTGGAATTCTCGTAGTTAATGTGTGAGAGTGCGCTGAAATCCTACATTATTTGATTTATATGTACGTATCAAGAAATGATTACGGACCAAAACTGTACAATATTGACTGATATAAGATATGATTCTGAAAGCGATCAGATTTAACATCAGTCCTGATAAAATATTGTAAAATAGCATTCAACTATATTTTAACTTGTAGCAGCTGACTTTAACTAATTTAGGTGAACTCGCAGCAGTCAAAAAATCAAGATTTTACTTCAAGTAAATTAAAACTTTCCGACACTACTTAATTGGGATATCTTTTTATTAGGGACTCCAGCCATATATTTGATATTAAATTGCACTTAATAAAAATGATATCAGCTTTCAATTCTCACTAGTTTGAGATATGACTTTTCTCCCAAATCGATCAGTAAGCGAACTCTCGCTCATTTCGTAAGATCTTTCATTGTGGCAACATCGTATTTGTTAGCGTCCTCTCTATCCAAAAAAGGCCTTGGATTAGTAAAAATGACAAAAGTGAGTGTCGCGAAAGTCATGCACTTTTTTACTTGACGGCTCATTGCAAAAGAAAAAGTATGCCTTCAAAATGACCAGTGAACAGAAAACAAGGAAGAGTTGGAAGAGTAATGTATTAATATGGAATTTATTTATTATAAATTACATTTCGCACACCATTGCATTTACATATTGGTTTAAAAAAATTTTTAAGTTTACATATTTCTATATCAACAAATTAAAATTCTTCAAAAAAAAAAAAACAATAAAATAAGACTGAAGAGTTAATTATTTTTCACTTTTAAATGTCTAATGCATCTTGCATTGGCCGCTGTGGTCGAGTTGGTAGCGGTGCGTGCTACAACTTGATATGCCGGGGAGTTCGAGGTTCGAATCTCAGTCAGGGCAAGCAAAATCTTAATAATAGGAAAAGTTTTTTCAAATAGCGGTCACCCCTCGGCAGGCAATGGCAAACCTCCGACGGTATTTCTGCCATGAAAAAGCTTCTCATTAAATACATCTGCCGTTCGGAGTCGGCACAAAATTGTAGGTCCCTCCATTTGTGGTAAAATATAAACACGCACACCACCAATAGTAGGAGAAGCTCGGCCAAACACTGAGCTATATAGTGTACGCGCCAAAATTATATATTATTATTATATTATAATCTTTACCTCGGAAGTCTGTACACATTTTAACTACTATTTTACGAAATGTAACTTATATTTCATGCAACTTTGTCAGTACTTAGTAGTTTTAAATACAACCGTGCTCTGAAAATCAACTCTGAAAATCAGGTGATCTGAGCTGTGAGCTATTTCCAGGAAAACAGCTGATTGTTATCTTACTTGTAGAACTGTACGATATTAGTGTCTTCTCCTTAACAAAAAATCAAATTAAGTTTTATTTAAATGATAACAATATTTTTATTTTTCATTGAATAATGTATTTTGTACGAGTATTTAAAGTATGTATTTACCAATACAAAACTTTCCCAACTAATTTTCTTAATTCTTCTTTTTTCAACAATTTAATCTTTTACATTTAATAGAACTTACAAATTCAATGCAGTTGACATAACTGGCCAAAAGAGGCTGCATTTAGCAAAATAAAAGAAAACCCAGCAAAACCGCTTCGACGTTAAATTCAAGCCTCGTCCTTATACGAAATAAAACATACATATTTCCGCGAATATTTCGTTATAAGAATTTCGCAAATAAC
Source organism: Philophylla caesio (assembly GCA_963971545.1). Lineage (NCBI taxonomy): Eukaryota > Metazoa > Arthropoda > Insecta > Diptera > Tephritidae > Philophylla > Philophylla caesio. The sequence goes on along the minus strand of OZ020607.1, from coordinate 52,954,053 downwards.
TCGCGTGGTAGCCATTTTGTTGTTTGTTTTTCTTTTCTGTTTTGCTGCTGGTATCCAGTTATGTGAATATTGTTGTTAAATGCCATTAATGAAATGTCGAAAACTGTAACAATCAATTGAAACTGGTAAGAACCGCCTTCGCTAAGAATTCGAAAGAACAGAATATTTAAATGGAAAAACTCCGCTTCAGCAAAAAAAAAAAAATTGTCAAAAATCAACAACAATTTGGAGCTACTTTAACCACGCATTTGTTCTTTTAAAAATGAGCGGGCTGCAAAACGGTTCAATAAAAAATATTTTGAAAATTCTGATTGCAAAGTTTGAAATATTTAGAAAAATTCTTTGGATGTTTTCATTGAAGTTTTGTACAAAGTTTGAAATTTAAGTTCATAGAGTTTTTGTAAGCTAAACACAAATTAATAAAAAATTTATAAAAATTCTATAAACAACCGTAGATTGAAATTTCATAATTTTATTTAATTTTAGTATATAAACTGCAAGTTTGAAGTTGCTACTAACAGCGAGCTTGCCTTAAATAGAAATTTTTCCGAAAATGCCTGAAAGAAAAACAAATTCACTTGAAACTTACACTTACGAAATTATGATGAGTTCGGTTAAAATATTATATATTTTGAATTAAGTTTAAAAATCGGATTCATATGGTTTTTATTAGAAAATTAACCGTATTTTAATTTGAAATTTATTATAAATTAAATGAAAAACAAATTAATGTTCAGAACTTTTAAATTTATGGGTGTCGTATAATTGTGGGAAGATATTTTTTACAAAATTTCGTTTATTCAAATAAAACTAAAAAAAACTCCTTTAAGAAGATATCTGCATGACGTTAGTAACTACTTATGTATGGATATGTGGCTAACTAAGCACATTTATTTAGTTTGCGGAAATTCATCGTATTTATTAACCTGAAGTATGTTTTTTGCATTCGACATGCATATTCTTCACCAAAAACCCTTTTAACTAATTTTATTGCTCGCTTTTTCGCTTTACCGCACTTCTACGTAGCTTCGTACACACATTCAATTTATACTGTAATTTATTTGCCAGTATTTAATTCATTTTGTTTTATTTATCCTTAACTATGCGAGAACACCAATTGCTACTTCCTATAAGATTTTGAGTGAACATTTTTATTGCTCAACTTAATCACTGTCAAAATTGCCATTGCTCGAGCAGAAACACAGCTGTGCCACATTTGCCGAGCAACGAAATGAATGAGAGCTTACAAATGTGTAAATAAAATACCCTCACACGCGTACGCACACTCACACAAACATTTGTTTTTGTATTGGTTTTTCATTTTGTTGTTTCTGGCTGACGCGTGGTTGGTTTGCTGACATCCATTCGTTTGTGCGGCATTTTTAAGGTTACAGTTCAAGCGTTTGTGGCAGTCTGTTAGTTGCAGACGGAGATTGGGGCGTGGGTTGTTAAATACTATGAAGTAATTAGTTGGTACTGAAAGGGCAGCAACAGAAATCATATTTGATGCATAAATTTGAGAAAGTTTTGAAATGGGTTTTGTTAAAATTTATATTGCGACAGTTTCGCATTTGCATTGGAATTTCGATAATTTGTCCTTAACGAACACAGATTTACTGACCTTATTAGATTGTGTTGAATATGCCAGATTGCAAAATTATTTCGCAGCACATTTTATTTTTGTGAGTTTGTTAATTTTTCTTTACTAGAGCGATAATAGTTTATGGTAGGAGCTTAAGCAAGAATGTGCACATTTCCAAAAGCTTTAAAAGAATATTTTAAGCCACACCAAGGATTATTTGCAGGGATTAAGTTTCATGAGTGCATATGTACTTACATATGCAATTTTTTATTGTACATTTAGAAAATACATAAATATTTTCTATTTTTATTCGCATGATGATGTTCGATTAATACTAATTAAAAAAATGACAGATGCAGATACAGTTGCTTAGTATTTCCTCCGTTTATATTTTAAAAGTTAACATAAACCTAATTTTGAGTTCCATACTTTCATTTCAAGCAGAAATATTAAAACCACTATCCATTTTTTTTAAATTCAATAGCTGAAAATTTATTAAACTCTGTGAGGGAACTATTTCCAATGATAATATAAATTTTCAATAACTTTCTATATTAATTAAAAATAATACTTATACTTGTGAAAATACCGAAAAAAATTATATTTAGTTTAAATGTCTTTCCATATAATGATTTGTTTATCAACTAAACTCCGTCTTAAAGGTATAACTGCACCACATACATATATACTCGTACCAATTTTGATAATTTATTTTTCGTTTTTTTATTTTTCGTTATTTTTCTATTAAAAAAACATTTTATTCTCAAATAAAAAACATAAAAACTGTAGCAATTAAACACCGTTCAGTTCATATTTAGATACGCCAACAAGTGGAAGTTTTTATTACAGCTATATGTATAGATTGTACAATTATATCGATAACAAGACAACACTCGAAAGCTTCAGTGCTGCCAGATCTACTATAAAACCTACGTTACAAACAGTTTACCGAGTTGAATCAAAATTTTGAACCTATTAAGATATTATTTATAAATTTTATAACTAGGCACTTTTATAGCTCATTGTTGGTATAAAAATATGCAAGTTCGAACTGACTTTAAATAATAATAAATTGATTAGTTGAAAGTGTTTTATTGGCCGTGTTGCGCAGCCTTATCCATACAAATAAATATCTCGAGCATGAAAGAAAAATTTTTAACAAAATTAGCATTCAATAAAAAAAAATTATTTAAAAAATTTCCACAAATTTAAATCGTCTGGAAAATTGTTTTTGAAAAAATCTAATTAAAAGCATGGATTTTAGAAATAATGTTTGTATAATCAATGATATTCTTAATTTTTATAAGATATACAGCCGTGCTCCCAGTTTCACATTTTAATTCCACAATTTGATTTTAAAAATGTCCTGTGAAAGTGAATTAGTGTGCTCCCAATTTCACAAATTTCTTCGCATATCAGGTCATCCTTCAACACATATCGGTTATCGATGTGGCAATTTACAAACAGCTGTTGTTGAAATTTCCCTTTCGGATTCAGCTATGTATGATTTTTTAAAGAGTCATCAGCAAAACACTTAAAAATACGCATATTTCAATGAATAACTGATACAGAAATGTCATAAATGGCTTCTTCAAACATCAAAGAATATTTTAAAAATTATTCCAATCGAAAATAGTTAAACATTCACACACTTTTTGTCATTAACTTTTTATTTCACGGCTGATAATTAAAAAATATATTTAAAAATTGTGCGATGTCGGAAATTTCAAATTTTGAAATATATTAAAAATTTAATAAATTGTAATATAATTTCCATAATTGGTGCTTTAATGTTTTGAGAATGTGTGTATATGACTGGACTAGGCTTTTATTGCGCTCTCCCATATTATAAAGATTTTAAATTATTATTTTTATTATTATTAAATATGACATAAAAACTCGTATATAAAATTTGATGCCAGTCGCGTGATTTGATTATAAACATTCATAAAAATTTAACAGCCCAACAGATGTTCTGAACAACATATGTATGTACATATGTACTTAAATAAAAAAAGCCACAGAAGGGCACATAATTAATAGTTAAATAAAACTAAGCTTAAAAAGCTTTTTGGTTTTTTTTAATAGTTATTCCTTTCCACTAACGTAAGAGTAATTCTTAAATAAAAACCTTTCTTGTTTTTTTGCAACCATGCTAAAAAGTTTCTGTTAGGTGCCAAAATAGGCCTAATAAGATTAACACAGGAAGATTTGTTTTTTTTTCTGATTTCTATATCTAATGAACAATACATTGTACTGAAGAATTCTTACAATATAAGGTCCGAAGGCATCTTTCAATAAGTCAACTCGGTCAAAAGTTATTCGAGGTCAAAATAAAATTCACCATTGCATTGCAGGAGCTGAATACGAACTAAATTTTTTTTTACAGTTTTAAAACCGCAGAAATGGAATAATTTTTTTAATTTTATGATTCCATTATTAGATGTGCCACACAAGTTTAAAGGACTCACACCTAACAGAAATTTGTTTCTATTTCTGAATCCGCCTAGTTAAACGTTTAAGTAAACTACGTTTTGGTTATGAATATGAACTTATGTATATTTATAAAAAAACTTCGTAGTTCGACACACTGAAAACCAAAATATTCAATAAGCTTGATAGATGTTTAGCATTTCCAACTTTTTTCAAACGGCCAGCGTTTCCACCAAATTAGTAATTTTTCTTTGAAGAACACTTGTTATATTGATTCTATATTTTATTGCCAGAGTTATAGCTAATGAGCTGTCGGGTCAGTGAATTGTAACATGTTCTTCTGCATCAATTTTGTTATATGCTTATATAAGTATGCTACATGAAAACATACTTACATTGTAAATATTCCCATTAAGGAGAAGTGATTTCGCCCACCCTATTTTATTTTTCTTTCAATAAAAGCAAACACTTTTATTTACCCAACAGATGGCAAGAGCAAATGTATGAATTAAATTGCTGTAAATAAAATCGAAACTAAATTAATATTTTTTCATTTGGTAATTGACGAATTCGTGTACACGCTTGAGTGAACTATTTTAATACGCGTACGTTGAAGAACATAATTTCCAACATCGAATTGCCATTAAATGTTTGTGAACTGAAAATGAATGGAGCTAGTTATTGGGTGCGTTTTACAACTATAGCAGCATTATTTATTTGACAGTTTAATTTTCTTTTATTTAAATCTCATTATTTTATAATTGAAATACTGCTCATTGTCGAACACTTTCTTGTTGACAATTTTCATTTGCGATAGATAGAAAAATACACATCCCAAGCTCAGAATTTATATTTAACTAAAATTCAATTCTTAATTCAAAAAGCCGGAGGTCTTATTCAGAACGTCGCAATTAAAGTTCGAAGATTTATTCAGAAATTTGCATTTCATTTTCCGAGCTATTATATTTTAAATAAGGAAGTTTCAAATTTAACTTTCATATTCACTCTACAATTGTATTGTAAAGTGGTGGTCGTTAAACATTAAATTTTTTCTGACGCCCCCTAAAAAGCTTCTTTTAATAAAAAAAAATGGACCTTTTTTTTTATTAAAAACAACACTTGCATCGAGACGATCTAAGTTAAGTTTTGGGATTATTCAAGTTTTTTGCAAATTTTTCATTCCAAACATAAAGAATTATAGAACCCAAATCAATAAAAAAACAATTGTTAATCAAAATAACAATAGTTACAAATATAAATTCAAAATTTTTCACAGTTAATTTGGTCTATTTAATAAAGAAATGAAAGATTTTCAAATTGATATTTTTATTTTAAAACCGCTGTTATATACATATGTATATAATAGCAAATGTATGTACATATTTAACCTCTAACTTAAATTTTTCGAAGGATTTTAAATTGAAATTTCCGAATTTGAATGGCAATTTAACATTTGAATTCTAACTTTCCAAACTTAAATTGCAATTTTCTAAATTGAAATCAAAAATTCGGAATATTAGTTGCAACTTTCTGCATTAAAACCGAAATTTTTAATTTTTAATTGTAGTTTTTGAACAAGAAGCGATAATTCTGAATTTTAAACGTAATGTTTCACGAACTTGATTTGTTACTTTCTGATTAGATTTATTTTCTTATTAGATATTATAAGGAAAAACAACAAAACTGAAATTGCTATTTCGGATATCATAACATCTCCTCATCACACTTCTTTATTCAAGACTTCAGCGAGAGTCGAATCCCCGAGCTGATGTTATTTTTCTTCTTTTCCCTCCACAACATACATACTTCAACCAAGTGCGCCTGCCTATCTGTAGTACCTTTTAAAATCTTCTGCACTTACATATATGTGTCCCTCAAACATTTAGACATTTGAACTTGTTAAATGTTTAAGATAATATTTTCTGTAGTGCGATTCTGTAACTTTTTTTACAACACTCGAAGTTGCCAAATCAGCTAAACAACAGAAGTGAACAGTACTGCTATTCAGTAACTCTTTTTTTGACAACATACGTTATTGCAAAATCAGCTGTGTTCATAAACTTACATATGTTTTATTATTTTTTCTATAAATTTGTAGTTCCATCTTTTTACTAAACCGGTTAAAATAACATGACTGTTTTATTTAAAACGTATGTATATATTTTATTTAACCTAAGATTTACTATTTAAATTAATGAATGTTAAATGTACATACTTATATATAAGTATATTAGTGAAATAAACGCATTTGCAACATAAACAGATATATTTTATAAACCTTATTTATTATTATTCATATTCCATTGGCAGGCTTTCTGCCACAGAGCGGCCCTCTACATAGTGGCTTCCTATCAATTCCAGCTGCGTAAAGGGTGGCTGCTTTAAGGGCCGGTTAAAGACTGCTGCCTTCTCCGGTCGCGCACTCAGACACTGGTCTTGCTTTTAAATCGCGCCAAACCTATGTTACATACATATATACACACAAAGAACGTCTGTGCGTAGTGGCTATACATGGAATTGGCTTCGCAATATGCAGTTAATTATCTACACAAAAAATATATTTATTTCATAAACATTATAACACATGTATTAATGAAAGTGATACATTTATATATGTACATATTCACACGCGGTTTAATTTTTCACAATTCTAAGCACAATGCGTATTAACCAGCACCGCACAGCTCTTTGTGGGTAAATTCAAATATCACCGGGTCATTCAGTATGTAAGCCATCTCTTCCCACTCTTTTTCAAGCTCCATCTTGCTATGGATGAAACTTTCCGCTGGCTAGCCATGGATTCTCTTGAAAGAAATCCATCATCAGCTGCTCCATTGCGCACGGCTCCTCTTTGCTGCTTGGCTTGTTGAGGCCATTCTGAAAATAGAAAAAGAAAAGTAAATAATCTATTTAATAACTTTAATTAAGTATACTTGCTTTTGGTTTGCTGAATTAGCGCTCCAATGCTCCAACTATTGGCCGGATGAATTGCAATGTTTTTTTTGCATTCCTTTTTATGTTTTTCGTAAATTTTGACATTTCGTTACCTGATTTGCCACTTTTTGTCAATTAGAATAAATATAACAAATCAGCTGTTCAGTGTTGTTTAGTATGAGTTAGTGAATCGCACAATCGCTATTGCAAACCAGATTTGTGGTTTAGCTAACAACACGTCAAGTCGTTTTGTTAAAAGTTACTGAATCGCAATACTGGTCTTCGCGTTAAGCGCTTTAATTAAATAATTAAGCAAAGCAATTAAAAAGATTTTAACTTTTGCTTTGTATGTAAATGTGTATATATGTTGGTAGATATATGATATCGATACTAGTTATAAAGAAAGGGATAACATTATCAATTATAAGGAATAGTATCGTTATTATAACACTTGCGCGCAAAACAAAAACAAGCCTTTAATTATCTCACCGATTCAATTGTTTCCGCAAGCAATTTTGCAAATTTCTTCTCATTCAATGTACGCTTCATTCAATTTTCAATTACAACAACATAAGGTGAGTAGGAATTAGGGGTTGTAGTTTACCTGTTGTGAGTTAAAGTATATTGAGTTTGTGAGTGGTGAGTTTAGGAGTACGGAGTTTAGATATGATGAAGTTAGGTGGAGGGTATGCCACTAATGTTTATTATATTTGATTTAATAATTGTAATATGATATATATTTCGATTATTAGAGACCATAGAATTAAAAGCTTTAAACTTTATACAAAAATTTATAAAAATTAAATAAATGAAAAACAAAATTTATCAACATTTTAATTCTTTATTCCGAAAATTTTTTTAGGTTTATACCTAGGCAGATCTAACAGGCAACCACAGTAGAGAAATTGTAAACCTGCCCGGTTTTTTGCTAAACCTCTATTGCCAATAGGAACTCGCAAAAAAGTAGACAATTCACAAATTCAATTCATCCAAATTAATTAAATACAAAATGTATATTTTTATTTCAGAACTTATTGTTTGAGTATTGGGACAGATGCAAAATGCACAATATATTTTTTCACTAAAAATCACGAATCAGATGTAAACAAATTTTTTTGTTTTTATCAAATAAAAACAAAGTTTGACATTTAAGATAAATGAAAAAAAATTAAATTATTATCTACTGAGGTTACTTGTTAAATCTGTCTTGATTTATATCAAGACACTTGAAATAGGTACATATGCAGGTGCAACAAACTTTTCTTTGAACTTTTGTTATTTTAATTTGAATTGTCAAAATTTGAATATTGTTGCGATAAGAATGCTTTCAGTACAATTCAAGGTAGTTAAGAAAATATTTTTGAAACTTTAACTTTTAAAAGCAAAAATAAAATAAACATAATATTTTTTTTTAATTTTTCTACTGCGCCTTCCTATTGAATATGCCTTGGTTTATGCAAAATATTTATTTATTGCGTCAAAAAACACGCAATTATCAACATGGAATCTACACATTGTTGTTCTAAAATGAACGAATGGGCCACTTTTACCCAATACAAATTTAAATCTTATATATGTATGTATGTATATCTGTAAAATTTGTTTCAGATCCATTCGAATGTAATTCGATAAATAAGCATGTCGGCGCACAAATAACGGTTTAGTCTTCGAATGTCTCGGCACTTGTCTGCACGTTGGCCAGGGTTCATTGCCACATCACGTGCCACTTGTAATCGCATGTAAATATAAAAAAAGTGTAAATATTAGTACGTACGCATGACTGCGTGCATATATGTAAGTACATACAGACAAATATTTACTTATGACCGTTTGTAAATACGAGTACATATGCTGCGGTTAATAACTATATGACACTACAACCGTTTTTCTGATTGGGCCGAGACGAAAATCTTCTATAGCACAAACACATGGTGCCAAATTTCGACCATTTACTATTCCTCTAGGAAATTTTATTATTTTTTGATTAAAACAGAACTAAAATCTCTGCCAAAAATCACAATAACTCAGGTTACAAACTTCGTTTAAAACTGAAAGTAAAAATCTGCAAAATTTCATTAGAATTTCAAACTTTAAAAATGTCGAACTTTAGAGCAAGTACTTTCTTAAACTAAAATTGAAAGTGCTTCAAAACAGTATACTTAAAAACATTTAAACATTTTCTTTAATGTTTGAAAAAAGTTCCAACCTGGTGTTTAGGTCATTGTTGGTAGAGAAACTATTTAAAAGAAAAAATTAATAGTTCGAACTTTCTAATACGTAGCTCTGCTATATTTGTTATCCGCAGTTTATGTACGATATTTGTACTGTACTTTACGTACCCATACCAGTCCGTACCCTGTCGCAAATCAAAGTACCTTAAATACAATTTAAAAAGTACTTTTTTCCAACTACAAGTGGTTTAAATTCTTCCCCTTCCTCCAACTGAATTTATTAAGGAAATTTATACGAATTCAGTTAATTTTTGTAAAGAAACTTAACATAGCATTAACAAACTTTTTATTAAATCTAATGCGAAGAGTTTTCTTTTTCATATCTTTTTCATATCTTTTTCATACACTCTTCGTAATAATATCGTTTTTTACAGCATTAAACGCCCTCAGGATCTTGGTTTTTAATATAAAAAGCATCTAACATTGATAAAGAAGGAATTTAAGAGTTTTATATATAATGCATTTTAGAATGATAAAATGTCTAACCTTTAAGAAGCGGATAAAAATTATCAAAAGCCTTAAACTTTTTTTTTGCCGTGAGTCCCCTAGAGAGTGAAGTTAGAGCGTATATACACAAGTGTGCATAAAATTATGTTTGATGTCACATATAGCACAGTGCAGTTTCATTATTGACACACGCCATGTGTTTTTATGACAAGTTTTTATGTAGGAATTTCGACCGGCGAACAGCTGAGTATGTATGTATGTATTTTATTGCATTGCCATTTAAACAACGGCAAACATAAAATCTCCAGCTTAATACAAGAAGAAATTAGAGCTCTAAAGTGATACATTCAGAGTTCTATGCAGATTTTCAATTTTAAAAACTTATTTAATATTATCAGTGGAGCTATCGGAAATGTTATGCATGTATTTAGTATGGGCGTAATAATAATATAATTACGGAAAAATAAGAATAAATTTTCATTCACCATTTAAAATTAGTTTAAAAATTAATTCGTTGAATATATAAATTTTGTGAATATCTTTTTAGTTTTAGTTAATGAGATAAAAGAGAAAAGGAGAGTGTGTGGTGAGGAGAGTTAAAGTGTTATGAGTTCAGATATGGTTTGTTTCGGAAAGTTGAGTTAAGTTTGGTGAGTTTAGGTATGGTGTTTTAAGCAGGAGAAGTTTGGATTTGTTGAGTTTAGACGTGGTGTGTTCTGCGGTGAAGAGTATAGCCAGGGTGAGTTCATACGCGGTGACCTTGGGTGTGATGAATTACTCACCACATATGGAGTTAATGAGTGGTGAGTTAAGATATGGTGAACAGCAGGAAAACACATGATTGAATTTCTAACTACATTCGTGGGCGCCATTGTTGTCGCCAGTATTTTTATACCCGAGCGTACTTGTCCACAAGGGTATTATAACTTTGTTCTCATAACGGTTGTTTATAACAGCATAAAATAATCGAGATATATATAGACATATACATGCTAAAATGATCAGAATGAAAAGAGAAATCGATTTAGCCCTTACTGTCCGTCCGGTTTTTCGGTATTCATTAAAGCAAATTAAGTGAAATTTGGTATTTGGAGCGATTGTGAACAATGAAATTTGGTATTTATATAATTTTGAAAAGTAGGCATTGCCACGCCCACTTATGAAGAAATGTCTGTAGCTCAACAACGATGTAAGGTATTGTCACAAAATTTGGTGAATATATTGTCCTTGATACCATTAGCATTACCGTCAATAACCATAACCACACCCAACTTACAAATAACGGAAATTTTGAAAAAATGCAAAAAAGTTCGTTTTTCAGAATTCATTGGAAGAAATAGAGTAAAGTTTAATACTAGCTGCGATTTGAAACGAAGAAACCGAAATTTTATGAAATCATGGGCGCCGACAAAAATATATCGCGAGGGTATATAAAAATCGGTTTCGCCCGAATTTAGCTTTTCTTACTTGTTTGTTGTTGATTTTTTAATTTAATACCAAGTATAAAGAAAATGTTTTAAATTTAAAAATGCATAATTTGCTTTTTAAAATTCCAACCCCTATCGGTAAAGGCTACCCATTAAAAAAACCTTTCCGTGTTTTCTGTCTTTGAGTTTTGGAAATGCTTGAAAAATAAACATAAATAATTCTCTACAAAAATTTTGCTACATTTTTGAGTGGAGTCATGGGTTCATAATTCTTTAAACGCGAAGCCGGCCGGTGATTATCCACAAATGAGGTCCATTATCGTATCAAAATAAAGTTGTAGAAATTGGTATTCAAAATTTCATATTTTGACAATGTACATATTAACTGCACATACATATACATACATATGTCTCCAATGGGCTTTTTTCTTACGAGCTTCGTTAAGTGAGGGCGATAACTAACTAAACTTTCAGATATCACTATAACTGAACCAGTCCCGAACTAGTTAATCAACTAATTGCGTGTTTGACAGTCTTTCATAGAAGTAGAAAAGCTTGCAGACTGCGGCTCGATTTACTTGAAAGCAAATCAATAGGGAACGATTGACAAACAGCACTTTCCCAACTAGCTAGATGATCGCTCTATAACGGGTTTAAGTTGCAAAACACGAACGTCGAGCTACAAGGAAATCTTCCATTCGCAATAGCAAGTAATTGTCATCGATTTTGTATCGCCACTAACACTGCTGCTCTGCTACCTGAAGTGCGTTAGCTATTTTTATTTATAGAATTTTTTTCATGGCCTGTCATTTTGCTTAGGTGACGGCTAAAAAAGATATAAGCATTGATTTCCACTACTGACGATAAGGCTGTGAATTCAACCTACACTTTTAACGGAGTCATATCCTGCCGCTTGAAAATAGCCATTGGTAAAATGTAGAAAAGCTATTTTTACAACTTATCATTTTTACCTCAAAACCTATTTCTTCTGTAGGCTCCAACTCTCTGCTCTCCGACGCCTGTCGCTTTGAGCAATCAATTTATTTTTAACTGCAATGTAATCTCAAAAGTAGTTCGGCAAGTGATACCATTTCCGAACCAAAACGATCACTTCTCAAAGAGCATGCACATTTTCGCACAAGAAGAAAATAAGTTAAAACATGAATTTTTAAGCAACATAAAATCTATTTGCCAAATCGAAATTGCCGAAATTCTCGATGTCGTATCCATTCATCCATACACTACACATGTAAAAATATCTATAGTATACATATGTATTAAATGTGTAACGATTTGTGTTAAATGTGTAACGATTTTTTGTATTTTTTTCGGGTTTAGCTTATTTAAGTTTCAACGTTAGGATCCCTGAATCTGTGATCGTTATTGTTCCATAAAAACGGCATTACTAAGTTTGAATGGCTACGTAGTAACGACGTGTTTTGGCTGTCGAAGAAAAGTTTAAAAGTTGTATTCAAAAGGAATATCAATTTTATTTCAATAATTCATTAAAAAAATAAACATAGTAACATGTCAGTATTAAATTTATAAAAATGCGTAATAGCTTTTACAATGCGGCCTCAATATGCTCGGTTGCTAGAATTGTTGCAAGAAAATCCTGAATTTGGGTAGGGTTACACCAAATCTCAAAAGGAGGGGGTATACAACTTTTGGAAAACACAACATTACACCCGAATAAAAGTAAATTTTCGCAAAGTAAATTTTTCCTCGCCACTCTTTTCCAGCTAAATCTATAGAGGGCATAGCCTTGGCAGCAATGAATTTAACAATTCTCTCAAAACTTCAAAAATTTTTGATTGGGCCATTAGTATATTATTGTCCTTTCCACTTTCCGCAAAAATCTAACCAAAGAAGGCAATTTATGGATATCAATCATTATCGACCACAACCGCATTCATAACTGCTGATTTATTTAATGAAAAATTCTTACAAAATCTTTAATTGAAAACTTGTAAACTTATATATTTCAGCAACCGAAATTTTTCATACAAAGTGCCATTAAATTTCAAAGGAATAAAGGCAGTTTTTTCGGTACATTTAAACTATTTTGATGAAAAAAAAACATTTTTGTTTTTAGCTAAACGCGTTCGTTTTTCTTTGTTTTCATTACTTAATCGGTGCAATATTCTCCTCGCTATTTATTTATTTTTCAGGACACCCACTACATATATGCGTATGAAGCATATGTTTCATTAATGGTTTTGAATATACTTGAAGCATTCGCTTTTTTATCAAAAGATTCTTGCGTTACTCTAGCACTTTTATTCGCCGATGAGTCAATATGATTTTGAGTGCCTTTTTCAAGTGCATTAAATTATTTTGTATTCTAAGGCTAGAAAATCTAGTCAAAACTGGCATGCGACACCACGTCAGACAACAAAAAAATTAATTCATATAATGTTGACCTTAAAAGACTGCTCTTCATTTGGAGCTCTGCACGAAGATGCTTCATTATCACATCACTGCGCCGCTTGCTTTTAAGGCACCCTCAAGTTTATAGAAACTTTATTATCCAAAAAGCCATTTGGCTATAGACTTTAACATTACTCAACGGCTTCTTTAACATTCCTACTTCAGAGCGTTAACAATTTGAGAAAATAAATGAACATATTCTCTTCGTCATTCATCTTTCTGGGTAAATGAATGACTTCAAATGCAATATTTTTAGAAATTTTTAACATTTTACGTCGCATCAGTAAAAATATGGCGACCTTATTTCCACATGCTTCCACAAACCCATTCGCTTCGCAACTCACACCAATTTTCCAATATATAAATATAGATTTTATATTTAGAACCCATACAGCCGCTAATAATTATAATTACTTCGTGATTGTATTAGATGCACCTGCACAGTAATGAATTGAATTTGTTGTTCTTTAAAATGAACTCACGCATTGAAATTAATTTCTGGTGCATATTACTTATTAGTTACATATCGTTGGCCTGTAGTAAAAAGGGCTAAGTTCATTTTCTAACTACTATAAGATGTTGATGCATGATAAATGTTAACGTAAAAATAAATACGTTTTTTTGTTTTATCACAATTGTCAAGTGCAAATACGAGTACTTGCAACCCTGCATCGCCTTCTAAATTTTTATAGGAGCAACCCGCTTGACTGGCCGAGCATACATTGCCGAGGAGTCATCGCCGAGTTAAAAGCTAATTTTTCCTATTTCTTAAATTCAATATTCCTAAATTCATATATTTCAAATTTAACATTAAACTGATCTTGTTACTTGCTTTCCATGAATTTAATTAAAAAGCAACATTATAACATAACTGATGTGTCGAGTTATTTGTGTTCGGAAATAAATTTCAATTTCAATAACGCTGCCTAGAATCTTTCCTAGAATTTTAAAAATAGTAAAATAACTGCATAGGAATTGAAAATATGTATGTACATACGTTGAAATACTTGAATTATCTATGTTATCAGCCACCTACATACTCTTAGAAGAACTTTTCAGTGGTAAATTCAATTAATTCAAGTAAATTTATTTACTCTTTCAAGTTGCTTTTTTAATTGCGTAATGTAGTGTACGGATGGTGTTTTAAAATGTAAAAGTTAAAAATATCATGTATGCAGCATTCCATGTGCCATTTGACACATATTTTTATACATACATACTATGGTGATTAACTCGGTTTTTTTTAGACCGGGTTTATCCGCATTTTTTATAAAGTTTTTACGCCTTTTTTGAAATATAGATTTTTTTTGAATATCGATTAAATAAATTTTTTAATCCCCAAAACTAGTTTTAAATAAAGTCTGATTAATGGTGGCGAATATAATAACATCAAAGTGGGTAGTACTAGGATTAGTGGCATGGATAGGCCGGATCAAAGAGATTAAATATACTCGTAAATAAATTATTATTTATTCTGTTACATATTATGTATTCGTCATCAAACGAAGTGAAGCTTACTAGTTACCTAAAGACTCGACATCAGATTATCAGATTATTTTATGAATATACTCGTAATGGTCTAGATAAATTATTGCATAGTCAACGATACAACCTTGCATTTTTTTAATAAGCAAAACTCAATTCTGGATATATGATAAAATTCTTTTTTCTTACTTAATTACTTAATTGGCGCATTAAGCCTAGACGATTTTGGCCGAGGTCAACAAAGCACGCCTGCTGTCCCTATCTCTTGCTAACTGGCGCAAATTGAAAATCCCAAGTATAGCCAAGTCTTTTTCCACTTGGTATTTCCAACGCTACCACCCGCGTACCGCGTCAAAAACCTTCAAGGCTGGAGCTATTTCATCCATTCGTGACCTAGCCAGCGGAGCCGCTGGTTCTTAATCCGCTGCGCTATGTCTACGTCATTTTACAGTTCGTACAGTTCATCGTTTCATCGTACGCGGTATTCGCCGTCGCAAAGACGCAAAGGTCCATAAATCTTTCGAAGAATCTTTCTCTCGAACACCGTCCATGTCATCGTCATCGTGTGTGTCGATTCTTCTTTCTCGGGTCTTTTCCAAGATCTGGCGTATTGTAAATATCTGGTCGGTGGTAGATTTACCAGGCCTAAAGCCACACTGATAAGGTCCAATCAGTTCATTGACGGGCTTAAGTCTTTCACACAATACACTTGACAGAACCTTATACGCGATGTTAAGAAGGCTAATCCCGCGATAATTGGCACAGATCGCAGGATCACCCTTTTTGTGGATTGGGCATAGCACACTTAAGTTCCAATCAGCAGGCGTGCGTTCTTCCGACCGTATTCTAGAGATCAGCTTGTGCATGCACTTAACCAGCTCCTCTCCGCCGTACTTAAATAACTGAGCTGGTAACCCTTCGGCCCCGGGGGCTTTGTTGTTCTTCAGCCTTGCTATCGCTTTCCGAATTCCGTCATATTCTTCAGCGGCGGTATGTAGACAGCGAGAAATATGGTTCCACTGGTCGGAAATATCGTTCTGTTGATTATTTTTCTCAGAGAGCAGGAGTGCAAGTCGAGTGGCGAAGTGTGTGGCTGTGTGTCTTGCGATTGCAGCTTTCCGACGTCGAGCTTTCCTTGTGTCCATTTGCGTGCGCTTTTTGCTGCACAGAGGCGCGTGCAGATCTTAGCTGCCACAAGAAAATGATCCGAGTCGATGTTGGCTCCTCGGATGGTACGTACATTAAGGACTTTAGTGGACCCTTAAACCGAATATGTCGGAGTGGCTCCCTCTCTATTAGCCGTGATCCATGGCTTCATACGATTGGTTACCGTATCTCGGCCTCTCTCTTTTTCTCACGAAAAATGCGTCTTGCTTCCTTCTTCAACTTTGAAGTTGTCAACATTTTCATTAATACACGACAATGAAGACAATCATATTAGTATACAGAAATCAGAAAACTATTCTTGACAGATGAATAAAGTATTCACGAGTGAATCGCTCACCTTCAACATAGTCAACTACTTTTCCGAAGTTGAAAAACTATTAATTTTTTACCCATCGTAAGTAAATGCATTCATTTATTCATGAAATAAGCGTAAAAATACACCTCCTCAATCAAAAATATTTGCAACAGTAGTGAATGATTTTAATTTTAATCGATAAAGTTTTTGTATGAAAAAAGTTGAATAATAACTTGAAATCTATTTATTGATTTCTAAGAATAGTTGTTAAATTTATATACTTGTTGCATGAAAACTTCTTTTAACTAAATACAATTTAACTCACTGGTTTAAAATTTTTTAATATGAAGGATCTTGTTACACATTTTATGTACTCGTAAATACGCTCGAACGTGTTTACTGAAATCCCAAAAAAAAAGAAAGCAAAAATATTCCAGAGCTAACATATGGTGTCTCTGCAATGCTCGTGAATATATACGAGTACATATACTTATTGTATATGCGACCATGTCAAACGTAGAATAACTTAATATACAATGCATAATTAGATATGCACACATACAAACTACTAAAAATATAAAGTAAAGTGAGGAAAGTCATAATTGAGTGTGCTCGTAAAATATTCATGATTGGAATCGCATAAAATTTTACCATTAGCACCATCAATGTTATTAGTGACAACAAGGGAGGAGGGCGGTGGGCGGCTTAAGATACTACGCTAGCATTTTAGTATTTAGAATTTTAGTGCTTGTGAAAAGAAGAATAGAGAAAAAAATTACAGCCAGGGGAAGTAATATGGGTTTATATGTATGTATTAAATGCGAATTGTTTGTTGGACACGTTGGCACACAACCAGCGTCACTCGTAAGTACTACGTAAATAAATGCGAGTCCTAATATTAATAAACACATATTTGGAGCGCAACAAGTGGCCAATGAAACGTGAACTGTTGTCCACTAATGGCTGCGCCGCGTTGTTTAGAAATTCAGTCTTAAATATGACAGCTTGTGTATACATACAAGTACTTAAGAATGTACATTAAGGAAGCACACGCTGTTAAAGAAAAGTCGTTTCTATTTTCCTTACAAACACTTTTTGACAAGGCTCTTTTTTATTTGCTTTTCAATACATAGAATTCTTGTAATATGCTGTATAATGTTTAATATTTCGTCAATATTTTCTCGCAAGTTCAAGGACATGAATGAAAATACCATATTTAATAAATTCTTGGTATCTGGAACAACAATAACAATGTGAGCCAATTAGTATTCCTTTTGTTTTTGGTATAGTTTTTCAAAGTTACATAAAAACATTTATTAATCATCTATTTTTTGTTTAATCCGTCTCTACATTTTTTGAAATTTCACCAATTTTATCAGTCAGATATGAACGAGTCTGCATTAGTCTGCATAACCATTCCAAATCGATTTTGTACAATGAGTTTTAATTGCTTTACTATTTTTTTAGTTAAGTAAATGATAATTTATTCTCTTGGCGCGGATAATTTGCCAATTAAAAATGGTTCGAAATTACAATTTAATATTTACATTCGGTTTGGATCAAGCATAAGTTGGAAATTTCGGTTCGGTTTATACCTCAGGTAATTAGTATAAAAACATTTAGTCCGGTACAAAATGGTGCAGTGTGAAGTTAGATGAGGGGAGGTGAAGTGAATTGAAGTGATGAGTGATGGTGCGGTGGGTTCAGGAGCGGTGAATTTAAGACTTTAGATGTGGTGAGTAAAGATGTGGTGAAGGTAGGTTTGTTGAGTTTGGGTGTGTTGAGTTTGGGTATTGTGAGTTTACGTATGTTGAGTTTAGATGTTATGAGTTTTGAAGAAAAATCACTTGTTGTTGTATCCAACAATTTTCGTTGCATTCCGTAAGTTGATTTTTCATTTAACTGTCGCTAATGAAATTTAACTTCAATACCACATTCATACAGTCTTTGTTGTATACATATTTTTTCTTCAATTGATACACCCTTATGCACATACATACATACATATGTACTATATGTATATGAATGCATATGGGAAGAGTGGCACAAAATGGAACACCAAAGTTAATGAAATAAGTTTTTGGCCAACAACTTTTTTCCGGTCATTTCGCTTAATTCTATTACAATGTGTATTTACTAAGCATATATTTAAATATACATATATCTTACTGTTCATGGTTCGTTACACGCTCATATCGAACGATTTTTGCACACACTCACACACAATAACATACAATATAAAATATAATAAACAACCAAATAAGGACAACCACTGAGGCCTGAGGCGACCCTGTGCTTGCATACGATGGCGGAGATTTTGTCCAATTCTCCTCCCATTTATTTCCAGGATACCACTTAACGCCTGGCTGGCAATGGAGACGTTCGTCTGCCGCCAGTTACTTGCCCTCGCTGACGTGGACGTCATCACATATACATATAAGTATCTGCAAATATGGCAAAATGTTCTTCGTCGGCGTTTATCTGATGCGACATTGATGACTATGGCTATGTATGTACATACATACTAGGGTGATTGAATTCCTTTTTTTCAAACCAGTTTCCTCCGGTTTTTTCATACATTTTTGTACTTTTTTTTGAAATCATGATTTTTCGAATATCGAATAAACCGGTTTTTTTAATCTCCAACCTAGTTGTTAAGATATAGCCTTTAATACTTTACATTTTTATTGAAACGGCAACCAAAATACCATTATACATACATATATATTCGAAATCCAAATAATTTGTAGAAAAGATGCAACAAAGATATTTTTGAAGATTTTATATACGAGTATTTAGACAATGTAAAAGAGGACAGAAAAACCTTGAAAAATCGTATAACGGCTTACTGAAAATAATGCCCGAATACAGTTAGCAGTCTTATTCCCGAATACAGTCTCAAAATGAGCTAGAGATTGTTGCTTTTCCTTGCTTTCACGTTTTACCCTTCTGTTTTTATTTTAATTTTTTGTGACCTGCTCATCACCAGGTCACTATTTAGAGACTAGAGGCCTTATTTTGAAACTAAAGAATGCCAACTGGTCTAAAATTGTGACTTTTGTCTTTATTAGACACTGAGACTTCTTACTGAATTCGGGCATAAGTTTCTAATAAGGACAAAAGTCCAAATCATTAGTCTCAATATAAAAAATCTTGTCTCAAAATAAAGCCTCTAAATTGTGACCAGGGAAAGGCAAGAATATTCTTAAGCTTATAGCCTAAAAATTTAGACTTGATATACCAAGTTACAGATTATGGAAATTTATTTTGAGATTTATGAAGACCGACTGGTCTAAAACTGTGACTTTTGTCTCTATTAGATACAAAATCTGCTACTGATTTCGGCAAAAGTTTTTAAGTTGTGACCAGGTGATAAGCAGGGAAACGCAATAAAGATGCTTACCGAATTCGGGCATTAAACTACATTTTATTTTCAAAAGATTTCTTTCATAGAAATAATAGCATTTGGTTACATGTACATTGATGAAGCTTTTTTCTTACTTGGACAGGAGCCGGTTAACCCGGATTTTTCAAATAATTCTAAAACCGGTTTTACAAAAAATTCAAATAATCGAACACCCTTATACATACACATATACTTCATGCAAAGATATAAAGCGAATGTAGCAGATATATCGAATGAACGTACTGGCGGCGACGAGCCGGCTGACCCCAAGGTGGGTAGCAAAAGCAAGCATACTATAAACGAAGCGAGCTTATGGCTTGTGCAGTGTTTACACATTCACGTGCCAATAGACGATGTTTAGCAGTATAATCAACAGTCGTCTTTAAAAATATGCTAAGTAGATAAAAGGAACCTTGCCTTGAAAAATTGTTTATTGAGATAATATTTAAGAGACAGTGCTGGTGAAAATTATAGAGAACGGGTCTGGTAGAGCAGTTCACTTCATTGTTGATATGGAAGAGACAGAAGTACAGAAGTACAGTTTTCACCTTCAACTTCTGCATTTCCATGTAATGTAATCTTGAAATATAAAACCCTTCGTGACTTTACAGTTTGCTTTTGCTGGGCGTTTAGTCATTAACTTTATTATTGCGTTTTAAGTTCATTCAGTCCCTTTAAGATCCTTAGGCTTACCTTCCCCTGGCTTGCTGATGGAAATATCGCGTCTTTACGTAGCAGGGACGGCGAAAATACTAGCCGTTTACTAATAGAACTGATCGTATCATATGAAGACGTTACCTCCAGCGTGTAGTTGCTGCAGGTTAGTTTGGCTATCTTCATATCGCGGACTGATTTGTCTGAAAACAGCTCAGGTTTTTCAAAGTAAGATTTTATTTCTTACTCCGCACTGCTTGAAGAGGTGATCTAGGTATTAGGGAGATTTAAGGAAGTTGTTTATTAAGAAAATGTTTAATCTGTTATTTATTATCTGGACGTAATATAAATAATCTCTAAAATGTAGTTTTTTTTAATCAATTAAAAAGATAAAGACCCCAAGCAACGTCTCATAGCTGCTGTTAAGAAG
Source organism: Philophylla caesio (assembly GCA_963971545.1). NCBI lineage: Eukaryota > Metazoa > Arthropoda > Insecta > Diptera > Tephritidae > Philophylla > Philophylla caesio. Next base: position 52,933,132 of record OZ020607.1, on the reverse strand, counting down.
GAAGTTAAACAATTAATGGAAGAGGCAGTAACCAAAAAATATATTCACGAAGAGAGCAGCTCTGTCACACAATTATGTGCAGCTGTTGAAGCGTGTTTGAGTCAGGGCTTACGGCGACGTGCTTTAGGTTTATTTAAAACTTCATCCACAACAGCTTTGCTCCACAAAATTGCCAAGCTCTGTGAAGATGCCGAGTATATAAGCAAGAAGGTTTTGGAAATTGAAGCAATCGATCCAAGTAAACGTTCATCTTCTAGCAGCGATAGCGTCAATCGGCCACCGGTGTTGAAAAAGGGTAGCGGTACTTCCGTGACAACGATGAGTTTGAGTGGTTCCAATATAGCAATTGCCTCAATGAAGTGAGTATGAAACAAATTTCTACATATTTACATATGTATGTATATGTATTTTACGGAGTTAAGTAAATTTATTTTGAAAATTTTTCGTACCGAAATGTCTAAAATGGTAGTTTATCTGAAGAGCCCTTTAGGAGATAAAAAAAATAATATCTGTTTTATATAGATGTAGGTTTTGTTAGTATGTGTCTTCCAAATGCGGCATGCTTTATGAACGCTATCTGTTAGCAAAATATCTGCGGGACACTTTCCTCGATCTTTCCCAGTTGAAAGCTACGGCTCGTCCTTTTGTTTGGTAGCCATGTTGTGCCGGTAATGTCCGCCACAATTCTTATAAATACATTTATAAAAAAACTGATTTCCTTTGGAATATTCTGAATGGAGAGCCCAGTAGAATAGTTTTGAATTCCAGCTTATTGACTCCTCTCTTCGACAAATCATTTGCCTTCTCCGAGTATCTAAATACATTTTTTATTAGCCTTATAAATGTTTAATAATTGACAAATTTATTGAGCTCGAGGCTAGGTTATTGAAGATACGAGTACCTTCAAATGATCGCGAACTATGTTTTAGAATTGTCCTGAACTCTTTCTGACAAAACCGAAAATTTGTTTCGAAATGATTTCGAACTTGCATTGAAAACATCCCGATAGGGCTGTCAAGTAGTTTCGAAGAAATGCGGACATTTTCTTGAAATAGTCCTGAATAAATCTAGAATTAATCCCGAAATGATCTCAAACTAGACCCGAAATGATACTGAGATAGTCTCGAAGTAGTTCACAAGAAGTTGTGAAATTTTACTGAAACGTTATTGAAAGATTTTGTAAATCATTCCCGAAATGAACCCGAACTAGTATTGAACACGTCGCGAAACTATTACAATATGATCCTCAACTAGTCTCGAAACGGTGCCGAAATAGTACAGAAATATCGTTTTACTTCGATCAGCCGTTTGTAAAGTCACTGCAACCAAATTTTTACTCCAATTCTTATACAATCACAAAATCTTCGCATATTTGTTATTATTGTGCTTTTTTCAAACAAAATTTTATAGAAATTAAGTGCATAATTTGATGAAACATTTTATCGTACCCTCTTCCTTTTTTAATGACATACATATATATATCAATATTTGAATCTAAATTGTTTCCACAGATATTTGTGGATTCGCTTGGCTTTGTACGAAAAGAAATTGGCGAAGATTATAGAATATCTAGTAGAAAATGCGAGTACCTATTACGATCGCGACTCTCTCGTAGCTGATTCGGACTATGGCTCTATACTGAGCTCACTTTTGGTTGGACCATGTGCACTCGAGTTTACGAGGGTTAAAACTGCCGATCACTACTGGACCGATCCACATGCCGATGAACTAGTAAGCAGAGAAAATAAAGGCGATTAATAAACCCAAGTGCGTACATTTATTTCCTTTCGTCTAGGTCAAACGCCATCGTATTAGCTCGGGTCGGCGTTCTTCCTCAACTTGTTCACGAGCACCAATTTTGAATTTTAAACGTAGTCTATATACCAGTACAGATGAATGCACTACAGGAGCCAGCTTCAAGTCAATAGCTGCAACTACAGTGGCAAAGGACTACGTAGAGTCATTGCATCAAAATTCCAGAGCTACGTTGTTGTATGGCAAGAATAATGTGCACGTATTACCGGTAACATAAGCTTTTGTTTTTACTTTGTTAGGTAACTAAAAGGTTTGAAATAAAAACTATTGCACTATTTTAAAATCCTGTAGAAAGATGTAAACGAAAAAATGCCCGGCTATTTGAGCTTACATCAACATGTACAAACACTCATCATCAAATGGACACCAAACCAGCTAATGAACGGTTATAACGAAGAGGAGGAAGAGCAATTAGATGGCGAAAAGGATAAGGAATCGTATTGGGCCTATGCACTTAATATAAACGTAGATGAGATTGTATATGTGCACTGCCACCAGATACGTGGTGAAGATAGTGGTGGTATTATAGTACTGGTGGGACAAGATGGTGTACAGCGTCCACCGATACATTTCCCCGAAGGTGGACACATGCAACAGTTTCTCAGCTGTTTAGAGACAGGCTTACTGCCTCATGGCCAATTGGATCCCCCGCTTTGGTCTCAACGTGGTATTGGCAAAATATTCCCATGGCCGAAAAGTGTACGCAGGCGTATTTTACCTTCGGTTATGGAAGCGTTTGATGAAACGCCAATCGATTATGTTTTTCGCATTGTCAGCAAAAGCAAACACGAAGAGTTCGGTGAGTACCTTTTTAAAAATTAAAACGTTTCCGAATCTATTTAATTTAATATTTTACTACAGCTGCTACCCATTCGATTTTGGATTTTGTGCGTAGCACACCGCGACGCGCTCAACTTAGCAGCTGTTCGACAACCGGTTCGAGCGATTGTTCCAGCAAAAGTATATCCATTGACCAACATCCTTTGGAATCCCCAATGGTAAGCTAATCACTAAGGCTATATTCATCGAGCAAGTCTTGAAATTGAAATTTCATATGTAATTTAAAAACTTAAAAGGTTTTTGAGTTCAAAGAATATTTAGAATGATTCCGATTGGTCGGTTATTCGTTCCAAAATATTTGCCTGTAAATATAAAACTTTTTCGTCATACACGAATTACCTACTTAATTTTAATTGCAACAGGTTCAGACCAAGCAGAACACCAGTATTGAGATGGTTTGTTCGACAATGAGAAGACAAATAATATCGAGAGCATTTTATGGTTGGCTAGCCTATTGCAGACATTTGTCCACGGTTCGCACACATCTTTCAGGGCTTGTGAATGGACGCATAACCCCAGAATGTAAGCCAACTACCGATTTTTATTTTTAAAGAGCACTTTCGTTCAGCTAGAACGTAAATACTTACGTATATATGAATTTCCATTCATGTCTTAAGTGAAAGCTGACGAGGAGGGACTAACAAAGGAACGCTGGGAGGCTTTGAACGTGAATGGTGTGGTATCCAATGACTTAGATGTCTACCGCTTGGTATACTTTGGTGGAGTTTGCCCAGGGTTACGGAAGACCGTATGGCCATACCTACTTGGACACTACAGGTAAGTGCGCTGAATGGGTAAATTGCTTGGAATTAACAAAGTCAAACTCCCAACAGCTTTGGCTCCACACCGGAGGATCGACAGAAGCAAGACGAAACCTGCAAACATTATTACGAAACAACAATGAGCGAATGGTTAGCAGTGGATGCAATAGTGCAGCAACGAGAAAAGGAGAAGACGTCGCGTGCGATAGCCAAATTGAGCTCGGGCAGTAACAGTGGGAATGAAAAGACAGTTCGGGCTGCCGATCTCGATGTCGTCGAGTTGGACAACGAGGTGTTTGAAGATATATCTGATATTTCCGATCCTGGTGACTTAGAATACGATGAAGACCAACAACGCCAGGCACAAACTGCCGCAGCAGTGGCAGGAAATACCCAAAATTACTTAACAGTTAAGCCAGTACCACGAGCTATGAAGACCAGCACAGACTCAGGTACTGTAGATGAGGCAATGGAGGACGAAGAAGAGTTTAATGGCAAAGATGCCATATTAAAGCAGAAGGTGGTCAACATTGATGCGGGCGTCAATGTATCAAATTCATCACAACCAAATGCCAAAGGTGAGCAACAAATGGCCGAAGAGAACGAGGAGAACATACCAACTGAACAAAGTGAAAAGACTTCGCCCTCTTCTTCATCATACGAAACAGTGGGGGCTGGTTTTATTTATACAGATTTAAATCTAAAAACTTCCATATCAGCAAACTTGAACTTAACTGAGGAGCCAGAAAAGAGTGTATTGAGTCTAGAATTCTTGAGTGCAGATGACTTGCCAGCTCAGTTTGTTGGCGAGGAGGCACAGCTGATGACAGAGAGTAATGAAGTAGAGACAACGATCGGCGCGAATATAGTTGGACGACCTTCGGCTGTATTCGTAACAAATGCTTCGATAGATGTATCAAATTGGGTGCCCACTGAAAGAGCGGAAAGTGAACCTTTGGTAGAGCAATGTTCAATCGAAGCGCACGCAGAAGTCGCGGCAGCAAGTGGTGGTACAATTATGGATGCACTACCGGAACCTAAATCGGCTTGTGTTTCACCGGCGAGTTCAAATGGCGGTGTATATAGTGTAGGTTGATGCGAAATCATTCTTTAGATTAGCTACTAATGTACTCGTACGATTTAATCTGGTTTTTCAGAGCGAGTTGCTGGAACAATTCGGCTTGAATTTGCATCGCATCGAGAAGGATGTGCAACGTTGCGATCGCAATTATTGGTATTTTGCCAATGAGAACTTAGACAAGCTCAGGAATGTCATATCCACGTAAGACGCATTTCGTGGTAATATTAAACTTCTTAACATTGACATACATTTTCTTCTTCTATTTAAAAATAAGCTATGTTTGGGAGCATCTGGAGATTGGCTATATGCAGGGCATGTGCGATTTGGTTGCTCCCTTGTTGGTAATTTTTGATGATGAGTCTTTATGTTATAGCTGCTTTTGCAAGCTAATGGAGCGCATGATCGAGAATTTTCCGAATGGCGGTGCCATGGACATGCATTTTGCGAATATGCGGTGGGTTAACGCGCTCATTGGAAACTTAAATTAGTTGAATATTAAATATATAATTAAACTTAAATGAGGAAAGAAAATATCTTAAATGCAATTAAATGTGCTAATTTCACTATTTCAGTTCTCTCATTCAAATACTGGATTCCGAGATGTACGAATTAATGGATTCAAATGGCGATTATACACATTTCTATTTCTGTTATCGCTGGTTTTTGCTGGATTTTAAACGCGAACTTGTATACGATGATGTGTTTGCGACATGGGAAGTGATTTGGGCAGCGAAACATGTGGCTTCTGGTCACTTTGTGCTCTTTCTTGCTTTGGCGCTGCTAGAAACCTATCGCGACATAATTTTATCGAACAGCATGGATTTCACAGATGTCATCAAGTTTTTCAATGGTGAGTTAATTTAGGTGCAATAGTTTTTCATAGCTCTAAAGTTGTAAAATACTATTCTCAGAAATGGCCGAGCGTCACAATGCGCAGTCGGTGCTGCAACTGGCACGCAGTTTCGTGCTGCAATTACAAATGATAATCGAAAATAAATAAATGTTTTTTAAGTAGCCACATAGTACAGCAGGTAATGCAAATAATTATGAGTAGTTTAATAAAAGATGAGTAAGAATTTTGTTAAAAATAACCAATGCGCCAATTGTCAGATGTTTCCAAAAGTAAAGCTAACGAGATCAAGTAAACAAGTAAACTTGCCATAAAATTTAGTGTGTGAATCTTATGAAACTGATTTGAAATAACAGCGCTCTGCTGGAAGAGTGTCATATATAACTACATTAATACAAAGTGTTAAATTTTAAAGGCGAAAACGCACTAAATTATTATTTACAGTGAAAAAAATTAGCTCTTTCTGCAAAACTAAATACATAAATTAAAATTCAACTAGAAATAAAATAATCGGGCCTGTTCGGCATTTCGATTGCGAAAAATTTGGTCGGAATCGGAATGTTCAAATCTTTTCTGCTCAGTCTGTTTTTAGTTTTATCAGTTCTGCGAGAATCAGAACTTTGTTTTCTTTTCGGAGCATCAGAAACAACAAATTCAAACAGACCTGATTGATTGATATCGAAATTTAAGTTAAAATTAAATGAAAACATAAAATAAATAATCATGTAGAGCATAAAATCAAATATTAAAAAAATGAAAATGAATAAAAAAGTCAAAATAATATAAAATATGAATATGAATAAACTAATATTCAAGTTAAAAGTATATAAAATAGGACGAAATATAAAAAAACAATATAAAACACAAAACACATTTTAATAAAGTTAACTAAAATAAATCAAAAGAGTTAAATAAAAAAAATAGATTTAAATGTGTTAAATAAAATTATAAAGATAATATAAATTAAAGTGTTATAAAGATAATATAATAATATTTTGATCTTTTGTTGTTGTTGCTTCCGACAGGGTGTGAAGTGATTGGTTTTAAGACAAACCGGTTTCGGCACTGTGCCATCGTTCTGAACGAAAAATGACACTGAAGATGGCACAACGCCAAACCAAACTTGACAAGGGATGACGAAAATTCGTTCCAAAACCAATAATATAATAAAGATAAATAAAATAGAATAGATTGTAATCTGATACAATAAAATAGAATAAAATAAAATAATTAAATTAAATTAAATTAAAACAACAAGTTAAAAATAATATGATATAAAATGAAATAAATTAATAAAACATAATAAAGAAAGAAAAAAAAAAATATAAATAAATAGAACAATAGTAAAGAAAACAAAATAAAATATAACAAATTATGATGAAAAAATGAAATCAACATTAAAATAAAATTATAATTTAATAATATCTAAAAAAAAACTGAAAGTATTTATTTAATCAAATTATTCCAAAAATCCAATATCATACAAAGGAATATTAAGAAAAGGATGAAAATATGAAAAGAAACAGAATCTATTAAAATATTATATTTTTTTAGAGACCATTTTGATTTAAAACAAACAATCATTTTTCTCAAGTTTTTTCAGTTTCTTCTGCAGTTAGTGGGAAAAAAATAAACCTCAAATGATTTTAAAAGAAAAAGGGCAGATCGAAACACACTAAACATACTCGAACTTTTCACAGTTGTATAAAAATAATAAAATTTAACATGGGAAACAAAAATAACAAGTTTTCAACTGTTGTATTACGATAACACAATACGACAAATAACACGGCTTGTTAACTCCTAAAAAGGCTTTGATTTTCCATTGCCATTATAAATGAACTGGAAATTATCCTCCTCGAGTAGTAAATAAGCTTTACTATGAAAGCGATGTTAATAGAGCTAACGACGAGGTGCTTGAAGTGGATAAGACAGAAAGTCTCAAAGATAAATTGAACGAGCGAGTATCCAAAAATGCAATGGCATACAATTTATCAGAGGGATTGCTAAACGAAATTAATAGTTTTTCTAATGGTTGCGAAAAAGGCTTATTCCTACAGAGATCATTTAACTTTTTGTCGACAATCCAACCAACAAGTGTTGAGCCGGTGCTTCTCCACTGCAGAATTTCAAAGCAACTAATTTAGGTACAGGTTAAAGGATAACACACTTGAGCTTTTCTTTCTTTAAAATTGCATTTTTAATCAAAATAAGAAATAATTTTGTCTCGCTCAAAATGGAATGAGTGATGTACTTAATTTATACTTCATGTATTTCTTTTTTTTACTGAATGGTAATATATTAATATTTAATATTGGTCTTAAACAGTGGTTAAAAATAGTTTTACTTTATGTAGATGCATTTGCTTCTGTACCAAATATGTATATTTGTACTTGAAGTATAAATTATTTTGTGTGTGTCAAATTTTACGTTAATTTCTTTTTTATTTTTGAAAATACCAAAAAATACATACATGAATTACAACAAATCGTTCTTTGTTCTATTAATGTTATTTTGCATAACTCTATAACACAACTTTACAGACGGTTCACATTTTTTGACAAATTAAAATATACGAATAAAAAATTCGTAAAATTCGGGATTCCAAGATTGTCCCTGGATTTTGTCGAAAACCCCGGGATCAATAAAATGCTTAAAATTGTCAACCCTAGTAAAAATCAAGTAAAAATAAATCACATGCAATAAAATAATGAAAAAAAATATTTGAAGTAAATGAACTAAGATAAACAAATTTAAAATAAATTAAACAGAAAATACTGGAACAAAATAAAGTAACAGCGAGACTAATATAGTCCTATTATAGAAAAAGGAACAAAATGAAGAAATTTAAAAGTAAAGGATAATCATTTTCTTCAACAAATAAAGTAATAAGAAAAAGAACAAATAAATTAAGTTGAAGTAAAACAAAAATTTAAATGAATCAGAATCTGAAATAAAATAAAAATAAATTATAACTATGCTAGTGCAGGAATACTCTTTTTAATTCACCATTGACAATTCCCGCTTTTGTTCATTCGTTATAATTATTGTAAGTGTACTTGAAAAATTGTGCAATATCTACACCAAGTACATCTGCAACAAAACAAACTTCATAAATTTCCAAATAAACGAACAAAATTACACTAAATACACAAAATAGCGAAAAATGTTAATGTTAAAAAAACTAACACGATTAAATTTTCTACAGTTACGTGTGGACGATAGAAAATCAATCTAAAATCAGTCGAAAACAATGTACATAACATAAGTAAAAAAAATGATTAGTAACAAAAATCAGTAGATATGCACATATGTATTGTGGAAGTACGCTATAATAGGCAAGAAAAAGTTACATAAATTAGCTGAAATAAAGTATAAGTTAATATGAAAAGAGCTCGAAGCTGGTTATAGCGGCTAGCTGTAGCAAATAAAGAAATCCTTTGTTAACTACGAGTATGTAAATATCAATGAAGATATACTGAATATCAATTAGAAAGTGAAACATAAACAATCAAATCAGAATTTAGCATATTTGAATAATACATATATATACATACATATGTATATGCATGAAACCTTAAATAAAAGAAAAAAATATATGTACCACTGATTAACTTTAAAGAAAAAAAAAATAAACAAAAATGTATGGAATCAAAACTCCACTATGTATGAAAAACTGTGAGGAGACATTTTTAATGTGAAATTCCAGAAACGGATAGATTTTGAATTTTTTTTATTAAATCTTTTTATATTATATATTTCATATCACAAAACTGAAGAATTTATTAAGCAACACAAACTTGTGTCTATCCTAAACTATAACAAAATATATACATATGTATACGTACGAATAAGTATATGAAAATTTATAATATTTATAGAAAAAATCTGAACATAAAGTTAAAAAAAGGCATTTACTGCATTGAACTTTATATTTACTTAGTTGCACAGCAAAGTTTTAGCATTATAGACACATACATATGTATGTATTTAAGAAACATAAATTGTACCCTTATTTATTGCAGTAAATATATTTCGTAATTAATTTAAAAATCGTGTATTAACATTAACTTGTACATACATACTATGCACATAAATACGAGTATTCCAAAGAGAATATTGCAGTCATTTTTGGAGGGCCCCAACATGTTTTTTAATTAAAGACTTCTGTTTTTACTTATGTAATTTATAAAAAAAAAACACATTACAAATAGTCTTTTTCTAAATTTTTGAATATTAAAATGCACAAGACACATTACGCTTTGATCATTACAGCTGGAACAAAGGTTCGGCGGACAATGCGCTTACCACGTCTAAAATGACGGCGAAAGTTTATTTGGCGCTATTTTACGCAGTTAGGTTTATATAAATGGGCATTTCTTTTTGTTTAAGAGATTTAAAAAAAAAATACGAAGTTAAATATTATTTTTGGTAGTTTGAAAATAAAATTATTAATTCAATAGGTTGGAATAAACTCATCTTAAAGAATATATCATTGCTTTTACTACATATTTATAATTGGCACTTACCAAATACTCGTATGTCCTTTTTCTTCAAAATATGGACACCCGAATTATGATGCGAACTATAAGCGATGTTAACGCTTTGACCAGAAAATTTTACCGCTCAGCGGTATTGTGTTTGAGCTATTATGGAATCTAGTATACAGGACTGGCTACCATCTGGAAACTAAGCGTTTACTCCAGTACTAAGTACATGGCTGAAAATTTAGTGACAAGATATGCCTCGATTTTTCAGCTGGCCTAATGTTTTTGTTTCCAGATTAGTGCAGTTATTGCATGACTGATAAACTGACTAGACATGATATGTCTAAGAAAAAATTCGGAGCTACCTGCGGTTTGATCTTAAAAGAGAAAGCAAAAAAAAAATGCAAGCGTAGTGAGCCCGTAATCGATTGCTAGTAACTTTTTCTTACAAAGCGGCAGAACTGATCAAATAAATTTATTTAAAAATCTCTAAATAATATAAAGAAACCAAACATGAATTATGCCAATATCATTTAACAGCATTAAAATTTTTAAGAGGGTGTTTTTGCTCGGAACCAAGAATCAACTCATGAATATGTTCGGTGGCGATTAATATAACAGCAATTATTTATTTTTACAAATTTTGAAAATTAGTTATTTATTCATTTTTTTTAATCAGAGTTTTTAAAAAATTGTTTGAGAATGCAGTTTTGGAGCAACTCGTAATATAATAAAGTCCAATTGGGAAGTGTCTTAAAATTACGTTGATGTTTGACTATTTTTTACTTGCGCTCGTCGCAAATTTCTTACTCGTAAAACAAAATCCATTTTTGATAAAAGAAAATGCAAAATACCCTCAGAAAAATAGTTCACAAAGATAAACGCTCTTTTTTAGATGCCAAAAAACTCTACTAAAATGCTCTAAAGATTTGAGGTCATAAGCTCATTATACCTACAGAAATGTTTTATAAATAAAAAAAAAACATACACATATACATATATTTTGATTTAAACCTGAATAAAATAATGACATTTTTAAATTATATATTTTAAGTAAAGATTTTAAACATTAATACGAGTATCTTAACATCTTTCATAAAATAAACCGAATAGTCTAATAAAAAAGATGTATTGCAAGTATACAAATGACTAAATTATTATAGCAATAGGCATAGAAACTGTGGTTGTATACGAGCCAACTGTTGGGGAAATACTCGTTCAGATTTTGCAAATCAATCACCAAACACAATATCCTACCCAACCACTCCAACGTTAATTCCGAAATCCATCACGTCAAATCCGTAAACTTTTGATTTAATGCTATCAAATAATTTACTGATTAAGTTTAATCTCTCAGTTAATCTCAGTTTACTTGATGAATCATTTCTTAATTTTAATAACACTGATTGCTATAAATAAAGAAGGTTTATAGAAATGTCACTCAAAAGTACGCCTTTGAAACTTTATTTATTTATTTATTGATTGTTTACAGTCTTGCGACTTTAAAATGTACAATTTTACAAAGTTATAATATATTTTCCATTAAAGCGTAAGTACTTGTTAGATATATTTTTACAAATCGTATATAAAATTGCTTAAAAATAATTGCGTAGTTGGGTAGTTGATTAGCTGGTCATATCGCCTTTATTTGGTGCTAGGACGGATGGAAAGACCAAGTTTTCATTCCGCGCCCTTACCGGATAGCCAATGTTTTGCAATGGTCATACAGTAATTTCTTGTCACTCAAAAGTACGCCTTTGAAACTTTATTTATTTATTTATTGATTGTTTACAGTCTTGCGACTTTAAAATGTACAATTTTACAAAGTTATAATATATTTTCCATTAGTGCAGTTTTTTATGTGCGACGGTTATTCATTAAAAAACTTTAGCCCTTTATAGAAAATGCTTCTTTAACCACTTCGGTTCTATAGAAGGTTAGCCTAAAGCTGTTGTTTGTTCTCTCTTAGTAGGTATGAGTGGGTGTCGTTAATGTATCGAAGATTGTCACTCAAATAATCCGGAAGTCTGCCTTCTTTTAAGTTAAACACAAATTTCATAGCAAGATAAAAAACTTGCTGCTTAACACTCAGCCAATGCATATCAGCGATCATATCCCAAATTTAGTGCAGTCTCACACGAGTGCTTCTCCCGGAAACCAGATTGCTCTTTTATGAGTATGTTATTAGTTTCAATATGACATAACAACTGCGTTTTAACCACATTCTCCATAATTTTTTCAATGTTTAGAAAAGTGTTAATTGGCCTCATTTCTTCAGCTTTTACAGTACCCTTTACTTCTTTAACGGGGAAATTTTCCAATCTATAGGTACTATTCCTGATTCAAGGCTCTTATTTATCAATAAAGAGCAGAAGTGTCCCATATACTCTACTGAGTCTTTAATTACACCCTCAGACAATAAATTGTTCCCTCCAATTTTTCGCTTAAATTTTTTACGATATGTTCAATATCTTTAGAGTTAATCTGGTGGAATTAAAAGTTATTTATCTGATTAGCCTGCGGTATAAAGTAACTGCTAATGTCTTCTATGTTTCTGTTTATCTCCACTACTTTCTAGGAAGAAATCGTTTACGTTTTCTGCAATTTCATTGTTGCTTTTGAATATTTTATCCCTTATTAATACTTCGGTTATTTTTTCTTTACTATCTGATTTATTAACCACTTGTTTTAAGTGTTTCCTTATTAATCGGCTATCATTTCTATTTGCTTCTACTTTCTGTTCCATGTAGCTAATTTTCTTAATTTTGATAAGTTTTTTGTACTGCTTTTTTACCATGTTATATTCTGCCCCTTCTCCTGTTAGCACTGCTTTTTCATGTAATTTGAACTTCTTCTTGTTAACCTCAGCTAATTGCCTGTCATACCATTTGTTTCTAATCTTAATATAAATTTGTCGCTGGTTGGTTAATTGTTGCGTAGCCGACATCATACAATTGTTAATGTGCTCGAGCATCCCTTCAACATCAAGACTACTTATGTAACTAAAGTTATACTGTCTTAGCAAATTAAGTAAATTATCCCAGGAAGTAAATTCTGACAGCTTTTTTAACGGGATTAATTTGTTTATATTAAATCGAAACAGTATAGTTTCGTGATCCGTTATTATGTGATCCTGTAAATTTTCACAAAACACTTCCTTACTGTTAGAATACAACAACTCTAAGAGTGTTGCAGAGTGCTCCGTAATCAAAGCTAATCAGCTGTTTCATTACTTATTGTGAGAAGATCTCGTTCAGTTTTTTACTATAAGTCGACACTACTTCAATGTTTATGTTGAAATCTCCAACAATAAGAGTGTTTATTAAGTTATCAGATATTTCTGTTAGATTAGACTCCATATATGTGAAAAACTCGGCATCACTTACTCGGTTTAAAAGCTACCCCAAGCTGCCGCCTTTTATTATTAATTTTATTTAAACCAGAAATTACTTTTGCAAGACTTTTGGTTAATGAGTAGGTACAGCAAACAAATTCCCAATGAAGTCTTTATTTTTAAAAATATAAAGTGGAATAATAAACTTTCCTCATTTGGAATATAAATAAAGTTGTGAAAAATAAATCGAAATTGATTCCTTCAATTAAATACAACAGCGATCTGCTTTATTCTGGAGCAGACAAAGTAAATGGCTGTTAATGAATTAATTAAATACCTCACGGTTGCAGATAATCTTGGATCGAGAGCTCACGACGACGCTGTTAACAGGCAGAAAAGCAAGTGGACTAGATGAGATAACAAATTGAATGCTAAAGAAATTTCCTATAATCGCAATACATTTTCAAACATCCACTCTAAATTCTAGGCGCTAGGAAATCAGCCAGGACTGCAAAAATTTTAAAACCAGGCAGGCTAGCTAACGAATGAAGTAGCTATTAGGTTGGCATTACTCATCAGCATAGTTAAGGGTACTTCGAAAAACGTAAAATGAACTTCAGAATAGTCAAATGTTCTTCAGGGAATGTAAAATGAACTTAAGAAGCAGTAAATTGTGCTTCCGAAATACGAAAATATAGTTTAGAAATTGTACAATGTATTTACGAAACTATTAACTGTACTTCATAAACTATAAAGTGTATTTCATAAACTGTAAAATATACTTCAGAAACTGTAAAACGTTGAAAAGGCATTCGCTTTGGCGTGGCATGACGACTTTATTTTCAAGCTTATAAACTAAAAATTTCCCAAATTTTTTTTGAGAATCATTAGAAACTATACATATATCAGATCGGTATTTCCGTGTTGTTTTAAATAACGAAGGAATTGTGAGAGTTCCTTGAGTTTCAATAATTGCGCCTCTGCTGTACGAGAATAAACGCGGTTGTATCAAAAGAAACAAATTATAGTTACGCCCTCTATGCAGACGAAACAGCAATTTTCTGATAACACATAATTGCTCAAAATATGAATTTTATTTTGATCGTAGACATACCTTTGAAATTCATGTAAAAAAATGTCTTTACAAAAGTATATATTGCAATAAAAATTATATACTCTTTAATAAACCGAAAATCAGAGCTAAATCACTGATAATAAAATAATATTAATATTTCATGCGATAATGTTGCTGATAATGTGTCCTGCTTGCGCTAAGACGCTTACTAAAAAACTTTAAATTTGACAACACACACTTTTAAAATTAATGTTTAGGCTTCCGTGGTATTTCTCAACCAAAAAACTTCATGACATTGTAAAAGTTAGCCCCATTGAATATCGTATCTCGAAAATAACCGACAGGTTACAGTTGTTATGTCGCATGCCAGATAACAAGTGTATCTCAAAACTTTTTTCAAGCTAACCTTAACGCACTGCAATCTTCTATCCAGTCAATTATTTTAATGTTATCTTAGAATTAGTTTAATTTGTTGAATTATTTTTGTGTATGCTTTTCCTTCCATATGTCTACATATATTTACTATTATTATTTTGAATAAATTTTTCCATACAACATGCTCCAGTAATAGGGTACTTAGTTACAGTCTCTATAGATTTTTGTAACATTTAATTTATCATATCTCAATAAATACATACATATGTATATATGTACATAATTTGATTGAAAATTAAATTTTATAAAATTTTAAGTATTTAATTTTTTTTTAATTCGTAGCTTAAACACACATTTGTTTTTTTTTAACTGTACGTATTTATGAGTATACACGCATTAATGATATAAAAAGCATTTATTAAATATATGTTTGTATGAATGTGTGTATGGATTTAAGGAATGTTGCCAAATATTAAATGTCTCAAGTACCTACATATATAACTTTAAGCTAACTTCTTACAAAAACATCTCTGTATATTGATAACCTCTGTTTTATATGAAACACTGTTTTTTATATAAATTACTGCATAAATATTTTACAAAGTGTAATAATTTATTATGGACATATGTATGTCAATGGAAATATTTTATTAATGAAATAACGAAAGAATGTACATAAGCTAAAAAGAATTTTTGTTAAAAGTTTAAGAAGTGTTGACGAATTTAAAAATCTTTTTACTAATATCGACACTAGAACAACACTATTGGAATACAAGATTATGCTCATTTAGCTATGTAAGTGTACTAAATGTGTATATATCAATGACTAAAGAGTTGTAATGAAGTTATGTGTCGGCAATTTTAAAAATATAAGAACGTATTTTTCTCTCCTAAACAATACTTTTACTATGAGATAGATTTAATGGTAAGTAAAAAGTCAACTGTCTATTAAATTACAATGAGATTGCTTTAAATTTGAGGGAAAATGTTCAAACAGGCTGACGGATGAAATAGCTAAATCATCATTTAGGTATATTTTTTTGTGGTAAGCGTATATATGTAAGTAAAAGGCCTCCATGTATTTTGTTCTTGCTTTGCTGGACAAATTTCTGTAGGTGATTTACATCGCCAGTAATTCGCCAGCCAATCAGAATGAAGCCCTTTGACGTTCAGTCCAGCAAAGCGAAAAAGGCGAAAAAATCAGCTGGCTCCTTAACACCATCTTGTTAAATTCGCCTTGGTCTAAATCATAAAAAATTTGAACATACTTTTTTTTTGCTACAAAGAGTGTTCACTGAACTTTTTTTTTTAGCAGGCAAGTAAACCAATAATTAAAAAAAAAACGGCAAAATATTATATAATTTTGTAAATTTACAATAGCAACTACGTCCTAGAACATGTAAAAAGTTTTGTTGACCTCGGTGTTGGTATGGATTGTAAACTCAATTTTAATTTTCATATTAATTCCACAGTTAATAAAGCAAGGGGAGTGCTGGCTTTTGTAAAGCGTTGGTCGAAGGAATTCCGTGACCCGTATATAACTAAAACTATTTTTACTTCACTGGTAAGGCCAATACTGGAGTATGGTTCCATAGTTTGGAATCCTTGTTATCAGGTCCACTCAGACCAACTAGAGTCAATACAAAAACAACTCTTACTTTCTGCTTTGAGAAATCTTCGATGGGATTCGCCATGTAATCTCCCCTTTACAATAGCCGTTTGAAACTTATTAATCTTCCTACTCTTTCAAGTCGCAGAGAAATGTTAGGTATAATATTTATGGTAAAATTAGTCAAGGGATGGATCTCAAGTCCATTTCTTCTAGAGCAAATTAATTTTAACGTACCTTCCCTGCAACGAGAAACTTTAAACCACTTTTCTTGAAACTATGCAGAACTAACTTTGAGTTGAATGAACCGTTTCGGGGTTTATGCCGAGACTTTAACAATCATTCCAGCACCTTTGATGTGTCGGACTCACTTTTTATAATTAAAAGAACTGTTCTATACTCTCTTAATAACATCTAACGATAATATAATATAATAATTTAATACGCGTTTTTGAGTTTTTTAAAACGAACTTCTTAGGAATTATCGATAACCCGAAACAACTTCTGGATAGATTCGAAGTTAAGTAAAATAGCTTTTGAAACACCTAACTATAAACAAGCTCTACGTTTGAGTAGTGAATCTTAAGCATCAAAGTGAGGAGATTATGAGGGCTGGGACCAAACGCTCCTCAGCTGCAGTTCAGTGCGGCTTTTGGTATTCGACCAAGTCGGTTCTTCTATTTGTCGAGCCAGTGCAGCAAGAGAACTTGTTCATAGGATCTATTTGAATGCAGAGTACATAGTCGGGCAAGAAGCCGCTCGGAACCAAATCCGGCATACTATAGCGCTCTTTATAGTGTCAGCAAGGCTAAGTAGAAGGAAATCAACTAACCTGAAGAATTGGTTGCCCGAATTCCCGGCCATTCCGACAGCCCCAATGAAATTGAATTATGAATAATAAAGATATTAAAATTAACTTAGAACATTTAAGTAGTGTCAGATCAATATAAACTAAGTCTGTAAGCAGGCATGTCAAACGCAATTAGGCGGACTTTACATAAGTGGGCGGGGACGACGGACCAGACACGGGTGGGCTAGTTGGACCAACAGAGGTGGTGCCAAGTAGATGAAACTTCCACGGACTGCATCAATACGGTATCGGACTTAGAGCTTAGTGCTCAAACTGCCAGTAGGAGGTTTAGTGCAGGTTAAAGTCTCACACTGACGGGTGAAGGCTTTTTATGCTTACTCCTCGTAAAATAAAATAAAAAACAATAAATTTTAACTTATAATTAATGCCGTTTGTCGGGTTGCGCCAAGAGCAACAAACTTTGCCAGTTCTCTTCTCTCCTCTCTACTTACTTGGTCCTTCCAATGTGTTCCTGAACGCCCTTGATTCAAAATATGTCTTCACTATAGAGCACATCATTTTATCTTCTTCATTACCCGTCGCTCACGTGAAAAGGACCATACATCTTGCGAATATCATTTCTACTGAAAGGCCCCAACATCGTCCATGTTTCAGAACATCGTGCTTATGGTATATATGTTATGGTGGCTCAGCGATTCAAAATGGCAGCTCTTTTTACGGTTTCCAACATCAGTTACAAATGGGGGTTACAGATGTTGGAGATATTTACATAAATTTAATTACTTGATAGATTTTTTGCTGTACTGTAAAATATTATTAACTAAAATATTAAGAGCCTTTTTTTTATTTATATAAAATGCTCATACATATAACAAAGATCTTATAAGCTAATTGTGTTAAGAGATATAGCAGTAATACCAGTAGCTCGATATTAACAAGTATATTTACAGATTGGTTCTTTTAAGGAACTTAGTTATTAATGATATTGATTTGGGATGAGGGTCTGAGAGGTGTGATATTGGGTTTGTAATAGTGAATATTTGTTCTCTACATGTGGCATGCAGTGGCCAGCTCTGGAGAGGATGGGAAAGTGTCGCTTAAATATCTGGTTTGCAGTTACAGTGTATTGGGCTTGTGTTGTTCGTAAGATGACCATGTAGGAAGTCTTCTGATTTTAGTCGTGTAGAAGGTGGTATTGTTTATTTCAGCTATGGAATAAAGAGCGGAGAGCGAGTCAGAACAAACTGCGATGTTTTTTCTCTGATTTTTTATTTGGTTTATTGCTTCAGACATGACTATTATTATTATATATTATTTCGGCTGAATATATGTACAGAGCTATGGAATATTTGAAATTTTTATAATTGCATTTTTTTAGGTTATGCTGTATGAGGTGCTTCGATTTATCTTTGATCCATGATTAGATATACATAAATAAAACTATAGCTGTGATTTGAGAAGTTCAATATTTTTGAATCCAAAATTAAGTTTATAATTGGTGTAGAGCGCAGGTCCCCCAACGCGGTTCTTATCACATCATCAAGTAGTGACTTAAATTTGTTTATGAGAAATTAAGGGACAATGTCGTAAAGAAAGATGGCATAAGTTGTTTTCGGAATGATTAGTGCCCTAACTATTGTCAAGATGGATTGAGTCTCACAATTAAATTTTGGGACGTCTATGTTATGTAGCCATTTCACAATGTTTAGTTGTGTTATCAGAGACCCTTTAATCGTTGGCGATAAAATTAAAACTTTTATTTTTACAGTATTTTTGAAAATAAAAGAATTATAATAATTAAAAAAAAAACAGTACTTTAAACTATTTATTTTTGACATTTTCGTTGTGTTAGTTTTAGTCTTTAAACAGACAGTTATGATTCAAATGTTATATGAAAATAAATACGGCAAAAAAATCTTAAGGATCCGGAGGCATTTGGAAATTGCATATCATTTTACTAAAATTAATGAGCTACAAAACTCAAATTAAAAGAAAATTAAAATTAAAATACAGTTTCTTCAACTTTGAAGAAATTTTTACATTCTGTATACAATTTCAACTTGGTTTAATATGGCTTTTGTTATAGTTATAAAAGAATAGGATTAAAAAATGTTGAATAAATATCATATTTCATACTAAACTGTATTTAAAATCTTCCTTCCGTTTTGTATAACCATACTAAAATCACGTGTTTTCTTACAACTACAATTATATCCTTTACTTTATTATCTGCACAACAGGTTTTGGGCCTTCACAAAGTTTTATAAGGTTCGGATTTTGTTTAACTAATTACGTTTTGGAAAGTAATAATTTATTAGAGATCGTTGCGAAATAAGTGGATTTCTGCGGATAAAATGAGTTCCAGTGCTTTATCGTTTCCATTCGAAAAACTACGAGGTAGAGAAAATTTCGACGTATGGAAGCAACAGGCAAAGTTATGTTTGGTAATTAAGGGACTATGGAAAATAGTTGAATCTGGCCTGAGTGAAGTGGCTGAGAAAGATGCTGATTGTCGTGCATCTGCAGAAAAGCGTACGAAGATAAAGGTCTCATTAGGAACGTTGAGTTGGTCATGTTCAACTAAAGACTTTCCATCAATGCAAGAGTACAGCTATGGTGCTAACGTCCATAAAAGTAAAACAGTTGGACTCCAACTGGACGACAAGTTAATCGCATCGCTGTTACTGGCTGGGTTACCCAATGAATTTAAGTACCTAATATTCGCGGTTGAAAACTCTAAGAAGGTACCTACCGTCGATTCAGTCAAATCCCTATTACTTCAAGATGTTAAATTTGATGTACAAAGCAACGAAGACATTTTTTTGAATTCTAGTGCCGGCAATAATCACAACAAGCATGAAACAAAAAAGTTTAGTTGCCATGCATGTAAGCAACCTGGTCTAACCACATGACGTGTAATGACAAAAATATTCAAAACAAAAAGCCCACACCAACCAAATCAATAACAATTGCTGACAACAATAAATTGAACGTCGAATGTGTTGGCTATTAGAATTTTCAATTATAAGAGGCAACAAAAATATGAAAATTACGGCAAAAAACCTTGAATATGTACCGAATTTATGCACTAATGTGCTTTCTGTTAGTCAAATAGCGTTAAGCGGAAAGAAAATTATCTTCGAGAGCAATTATTGCAAAATTCTTAGTAAAAACAACACATTAGTTGCATCTGCAAAACTAGTTGATGAAATTTATATATTGAATTGCAAAAAAATCGAAGGAAAGAATGACAGTGCGTTTGTTGCTGTGGATTACAACTTGTGGCACAGAAGGCTTGAACATGTACAAAACAAACTGATGGCTACAACAGGCACGGCGAATGCAATGAAGTTCAATTCAGCCGTCGTCTGTACTAAAGGCAAACAAGCCTGAGCGCCGTTCAATCACAGCGAAAGCAGTGCACAAAGCGTTTTGGACATTGTTCATACAGACATAATGGGACCATTCCAAGTGGTGTCGCGACGCATTTAGGTGCACGTTACATACAAAAATTTTTTGACGATTACACAAGGGAAGTGTTTGCAATTCCAATCAAATCGAAATCCGATGTGTACGAAGAATTTGTAAATTGTAATGAAAACTTACATGATAAAGTTCACCGAGATTCTTGATGTCTATCCGACCGTGTAGGTATAGAGTTTAAGGAGCGTACTCTGCTTTTATTAACCAGCTCCAGCGAATGGGGAGGGGATCTTGCTCCTACACTGACTTTTTAACCGTTCACAAAATAAAATTTAAGCAGAGAATTTTTTGTCGCGTTCAAATCGACCGCAAGTTTATTAGTTGTTGGCCATCGATGAGCATTTTCAGAAAAAAAATCATGTTTAGTATTTTATTGAAATCAACAAAA
The DNA here is from genome assembly GCA_963971545.1 of Philophylla caesio. Taxonomy (NCBI): domain Eukaryota; kingdom Metazoa; phylum Arthropoda; class Insecta; order Diptera; family Tephritidae; genus Philophylla; species Philophylla caesio. The sequence continues at coordinate 52,912,223 of OZ020607.1, read as the reverse complement.
AAAAATAAAATAAAAAAAATTGCCTAAGCCATCTGGCTTTCCCTGTATTTACAGCGGAAACTACTAAAGAAGCCATTGCAGGTTGCAATATTCATACTCATACAAAATGCTCATACATATAACAAAGATCTTATAAGCTAATTGTGTTAAGAGATATAGCAGTAATACCAGTAGCTCGATATTAACAAGTATATTTACAGATTGGTTCTTTTAAGGAACTTAGTTATTAATGATATTGATTTGGGATGAGGGTCTGAGAGGTGTGATATTGGGTTTGTAATAGTGAATATTTGTTCTCTACATGTGGCATGCAGTGGCCAGCTCTGGAGAGGATGGGAAAGTGTCGCTTAAATATCTGGTTTGCAGTTACAGTGTATTGGGCTTGTGTTGTTCGTAAGATGACCATGTAGGAAGTCTTCTGATTTTAGTCGTGTAGAAGGTGGTATTGTTTATTTCAGCTATGGAATAAAGAGCGGAGAGCGAGTCAGAACAAACTGCGATGTTTTTTCTCTGATTTTTTATTTGGTTTATTGCTTCAGACATGACTATTATTATTATATATTATTTCGGCTGAATATATGTACAGAGCTATGGAATATTTGAAATTTTTATAATTGCATTTTTTTAGGTTATGCTGTATGAGGTGCTTCGATTTATCTTTGATCCATGATTAGATATACATAAATAAAACTATAGCTGTGATTTGAGAAGTTCAATATTTTTGAATCCAAAATTAAGTTTATAATTGGTGTAGAGCGCAGGTCCCCCAACGCGGTTCTTATCACATCATCAAGTAGTGACTTAAATTTGTTTATGAGAAATTAAGGGACAATGTCGTAAAGAAAGATGGCATAAGTTGTTTTCGGAATGATTAGTGCCCTAACTATTGTCAAGATGGATTGAGTCTCACAATTAAATTTTGGGACGTCTATGTTATGTAGCCATTTCACAATGTTTAGTTGTGTTATCAGAGACCCTTTAATCGTTGGCGATAAAATTAAAACTTTTATTTTTACAGTATTTTTGAAAATAAAAGAATTATAATAATTAAAAAAAAAACAGTACTTTAAACTATTTATTTTTGACATTTTCGTTGTGTTAGTTTTAGTCTTTAAACAGACAGTTATGATTCAAATGTTATATGAAAATAAATACGGCAAAAAAATCTTAAGGATCCGGAGGCATTTGGAAATTGCATATCATTTTACTAAAATTAATGAGCTACAAAACTCAAATTAAAAGAAAATTAAAATTAAAATACAGTTTCTTCAACTTTGAAGAAATTTTTACATTCTGTATACAATTTCAACTTGGTTTAATATGGCTTTTGTTATAGTTATAAAAGAATAGGATTAAAAAATGTTGAATAAATATCATATTTCATACTAAACTGTATTTAAAATCTTCCTTCCGTTTTGTATAACCATACTAAAATCACGTGTTTTCTTACAACTACAATTATATCCTTTACTTTATTATCTGCACAACAGGTTTTGGGCCTTCACAAAGTTTTATAAGGTTCGGATTTTGTTTAACTAATTACGTTTTGGAAAGTAATAATTTATTAGAGATCGTTGCGAAATAAGTGGATTTCTGCGGATAAAATGAGTTCCAGTGCTTTATCGTTTCCATTCGAAAAACTACGAGGTAGAGAAAATTTCGACGTATGGAAGCAACAGGCAAAGTTATGTTTGGTAATTAAGGGACTATGGAAAATAGTTGAATCTGGCCTGAGTGAAGTGGCTGAGAAAGATGCTGATTGTCGTGCATCTGCAGAAAAGCGTACGAAGATAAAGGTCTCATTAGGAACGTTGAGTTGGTCATGTTCAACTAAAGACTTTCCATCAATGCAAGAGTACAGCTATGGTGCTAACGTCCATAAAAGTAAAACAGTTGGACTCCAACTGGACGACAAGTTAATCGCATCGCTGTTACTGGCTGGGTTACCCAATGAATTTAAGTACCTAATATTCGCGGTTGAAAACTCTAAGAAGGTACCTACCGTCGATTCAGTCAAATCCCTATTACTTCAAGATGTTAAATTTGATGTACAAAGCAACGAAGACATTTTTTTGAATTCTAGTGCCGGCAATAATCACAACAAGCATGAAACAAAAAAGTTTAGTTGCCATGCATGTAAGCAACCTGGTCTAACCACATGACGTGTAATGACAAAAATATTCAAAACAAAAAGCCCACACCAACCAAATCAATAACAATTGCTGACAACAATAAATTGAACGTCGAATGTGTTGGCTATTAGAATTTTCAATTATAAGAGGCAACAAAAATATGAAAATTACGGCAAAAAACCTTGAATATGTACCGAATTTATGCACTAATGTGCTTTCTGTTAGTCAAATAGCGTTAAGCGGAAAGAAAATTATCTTCGAGAGCAATTATTGCAAAATTCTTAGTAAAAACAACACATTAGTTGCATCTGCAAAACTAGTTGATGAAATTTATATATTGAATTGCAAAAAAATCGAAGGAAAGAATGACAGTGCGTTTGTTGCTGTGGATTACAACTTGTGGCACAGAAGGCTTGAACATGTACAAAACAAACTGATGGCTACAACAGGCACGGCGAATGCAATGAAGTTCAATTCAGCCGTCGTCTGTACTAAAGGCAAACAAGCCTGAGCGCCGTTCAATCACAGCGAAAGCAGTGCACAAAGCGTTTTGGACATTGTTCATACAGACATAATGGGACCATTCCAAGTGGTGTCGCGACGCATTTAGGTGCACGTTACATACAAAAATTTTTTGACGATTACACAAGGGAAGTGTTTGCAATTCCAATCAAATCGAAATCCGATGTGTACGAAGAATTTGTAAATTGTAATGAAAACTTACATGATAAAGTTCACCGAGATTCTTGATGTCTATCCGACCGTGTAGGTATAGAGTTTAAGGAGCGTACTCTGCTTTTATTAACCAGCTCCAGCGAATGGGGAGGGGATCTTGCTCCTACACTGACTTTTTAACCGTTCACAAAATAAAATTTAAGCAGAGAATTTTTTGTCGCGTTCAAATCGACCGCAAGTTTATTAGTTGTTGGCCATCGATGAGCATTTTCAGAAAAAAAATCATGTTTAGTATTTTATTGAAATCAACAAAAAAAAATAAAATAAAAAAAATTGCCTAAGCCATCTGGCTTTCCCTGTATTTACAGCGGAAACTACTAAAGAAGCCATTGCAGGTTGCAATATTCATACTCACTGGATGTCATGGAGACTTGCGCTGTTACTCGTCTCTCTTTCTATTACCCGCCCTTCCTGCTAAAGAAATTTACTAAGAAATTGCTTCCTTTAGCCCATTATACCTTCTCCCGCCTCTCTAAAGTTTACTCCATCATTTCTACTTCATGCTCCAAATTACAATTAAAAAATGTATTCATCATTTTTATCTTCGTTTTATTGGTAATTAATTTAATGTCTATTTAACAGTGCTATATAGCATAATTTCTAGCTCCGCTCTTAACATACTGTTGGTTCTGGCCGTCGCTCATACAAATGTGTATGCATTTATATAAACTTTTGACAATTTCTAATATCGTTTGTTACCATATAATTTAGCTTAGTTCAGGGAAATCCAAAAGGGAGATTATAATGTAAATGCTTAGATCAAAAAAAGTTAGGCAAGCTACATTAGCTAACATACGCATGCACATACAAAAATGCATTTAAGCTCTGCTGATTATTAGTTGGGCTTCCAAACAGATTTGGATGGTAAATTTTAAGCATTTACCATTCCTAACGTTCGTATTGCTCAGCTGGACAAATCGAATGTTAAATGCCTACGTTAATTATTTAGTGAGCGTTTTGCCTCTGCTATTTTGGTGTAAAAAGTTTATGGAGTATTTTCTTTAATAAAAAAAATGTGTACAATACACAATATTCGCTTATGCTCTACAGACTTGCATTCTATGTTACAGGAACTATAATATAACATATCCCTATCCGGAAGAGAAAGCACCATATCGAGCCCTAACCGCGAAAATAACGTTAGCGCCAAAAAACAAATTTTACAGGGGAGTGTTTTTTTTTCTTCTTTTCTAATCTGTTTGGAATATCTTTGTGCAATTTTAAATGTAATCTAAGCCCGGTTTAATACAAGTTAGGGAATCGTTATTAACTTCATTTAACTTAATTTGTAGGCAATAATAGAGAATTTGGCGCTTCCGTTATTTTTTCTGTCACCATGACAGGCTGCTGGATAAAAACGTGGCGCATACGTTAATTAGATTTCACCAAAAAAAACATTGTATTTTGCTTTGAAAAAATTAATTTTATTTTCATTTTAGTATACCTTACATGTATGAAGACATAAACAAGTAAATAAAACTCAAAAAGTCTACGTATAAAACATTAAAAAGTGTGAAATTAAATTTGTTGTAAATTCAGTTATATGTATTACTAGGGTGACAATTAAATGTATGGAGTATTTTTTTTTCTTTATTGTTTTGGTCTCAGTGTTTTTTTGTGTGTAGTTTTATTTAAAAAAAATTCTAGTAAAATTTCAAGGTCGTAGGAAGAGGATTAGGGGGCGCGTCGGCCCCCCAAAGTTACACAAAATACGTTTTTTCACGCAAATTCTTACTTTGACTGCTTGTAACTTTCTCTGTGTTTTTTTTTTTAAACATTACTGGCGAAAGATGTTCATTAATATGTCTACAATAACATCTGTCAATAACATTTTTGTCTAATGTTAATATTTAATGAAAAACACTTAAATATAGGAGAAAAAGTACGCCTCAATGTCGATTTATTATACTTAAATAAAACTACTTATGTATATGATTTCTCTTTTTATTAATATTGTTTAAAGCACTTGAGACTATGTCTTTTTATTACAGTCCGGAAACCGATGGCGGTAATCGCTAACAATTTTTAAAACAAATTGTTTTTGGCGTTCATTTTTGGTAAATAGTTTATTATACTCTTCCATCAATTTAACCCCCCTTTCGGCAGTGTCATTTGTAACATTTAATTTTTTCATCAGTTCAGCCGCTTTACAATAAGATTGGTCCTGCTCCCATTTGTCTGGGTTTAATTTAAAAAAATCAGTATTTATTTGAAATCTTTCAAATAATGCTTTTGTTTCGGCAGAGACGAACTGTTCAATTCCGTCATGGAATATTTCAACGCAGACATTTTCGACTTTTCACATTCAAATATTCACTTCGAATGATTTTTTTGCAAATTTAATGCTATTAAAAAATGTTTGCGGCTGCTGCATATAACTGTAAAATAAGAATCTATTTTCCGAGAAACATTGGTGCTGATTTTTTGTCGGTAGCTTACGCAAGCATTGAGAATAATATTGTTGAGGTTGTAACGGGAATATTCTCGGTCACAATTGTCAATATTATAGATCGCTTCAGCATACAGGCAAAAAAAATTTGAAGCAAACTTTTAAAGACAATTCTTACACTTGAAAACAAAAGTAAACAAAAAAAGTCTGAAGTTCGGACTAGCGAGGTCTTACTGTATATAATTGTTGAAGCTACTCTTACGTAAATCATAAGGAATTTTCTATATGAATCTTTAATTAAATAAATCTGAACAAAATCCAAAATTTGAATCATATAAGTAATTTTATTTAAGTATAATAAATCGACATTGAGGCGTACTTTTTCTCCTATATTTAAGTTTTTTTCATTAAATATTAACATTAGACAAAAATGTTATTGACAGATGTTATTGTAGACATATTAATGAACATCTTTCGCCAGTAATGTTTAAAAAAAAAAAACACAGAGAAAGTTACAAGCAGTCAAAGTAAGAATTTGCGTGAAAAAACGTATTTTGTGTAACTTTGGGGGGCCGACGCGCCCCCTAATCCTCTTCCTACGACCTTGAAATTTTACTAGAATTTTTTTTAAATAAAACTACACACAAAAAAATACTGAGACCAAAGAAAATATCACTTTCGAAATTAACTGTCACCCTAATGTATTACGTACATATGTATACAAATTTATAGATTTTCCTCATCTGTCTCGTTTAAAATATCTGGAAGGGTTTTACAATACTTAAGGCTAAGATATTCGATTTGAAAGCATGGAGTAATATTGTTTTTAATACAAAGAGCTTTAAAATCTTTGAATTTATTTAAGTTAATGCTTAGCCATTTGCTACATAGAAGAGAAGGCCCCTGAGCAATAAAAGGATTAAATTGAATGCTACAAGTCTTTGTTTCGCTATTTGCGAAATACGTATCAATACATACATAAGTACGAGCATATAGATCAATTAACACAAAACACTAAACGAAGCACATTTTACTATTTCACACCGCACAATTTTTAAATTCTTTAATATAATCTAAAAAGAAATATATGTATATTCTATACCACCTTCTCCTATATTGTTTTCAAGTTTTTTAATAATATTTGATTTCAAAATATAAATGTGTTTGACGAAAGTACCACACAAGATGGTATCAATGTTTTAGTTCTCTAAGTAAATTCAAAATTGTTTAATGTGTTTCAATGTCTAATATCTTCAGTAATTATAACTATATTATTTTATTTTATTATTTCATTATTTTGCAAAAGTGTTCAACTATTTAAGATGTGTGTCAAATGTCCTATCCAATCTTCCGACTGTAGTATTAACTAAGTAAATACAGTTAAATATATATAAAGCTCAGGTAGACGACAACTACGCTCTCGCATATTTTACAGTTAATCATGAATTCCTCATTCTTTTGTCCTTATTGTCACTTCTTTAGAAGTTCTTATTTAGATTTATGTAGTGTCGCTACCAATTACTATGTCGCTTACGTTATTTTTGCGGTATGCTGAAAAGAGTGAGTGTCGCTTACGATAAAATGTCGTTCATCTCCATAACTATAACGATTAGCGAAACAATATTTTGCCAGATGACGAATTATCAGTTTTAGAACAGTTCTGCATCAAAAAGTGAATTTTGGAAAAATGTCGCTTACGTTGTTTTCGCGGTTAGGGCTCGATATATTTACTTGGATTTAATTTAAATTAAAAAATTATAATTTTTTTCTTTTTTTTTACAAAGTTGAGTTATGAAAAAAAATACTATCTGCAAAATATATGCAAATACATATGAAGAAAACTAAATACATTTTTGGAGAAGAAATGACTTCCTTGGTTCGGGTCCACCGTCCACTGGCCAGTAGACATCTGCATGAATTAATTCATTCATGAATGCACAACTTATTCGTAACGATTTTTTCGGTCGCATAAAGCCGCTAAACATTTGAAATGGTCCGTATGAATGCAAGCGGCGAAGTTGTGCGTCAGTTGATTGCTTTGCAAATTCCCAAGAACGAAGCCATGGCGCCGAACCTATGAATGCGAGCACAATGAGACAAGAGCGGCTAAACGTTATATAATTCATCAAAATTCATAATAATTTACCATAATTCACCATAATTGCGATGATATTGCTGTGGATGTATGTTTCTTTTTTCAGGGGCGTTGTGGTAGCGCACCCTCAAGGCTCTTTGAAACCAGGATGAACCTGTTTTCGTCGAATTTCGATCCCGACGGGACTGCGTCAAGCATTACAGCATTGGGGGAAAGGCGGTTCGTCGCCGCTGCTACGTTGTTGCGCTGTTGTCTGCTGAGAGTTCTCAACCTCTTCATTTCTTCTGCTATTGCATCACAAGCTTTCTTCCATTTTTCGCTACTGCTAAAGGAGGCCGTCGGAACGGAAGGGGTTCCGAGCATCATTCGCTGGTTTCTTTAGCTGTCGGAATGGACGAGATTCCAAGCTAAAGGTTCGAACGCCGCTGTCTCTCCAGACCTGTTTGCAGTTCTTATTTTGTTTAAAAACAGTTAATTTCCACTGCTACGCCGCTGCTGCTCTAATATTCTAAGCTGCTTTAAAATCGTGGCAATTATGTCGCTTATTGCCGTCCATTCATTTTCTCCTTTAAGCATGCAGTTTACTACCGAAGTTGGTGAAAAGGTTTCGCTCACCGCAGCTTTCAATTTATCTCTTTGTCGGATGAACCTTGGGCTTTCGAAGAATACGTGGTAGACATCTTCATCAACACCGTCTCCGCAACATCGCAGTAGTGGTCGACAGCGTGCTTAAACTTGTATAAATATGACTTAAAGCATCCGTGCCCACTTAGAAATTGGCATAGGTAAAAATCTACTTCACCACGTTTTCTTTTTATCCAAGTATCAAGTTGGATGTACGTATTTTTTTTTTTTTTTTTTTTGGGTTGACGCCCGGGTACTGCTATGCCGCCATAGCAGCATGCACGACTTTCAGCCTCTAGGCTACACTATACTAAACCCTCTCCACCACGACCATTCTCCCCGCGGAACTGTCAAAAAAGGTATTACCGCGACGTCTTGCCATCTCTGCGTTTCTCAGGTCTATGTGAATGCGCGTTACGTGAGCGCATATTTCATTCCACTTTTCATTTGACAGAAGCATGGAGTCAATGAAGGTTTCTCCGTTCAAAATTGCCCGGATTTGAGGAGCATAGCGTGGGCATTGGAACATAATATGTTCTGCATCTTCGTCGCTGACTCTGCATGTTGGGCAGCAAGGGGAGCTATCGTGTCCAAATTTGTTTAAATGTTTTCGATACACCCCATGGCCCGAGAGAAACTGTGTTAAATGAAAGTTTCACCGTGGTTCCCCCAAACACATTTGCTGATATTTGGTATCAGCTCGTAGGTCCACCTGCCCTTTGAGGAGCTATTCCAACGAGCCTGCCAAATGGTCATTGAGTTTTTCCTTTCTTCTGCCTTTACTTCTTTTGTGTTTAATCTTCCATTGTTTTCGGAAAGCTTATCATAAATGCGTTTAATTTCATGGGCCATAATATCTACTGGCATCAGTCCAGCTATGACAAAAGAGACTTCGTCTGAAATTGTGCGGAAGCCGCAGACTGCTCGTAAGGCGCTTAGCCGATGGACAGCTGTTATCTTTTTCGCGTTGCTTTTTACGATCAGAGCGTCTGCCCAGAGTGGGGCCGCATATAGGAGGATTGAGCTAATAACCCTACTGTAAAGAACTCGTTTGCTGTGCCTTGGTCCTCCGTTGTTTGACATAATACGCGACAAGCTTGACTGCACTGTCGAGGCTTTCTTTGAAACGAGCTCTAAATGGGACTTGAAGCTAAGTCGTGAGTCAATCATTACACCTTGGTATTTGATAGCGGGTTTGGACGTAATGATCTCTGTCCCCACGCGAATATTCAGAAACTCCACTATCCTTCTGCTGCTTATCAAAAGTGCCTCGGCCTTGTGGTCGGCCAACGTTAGGTGCATTAAGTTAAGCTAAGTTTTGATTTTTAAAACAGCTTCTCCGGCTGCAGCTTTAATTTTATGTAGATGTTTTGCCACAACTACTACCGCAACATCGTCTGCCAAAGCCACCACTTTTGTACGTCGAGGCATTTCCAGGCTCAAGACACCATCGTACATAAGGTTCCACAGGAGTGATCCAAGGACAGATCCTTGTGGGGCCCCTGTTGTCACTCTATACATCTCCGGCCCATTATCGATTCTGTACATAAGCTTGCGGTTCGAAAAATAGCTCGCTATTATTTTTATGTTATATCTGGGAGTGCCTATTCTTATTAGTGTCTCTATTATGTATCGCCAGCTTGCGGTGTTTAAAGCATTTTTAACGTCTAGTGTTACTATGGCGCAGTATTCCATTTCCCCGCCAAGCCATCTCTTGCCCTTTATGGCGTCCGCTGCAACGTCGACAACGGTCTTAATCGCGTCTATCGTGGAACGGGTTTTTCTAAAACCGAACTGGTTCATCGAGAGAAACCCACTTTCTTCGGCAAACGACGTTAGCCTGTTGCATATAATCCTTTCCAGAACTTTCCCAAGCGTGTCCAGTAAGCAGATCGGACGATAAGACGACGGCTCATCTGGGGGTTTGTTGCCTTTGGGTAGCACCAGCGTTTGCTTCTTCCACCTTACTGGGAAATAACCTTCTACAAGGCATGAGTTGAAAGCATGCACAAATATGTCTGGCCGCGCTATAATAGCGGCCTTCAGGGCCTTATTTGGAAATCCGTCGGGCCCTGGAGCTTTGCGGTTTTGAATCTTCCTGCATGCAATTAGCAACTCCTCTTCGGTTACCCTTGGGATTTCACTTTTCTAACATGGAAAGACTGATGGTACGTCCTCGTCCCTTTGCGGAAAAAGCGTTGTTATGATGTTTCTCAGCATTTCTGGGCACGTAATGCTTTGTGATTTAACGCTTTTAGTTTTTGTTAGCACTACCCTATAAGCAGTGCCCCAGGGATTTATGTCTGCTGCGTCGCATATTTTCTTAAAATTGTCCAGTTTGCTATCTTTTATAGCAGCTTTAAGGCTCTTCCTTGACTTTCTAAGAGCATTTTGGTTATCGGAAAACTCTGGCCTCCCTCTGCTTCGCTGCATTTTCCGTCTAGCACTTAGGCATTGTTTTCTTAGCAGTTCTATATCCCACCAATAGCACGCTGCGAATTTCTTATTTAATGACCTTCTTGGCATTGATGCATCGCAAGCTTTAGTTAGGCCAGAAGCCAAATGACTCACCACCTCTTCTGCTGGTCCTGTGATGGTTGTAAGCTCTTTCACCATATACTTCAGAACATCTTTATCGAGCAACGTTTCCTTCCATTTCGGCCCTGTGATCTTTGACATTTGCTTTTTTTTCTTCTTCGCTATATCTATTATAATGGCCCGGTGGTCACTGTGCGTATACTCCTCGCTTACCATCCATTTGATTTTCTGGGCCAGCGAATCGCTTGCAAGGGAAATGTCTATCATCTTTGCACTTCCGTCTGTGATAGCAGATCTTGTGCAGCTTCGCAGTGGTTCAAATTTATTTGGATGATTTGGTTAAAGCCTTCCTAAAAGCTGGACACTTGTAACTTCCAGCTATATGGTCGAGGTTATCCCCGTTAGCAGATTTACACAGCACACAGTGTGGACTGCTTTTACATTCTTTCAAAATGACCTTCTACGCCGTACATACATACATATGTACTCGTGTGTATGTAATTCCATTTAATCACTATGAAAAGAGACTTAATATATAAATTATTCAAGGTTTGGTGTAAACTTTTAAAACTCGTTTTTGATAGTTTGTCATGTAAACTAAGCTTAAACTCTCTATACAGTTTTTCAGTCAACCTTTAACGGGTTAAAACTTACTTTAAACCGCCGATATGGCAGGGTTGAAATTAGTTTAACTTATCAGCCGATTGCTGAGTACTTTTTTTTAGTTGCATAAATTTAATTGATCGCAAGAGAACTAACTTAAACTATTTTAATCTGAGTTTAAACCACCACTGAAAAACAGTCCCTAAATGATTCTTTTAAAAACACATTTATTTCTGGTTTTTTTCTTCAAATTCATTATTTAGTAACATATATTTTAATAGCATAACATGTACATATGGAGGCGGCTCAGTATTGACAATTTTCTTTTGAATTATTAAATTTAAATGGTGATGCACGTTTCTAATAATTTGTATTTAAAATCGAAATCTAAATGCCTTTTTATTAAACATTTTATTTTTATTAACGTGGACTTTAAGATAATTTAGAGGTGGCAAGCAAACCATTTAACGGCCACAGTACACAATTTGCACTTTTGGCAAAACAAAAATTTTTAAATCTATGTACATCAGTTTTTAAACCTTCAATATTTTCAGTTTGTTCTTTGTTCAAAACTCAGATTTGCATGGTTTTTTTTTATAAAATATACTTTATTTTTTATTATTATTATTTAAATGAAATATAATTATAAATAATTACATAACAATATTAAGGCAACTAGCAACATAGGCTATCGGCCTGACTTTATTTTTTATTACTAAATATTAATAGATATTAAATAAACAAAAGTAAAAATGTCAATAATTCTAAAAAAAACGCATTTCATGTGGAGCACATATTAGTAAAACACATTAAATATACTCACCAAAAATCCTTATTTGTCTGAATTTAAAAAAAGTCAGTGAATTGTAATCAATAAAAAAATTATCAAATGCTTACTTTGTCGATTAAACAAAAGCTATCTAATACGATTGACGAAGTGGCGCTTCATAATACTAAATTCATACATAAGTACATATGTACATATGGTATGTACAATAATTGTAGAATAATCTTTTTTGCTACATCGGATCTATGTATGTATATACATTAGGGTGACAGTTAATTTCGAAAGTGATATTTTCTTTGGTCTCAGTATTTTTTTGTGTGTAGTTTTATTTAAAAAAAATTCTAGTAAAATTTCAAGGTCGTAGGAAGAGGATTAGGGGGCGCGTCGGCCCCCCAAAGTTACACAAAATACGTTTTTTCACGCAAATTCTTACTTTGACTGCTTGTAACTTTCTCTGTGTTTTTTTTTTTTAAACATTACTGGCGAAAGATGTTCATGAATATGTCTACAATAACATCTGTCAATAACATTTTTGTCTAATGTTAATATTTAATGAAAAAAACTTAAATATAGGAGAAAAAGTACGCCTCAATGTCGATTTATTATACTTAAATAAAACTACTTATGTATATGATTTCTCTTTTTATTAATATTGTTTAAAGCACTTGAGACTATGTCTTTTTATTACAGTCCGGAAACCGATGGCGGTAATCGCTAACAATTTTTAAAACAAATTGTTTTTGGCGTTCATTTTTGGTAAATAGTTTATTATACTCTTCCATCAATTTAACCCCCCTTTCGGCAGTGTCATTTGTAACATTTAATTTTTTCATCAGTTCAGCCGCTTTACAATAAGATTGGTCCTGCTCCCATTTGTCTGGGTTTAATTTAAAAAAATCAGTATTTATTTGAAATCTTTCAAATAATGCTTTTGTTTCGGCAGAGACGAACTGTTCAATTCCGTCATGGAATATTTCAACGCAGACATTTTCGACTTTTCACATTCAAATATTCACTTCGAATGATTTTTTTGCAAATTTAATGCTATTAAAAAATGTTTGCGGCTGCTGCATATAACTGTAAAATAAGAATCTATTTTCCGAGAAACATTGGTGCTGATTTTTTGTCGGTAGCTTACGCAAGCATTGAGAATAATATTGTTGAGGTTGTAACGGGAATATTCTCGGTCACAATTGTCAATATTATAGATCGCTTCAGCATACAGGCAAAAAAAATTTGAAGCAAACTTTTAAAGACAATTCTTACACTTGAAAACAAAAGTAAACAAAAAAAGTCTGAAGTTCGGACTAGCGAGGTCTTACTGTATATAATTGTTGAAGCTACTCTTACGTAAATCATAAGGAATTTTCTATATGAATCTTTAATTAAATAAATCTGAACAAAATCCAAAATTTGAATCATATAAGTAATTTTATTTAAGTATAATAAATCGACATTGAGGCGTACTTTTTCTCCTATATTTAAGTTTTTTTCATTAAATATTAACATTAGACAAAAATGTTATTGACAGATGTTATTGTAGACATATTAATGAACATCTTTCGCCAGTAATGTTTAAAAAAAAAAAACACAGAGAAAGTTACAAGCAGTCAAAGTAAGAATTTGCGTGAAAAAACGTATTTTGTGTAACTTTGGGGGGCCGACGCGCCCCCTAATCCTCTTCCTACGACCTTGAAATTTTACTAGAATTTTTTTTAAATAAAACTACACACAAAAAAATACTGAGACCAAAGAAAATATCACTTTCGAAATTAACTGTCACCCTAATGTATTACGTACATATGTATACAAATTTATAGATTTTCCTCATCTGTCTCGTTTAAAATATCTGGAAGGGTTTTACAATACTTAAGGCTAAGATATTCGATTTGAAAGCATGGAGTAATATTGTTTTTAATACAAAGAGCTTTAAAATCTTTGAATTTATTTAAGTTAATGCTTAGCCATTTGCTACATAGAAGAGAAGGCCCCTGAGCAATAAAAGGATTAAATTGAATGCTACAAGTCTTTGTTTCGCTATTTGCGAAATACGTATCAATACATACATAAGTACGAGCATATAGATCAATTAACACAAAACACTAAACGAAGCACATTTTACTATTTCACACCGCACAATTTTTAAATTCTTTAATATAATCTAAAAAGAAATATATGTATATTCTATACCACCTTCTCCTATATTGTTTTCAAGTTTTTTAATAATATTTGATTTCAAAATATAAATGTGTTTGACGAAAGTACCACACAAGATGGTATCAATGTTTTAGTTCTCTAAGTAAATTCAAAATTGTTTAATGTGTTTCAATGTCTAATATCTTCAGTAATTATAACTATATTATTTTATTTTATTATTTCATTATTTTGCAAAAGTGTTCAACTATTTAAGATGTGTGTCAAATGTCCTATCCAATCTTCCGACTGTAGTATTAACTAAGTAAATACAGTTAAATATATATAAAGCTCAGGTAGACGACAACTACGCTCTCGCATATTTTACAGTTAATCATGAATTCCTCATTCTTTTGTCCTTATTGTCACTTCTTTAGAAGTTCTTATTTAGATTTATGTAGTGTCGCTACCAATTACTATGTCGCTTACGTTATTTTTGCGGTATGCTGAAAAGAGTGAGTGTCGCTTACGATAAAATGTCGTTCATCTCCATAACTATAACGATTAGCGAAACAATATTTTGCCAGATGACGAATTATCAGTTTTAGAACAGTTCTGCATCAAAAAGTGAATTTTGGAAAAATGTCGCTTACGTTGTTTTCGCGGTTAGGGCTCGATATATTTACTTGGATTTAATTTAAATTAAAAAATTATAATTTTTTTCTTTTTTTTTACAAAGTTGAGTTATGAAAAAAAATACTATCTGCAAAATATATGCAAATACATATGAAGAAAACTAAATACATTTTTGGAGAAGAAATGACTTCCTTGGTTCGGGTCCACCGTCCACTGGCCAGTAGACATCTGCATGAATTAATTCATTCATGAATGCACAACTTATTCGTAACGATTTTTTCGGTCGCATAAAGCCGCTAAACATTTGAAATGGTCCGTATGAATGCAAGCGGCGAAGTTGTGCGTCAGTTGATTGCTTTGCAAATTCCCAAGAACGAAGCCATGGCGCCGAACCTATGAATGCGAGCACAATGAGACAAGAGCGGCTAAACGTTATATAATTCATCAAAATTCATAATAATTTACCATAATTCACCATAATTGCGATGATATTGCTGTGGATGTATGTTTCTTTTTTCAGGGGCGTTGTGGTAGCGCACCCTCAAGGCTCTTTGAAACCAGGATGAACCTGTTTTCGTCGAATTTCGATCCCGACGGGACTGCGTCAAGCATTACAGCATTGGGGGAAAGGCGGTTCGTCGCCGCTGCTACGTTGTTGCGCTGTTGTCTGCTGAGAGTTCTCAACCTCTTCATTTCTTCTGCTATTGCATCACAAGCTTTCTTCCATTTTTCGCTACTGCTAAAGGAGGCCGTCGGAACGGAAGGGGTTCCGAGCATCATTCGCTGGTTTCTTTAGCTGTCGGAATGGACGAGATTCCAAGCTAAAGGTTCGAACGCCGCTGTCTCTCCAGACCTGTTTGCAGTTCTTATTTTGTTTAAAAACAGTTAATTTCCACTGCTACGCCGCTGCTGCTCTAATATTCTAAGCTGCTTTAAAATCGTGGCAATTATGTCGCTTATTGCCGTCCATTCATTTTCTCCTTTAAGCATGCAGTTTACTACCGAAGTTGGTGAAAAGGTTTCGCTCACCGCAGCTTTCAATTTATCTCTTTGTCGGATGAACCTTGGGCTTTCGAAGAATACGTGGTAGACATCTTCATCAACACCGTCTCCGCAACATCGCAGTAGTGGTCGACAGCGTGCTTAAACTTGTATAAATATGACTTAAAGCATCCGTGCCCACTTAGAAATTGGCATAGGTAAAAATCTACTTCACCACGTTTTCTTTTTATCCAAGTATCAAGTTGGATGTACGTATTTTTTTTTTTTTTTTTTTGGGTTGACGCCCGGGTACTGCTATGCCGCCATAGCAGCATGCACGACTTTCAGCCTCTAGGCTACACTATACTAAACCCTCTCCACCACGACCATTCTCCCCGCGGAACTGTCAAAAAAGGTATTACCGCGACGTCTTGCCATCTCTGCGTTTCTCAGGTCTATGTGAATGCGCGTTACGTGAGCGCATATTTCATTCCACTTTTCATTTGACAGAAGCATGGAGTCAATGAAGGTTTCTCCGTTCAAAATTGCCCGGATTTGAGGAGCATAGCGTGGGCATTGGAACATAATATGTTCTGCATCTTCGTCGCTGACTCTGCATGTTGGGCAGCAAGGGGAGCTATCGTGTCCAAATTTGTTTAAATGTTTTCGATACACCCCATGGCCCGAGAGAAACTGTGTTAAATGAAAGTTTCACCGTGGTTCCCCCAAACACATTTGCTGATATTTGGTATCAGCTCGTAGGTCCACCTGCCCTTTGAGGAGCTATTCCAACGAGCCTGCCAAATGGTCATTGAGTTTTTCCTTTCTTCTGCCTTTACTTCTTTTGTGTTTAATCTTCCATTGTTTTCGGAAAGCTTATCATAAATGCGTTTAATTTCATGGGCCATAATATCTACTGGCATCAGTCCAGCTATGACAAAAGAGACTTCGTCTGAAATTGTGCGGAAGCCGCAGACTGCTCGTAAGGCGCTTAGCCGATGGACAGCTGTTATCTTTTTCGCGTTGCTTTTTACGATCAGAGCGTCTGCCCAGAGTGGGGCCGCATATAGGAGGATTGAGCTAATAACCCTACTGTAAAGAACTCGTTTGCTGTGCCTTGATCCTCCGTTGTTTGACATAATACGCGACAAGCTTGACTGCACTGTCGAGGCTTTCTTTGAAACGAGCTCTAAATGGGACTTGAAGCTAAGTCGTGAGTCAATCATTACACCTTGGTATTTGATAGCGGGTTTGGACGTAATGATCTCTGTCCCCACGCGAATATTCAGAAACTCCACTATCCTTCTGCTGCTTATCAAAAGTGCCTCGGCCTTGTGGTCGGCCAACGTTAGGTGCATTAAGTTAAGCTAAGTTTTGATTTTTAAAACAGCTTCTCCGGCTGCAGCTTCAATTTTATGTAGATGTTTTGCCACAACTACTACCGCAACATCGTCTGCCAAAGCCACCACTTTTGTACGTCGAGGCATTTCCAGGCTCAAGACACCATCGTACATAAGGTTCCACAGGAGTGATCCAAGGACAGATCCTTGTGGGGCCCCTGTTGTCACTCTATACATCTCCGGCCCATTATCGATTCTGTACATAAGCTTGCGGTTCGAAAAATAGCTCGCTATTATTTTTATGTTATATCTGGGAGTGCCTATTCTTATTAGTGTCTCTATTATGTATCGCCAGCTTGCGGTGTTTAAAGCATTTTTAACGTCTAGTGTTACTATGGCGCAGTATTCCATTTCCCCGCCAAGCCATCTCTTGCCCTTTATGGCGTCCGCTGCAACGTCGACAACGGTCTTAATCGCGTCTATCGTGGAACGGGTTTTTCTAAAACCGAACTGGTTCATCGAGAGAAACCCACTTTCTTCGGCAAACGACGTTAGCCTGTTGCATATAATCCTTTCCAGAACTTTCCCAAGCGTGTCCAGTAAGCAGATCGGACGATAAGACGACGGCTCATCTGGGGGTTTGTTGCCTTTGGGTAGCACCAGCGTTTGCTTCTTCCACCTTACTGGGAAATAACCTTCTACAAGGCATGAGTTGAAAGCATGCACAAATATGTCTGGCCGCGCTATAATAGCGGCCTTCAGGGCCTTATTTGGAAATCCGTCGGGCCCTGGAGCTTTGCGGTTTTGAATCTTCCTGCATGCAATTAGCAACTCCTCTTCGGTTACCCTTGGGATTTCACTTTTCTAACATGGAAAGACTGATGGTACGTCCTCGTCCCTTTGCGGAAAAAGCGTTGTTATGATGTTTCTCAGCATTTCTGGGCACGTAATGCTTTGTGATTTAACGCTTTTAGTTTTTGTTAGCACTACCCTATAAGCAGTGCCCCAGGGATTTATGTCTGCTGCGTCGCATATTTTCTTAAAATTGTCCAGTTTGCTATCTTTTATAGCAGCTTTAAGGCTCTTCCTTGACTTTCTAAGAGCATTTTGGTTATCGGAAAACTCTGGCCTCCCTCTGCTTCGCTGCATTTTCCGTCTAGCACTTAGGCATTGTTTTCTTAGCAGTTCTATATCCCACCAATAGCACGCTGCGAATTTCTTATTTAATGACCTTCTTGGCATTGATGCATCGCAAGCTTTAGTTAGGCCAGAAGCCAAATGACTCACCACCTCTTCTGCTGGTCCTGTGATGGTTGTAAGCTCTTTCACCATATACTTCAGAACATCTTTATCGAGCAACGTTTCCTTCCATTTCGGCCCTGTGATCTTTGGCATTTGCTTTTTTTTCTTCTTCGCTATATCTATTATAATGGCCCGGTGGTCACTGTGCGTATACTCCTCGCTTACCATCCATTTGATTTTCTGGGCCAGCGAATCGCTTGCAAGGGAAATGTCTATCATCTTTGCACTTCCGTCTGTGATAGCAGATCTTGTGCAGCTTCGCAGTGGTTCAAATTTATTTGGATGATTTGGTTAAAGCCTTCCTAAAAGCTGGACACTTGTAACTTCCAGCTATATGGTCGAGGTTATCCCCGTTAGCAGATTTACACAGCACACAGTGTGGACTGCTTTTACATTCTTTCAAAATGACCTTCTACGCCGTACATACATACATATGTACTCGTGTGTATGTAATTCCATTTAATCACTATGAAAAGAGACTTAATATATAAATTATTCAAGGTTTGGTGTAAACTTTTAAAACTCGTTTTTGATAGTTTGTCATGTAAACTAAGCTTAAACTCTCTATACAGTTTTTCAGTCAACCTTTAACGGGTTAAAACTTACTTTAAACCGCCGATATGGCAGGGTTGAAATTAGTTTAACTTATCAGCCGATTGCTGAGTACTTTTTTTTAGTTGCATAAATTTAATTGATCGCAAGAGAACTAACTTAAACTATTTTAATCTGAGTTTAAACCACCACTGAAAAACAGTCCCTAAATGATTCTTTTAAAAACACATTTATTTCTGGTTTTTTTCTTCAAATTCATTATTTAGTAACATATATTTTAATAGCATAACATGTACATACGGAGGCGGCTCAGTATTGACAATTTTCTTTTGAATTATTAAATTTAAATGGTGATGCACGTTTCTAATAATTTGTATTTAAAATCGAAATCTAAGTGCCTTTTTATTAAACATTTTATTTTTATTAACGTGGACTTTAAGATAATTTAGAGGTGGCAAGCAAACCATTTAACGGCCACAGTACACTATTTGCACTTTTGGCAAAACAAAAATTTTTAAATCTATGTACATCAGTTTTTAAACCTTCAATATTTTCAGTTTGTTCTTTGTTCAAAACTCAGATTTGCATGGTTTTTTTTTATAAAATATACTTTATTTTTTATTATTATTATTTAAATGAAATATAATTATAAATAATTACATAACAATATTAAGGCAACTAGCAACATAGGCTATCGGCCTGACTTTATTTTTTATTACTAAATATTAACAGATATTAAATAAACAAAAGTAAAAATGTCAATAATTCTAAAAAAAACGCATTTCATGTGGAGCACATATTAGTAAAACACATTAAATATACTCACCAAAAATCCTTATTTGTCTGAATTTAAAAAAAGTCAGTGAATTGTAATCAATAAAAAAATTATCAAATGCTTACTTTGTCGATTAAACAAAAGCTATCTAATACGATTGACGAAGTGGCGCTTCATAATACTAAATTCATACATAAGTACATATGTACATATGGTATGTACAATAATTGTAGAATAATCTTTTTTGCTACATCGGATCTATGTATGTATATACATTAGGGTGACAGTTAATTTCGAAAGTGATATTTTCTTTGGTCTCAGTATTTTTTTGTGTGTAGTTTTATTTAAAAAAAATTCTAGTAAAATTTCAAGGTCGTAGGAAGAGGATTAGGTGGCGCGTCGGCCCCCCAAAGTTACACAAAATACGTTTTTTCACGCAAATTCTTACTTTGACTGCTTGTAACTTTCTCTGTGTTTTTTTTTTTAAACATTACTGGCGAAAGATGTTCATTAATATGTCTACAATAACATCTGTCAATAACATTTTTGTCTAATGTTAATATTTAATGAAAAAAACTTAAATATAGGAGAAAAAGTACGCCTCAATGTCGATTTATTATACTTAAATAAAACTACTTATGTATATGATTTCTCTTTTTATTAATATTGTTTAAAGCACTTGAGACTATGTCTTTTTATTACAGTCCGGAAACCGATGGCGGTAATCGCTAACAATTTTTAAAACAAATTGTTTTTGGCGTTCATTTTTGGTAAATAGTTTATTATACTCTTCCATCAATTTAACCCCCCTTTCGGCAGTGTCATTTGTAACATTTAATTTTTTCATCAGTTCAGCCGCTTTACAATAAGATTGGTCCTGCTCCCATTTGTCTGGGTTTAATTTAAAAAAATCAGTATTTATTTGAAATCTTTCAAATAATGCTTTTGTTTCGGCAGAGACGAACTGTTCAATTCCGTCATGGAATATTTCAACGATTTCTCTATCATTTATTGTAGCTCGCTTTGTGTTTTGCTCTTGTTCAAAATCATTTTCCAAAGCCGCCACCATTTTTTGTTTTGAAAAAAGGGATACGTTGCTGTCAAAAAATGCAAGACCAACCGCCTTAGGGCTTAAATACCACAAGTGGTTCCTGAACTTTTTAAGAGCAACATAAGATATAGCAGCATCAATTTTTTTGAAGTTTTCAAGTTTTTGTAAAAATAAAAAATCTTGATATGGCGCTTTAATGGCCAAAGGAGCAGAAAACCACGCTTCGACATAGACTTCAGCAATAAAAACACAAATTTGACGAAGCCCATTTAATTCAGTTGCTGAAAGCTGGAACTCGTTACGGAATAAAAATATTTTTAGACAGTAAATCGCTTTTGCAATCCACCTTGCATGGTGAACAGCTCCTGGCGATCGAAACATTAGGCTGTTTGGATGTGTCTTTTCTAGTTTTTGACCCAGGAAGAGCAAAGTGAGTTCCAAGAATTCTTTATAGTCTTCCCTGGGTTGTTTTTCTTCCAAGATATTATTTACTGCACCGATAATGCGAACAGCAGACTCTTTCATGTACGTCTTGACAGTTGGATCGTTGATGCCATACTCATAGTTTTTAGCATCAATCTTAGCCCAAGCATTTTTAAATTTCTCAAACATTTTAACGTTTGGACTTCCATAACAGCTTATTTTTTCTTCGAAAACGCATCTTAAAACAATCTCGTATATATGATGACGGCATGGTAACCATAAAAGTTGTCTTTGTAAATTATTTTCAATTAACGTACAGGTACCATTGAAACGCCCAGTATTGCCCGCTGTTGTATCAAACACTAAAGCTTTGATGTGATTTTGCAGACCATATTCATAAATAGCATCGCATACAGCGGATGCCTGTTCTTTTCCAGTACCGGAATCAAGTGCAGGTATTTCAAGAAGCTGTTCAACTTTACCGCTCGATATTATTATAGGCAACCTATCAACTTTATCATTTCCCGTCAGCGCCGGCAAAAGTTTACCATCCCAATGAAGGCAGATAGCGTCGAGCTCATTTAATTTTAATTTATTTTTTAATGCTGAAATTCTTTCTTCACGGATTTGTTCCCTTTCCTGGTGTACAGACGTTCGGTTTAAAATATAATCTTCAACATTATTACCCAGAGCTTCAACGACTGCGCTTATTAGATGAACCGCATGTCTGTCACTGATTTTACAGACATCGAGTGCGGCCGCCAGTTTTGGTGTTAGTATTTTATTTGTTCCCCTACATTTTTTGGCTGGAGGTTGACTACAACGTGGGTCACATTCCATATCTGGAAAACTGTTATCATTCTCTGAAGATTCAGATGACAGCAACTCTGCAGTTTCATCTAATAAAAACGACTTAATTTAAAGAAAATAAAAAATAAACAATAACATACAACGAACCAATTAATGCAATTTCACGATTATTCCGCTCCACTTGTTGTAATAAATTGTTGTTGCGTTCTTCAAGTCGGCACTCTCGGCGTACTTCTTCGTAATCGATACCATACATAAAGCCTGGGCGCCCCGTTTTTCGTTGACTTATCAAGAAATCAATATCTTCTTGATTCGACATTATTTTTAATGCACTTGCATGCGCCACGTCAAAAAGCATATCCAAATTTTTCTTTCCACGTGTTTACTTTGCTCTTGTGGAAATTAGAAGTCTTCTTTGAATCTTTTTGAAAGCTTTGCCATTCTTTATACAATTTCTCTACATTTGTAATGCAGTGTTGTTTATCCTTGACCGGAATGCGGGCTTTTTCCCAGAACACGAATAGTTCTTTTACAACTAAATCTGAACTTTCCCGTAAATTTTTTTTTACTACACGTAAATTGAAAAACAAAACTTTCAACACTTCTATATTGGAGGGTAGTTTACTTCCCGTTAATGAGTTGGTACAATAACCAATTAAATATATGCGTTCACGTAAATTTCTAGCAGACATTTTCGACTTTTCACATTCAAATATTCACTTCGAATGATTTTTTTGCAAATTTAATGCTATTAAAAAATGTTTGCGGCTGCTGCATATAACTGTAAAATAAGAATCTATTTTCCGAGAAACATTGGTGCTGATTTTTTGTCGGTAGCTTACGCAAGCATTGAGAATAATATTGTTGAGGTTGTAACGGGAATATTCTCGGTCACAATTGTCAATATTATAGATCGCTTCAGCATACAGGCAAAAAAAATTTGAAGCAAACTTTTAAAGACAATTCTTACACTTGAAAACAAAAGTAAACAAAAAAAGTCTGAAGTTCGGACTAGCGAGGTCTTACTGTATATAATTGTTGAAGCTACGCTTACGTAAATCATAAGGAATTTTCTATATGAATCTTTAATTAAATAAATCTGAACAAAATCCAAAATTTGAATCCTATAAGTAATTTTATTTAAGTATAATAAATCGACATTGAGGCGTACTTTTTCTCCTATATTTAAGTTTTTTTCATTAAATATTAACATTAGACAAAAATGTTATTGACAGATGTTATTGTAGACATATTAATGAACATCTTTCGCCAGTAATGTTTAAAAAAAAAAACACAGAGAAAGTTACAAGCAGTCAAAGTAAGAATTTGCGTGAAAAAAAGGATTTTGTGTAACTTTGGGGGGCCGACGCGCCCCCTAATCCTCTTCCTACGACCTTGAAATTTTACTAGAATTTTTTTTAAATAAAACTATACACAAAAAAACACAGAGACCAAAACAATAAAGAAAAAAAAAATACTCCATACGTTTAATTGTCACCCTAATATACATACATGCATACATACACGGGTCATAACGGGCAACATGCTAAAAATATGTACATATCGCACCCTAAACCAAAAACAGTCACAACTCAAAAAATCTGAAATGTTCAGAAGAGGCAAAACAAACAGTCTCTACAATAATGATGATAATTTTATAATCATACTTTTCCAGTAAAAGAAGATAGTAACTACGAAAAAAATTCTGGAGCAGTTGGGGAAGTTTCCGTGAATTAGTTTATGTGGAAAAAGGATTTACAATTTTTTTTTGTAATATCCAAGAGAAGTAAAAAATGTTATGTAAAAATGGTTGTAATATTTTAAACGTACTTTTCCAGTAAATAAGATAGTCACGATGAAGAAATTTTCGGAGCATGTTGGAAAGTATTCTGGGAATACGTTTATGAGATAAAAGCGATTTTAAAAAATTTTGAGTTTTGACGGTTTTTGGTTTAGGGTGCGATATGTACATATTAAAATGAAGGTACGTGTACACATATTTATACCTTATTGCATTTTCTTATCCTGTTCACGCAACTGGTTTCTTCTATACACAGCATACATACATACATACATACATTATGCAAACACAAGTACGTAAGCTCGCTTTTAGCTATACCGCTTCAATTCAGAAACAGCACACATTTTTCGCGGACGTGTAAATGTAGTGGATAGTGCTGCAAATTTGTACATTGTTCTTAACATATTTTTTTTATATACACATGCAACAAGATCTTGCCTAAGTATGAACATATATGCATATACATATATGTTTTCCAGCTACCGTTCGTTTGTTACTAAAACAAAAGAAAAACAACTAATTGCTGCCCTTATTCCTATACTGTCAGGCACAGCTTATATACCCCATTCGTATGTGTGTATGTATGCATATGTATATAGAACACTCTCTAATTGAAACACTTCTATGGGCATAAACGATGGAAAAGGACATACGTTTCAGCTTAATTATTATTAATTGCTCATGTTTTATTTTGTATATGTGATTAAATATGTATGTATGTATGTACATATATGAATGTATCCATGCAAAACAGATTTGTCTAACTGAAATATACATACAATTTATAATTTCATATTCATACATATTACTTTTAATTTTAATACAAGTAATACATATGCATTTATTTAAAAAAATACAATTAGGCTTACTAAACCTACGTCTATGTTTAATTCTTACATATATGTATGTTATATTAACTGCGTATTTCTATTGTAAACAGCCGTTACATTCACTTTTTAACTATTTCGCATAATTCAATCATTCGAATGACCCACTGCACAATAATATTTATTAGTAATCTCAAACATCATTCAACTACCTTTGCGCACAAGTTCCATTCATACCATACACATTTACTACAATGTTTATTCAAACCAAAGTACATGAACGCTGTGGTAACCGGTTTATGCTGAGGATAGAATTCATAGGTACCATCCTGTTGAGCACCAAATGCCCACATTGAGTTTGAGTCTGCAAATCATTAGCAATGATTTGAATGAGTTCGAAGCTAAAATTTGCATGAGTGATTCATGAAGCCATTTTTTCGCATTCATGCAGACCTTTCCTCGCCAGCCATCGGGGGTACGTCGAATTTGTCATGTTGATTTTATTATATTTTATACTCACTCGTGTACACACGCACACATATTTACATACGTATTTTAATATATTTTTAACTGTAAATAAATAAATATGTATATAGACATGATTCAATTTTTAAATGTTTGGCGGTGGCAACCTTGTTCGAGAATGATGAGAGAGAGAACAATCAGCTGATACGTTTCTAGGGAAAAAATCAAATTCATTTGGATTTCTTACGTAAGTTTTCCGTCAACATGAAAATTCTGCGGTGGTGAGCTTTCATTAGCAAGGTGTGTAAGTGCGCTATAATACGCATACCTAATTACGCAATACGCATAAGCCTGCCTCAATTACGTCACGCTCTCGTTTTGATAAGCTCAACTACCGCTCCAATGTTTGGCAACATCTTTTCTAGCAACACTGGCTATCGCAGGCTGTTGGCAACAAAGGAGCCAGTTACTCTCAATGTTAACAGTACGTTATCTATGAATTGGTGTATCTAGCTTTTGGCCCAACTCTAATGACACCGTCGCTGTTAGTCAGAGTTAACAGTATTGGAACTTCGACTCTCACAAAATCAGTGTGCATACGGCACAGAGTATGTAAATGGACCGTTTAAGGAATACACTACAAAATGTGGAATTCAAACTACAACCCCGTATACGCCTGAACAAAACGTTGTAGCAGAGCGTATGAACCGTTCGTTAATGAAGCGGATTAGATGTATGCTGTTAGATGCTGATCTGGATGAAAAGTTTTGGGCTGAAGCGGCGAATACAACAGCGTAAGTTTTAAGCCGTATAGGGCGTAATTCAAACAATGCTAGCCCTGAGGAACTTTGGTCAGGCAGGAAACCAAATTTGAAATATTTATGAGTATTTGGGTGTAAAGCTCTTGTTCACATACCAAAATAAAGACGCCCTGGAAAATTGGCACCGAAATCACTTAACGAACATTTGTTGGGTATAGTGATACTGCCCAAGGATATCGTTTGTTCAATCCGCTCCGAAAAACGATTATCATCAGTCAAATACAATTATTGCGACCTAAAAATATTTACGTTTGCGACTATAAGGAACAGTCCAACGAACTTGGGACATTCAAAGAGACATGGTGAATCAGTGAATCGTCATCAACGGCCGTTAGACATTTTTCGGATGATGGAGAAAAAACTATACGGAGCGAAACTGCAGAAGCAAGCCGCATTGGCACAGTAGTTTTGATGGATACGTTCCACCCGATATCTACACTAGTCGATATAAATCAAAAGCTGACATCAGATATGTGTCCGAAGACTGACGCTGAACGAACTGAGATGGCTAAAATATTGTATATGCAGGCTGTAGGATGTTTACTGTATGCTGCACAGGTTACTCAACCGGACATATGCTTTGCAGTCAATAAGTTGAGTCGTTTCTCCTCTGACCCCGGCAAGGCTCATTGGACTGCATTGGAGCGCATAATGCGGTACTTACTTTAAAGAAAAAACTCTGACCAAATTACTGGCTTTTGTGATGCGGATGGGGCCGGTGACATCGACAGCAGACGCTCTAATACTGGGTACATCTTTATGTTTCAAAGTGGTGCAATCTCTTGGCCAACTAAGCAGCAACAAACTGTGGCATTAGCCTAGCTAATGTCAATGGTCTGTGCTATTAAAGAGTCTACATGGCTAAAACGATTACAAAACGAAGTCGTACCAAGCGCAACGAAGACTATGACAATTTTCTCTTTGTATAAAATAAAATATTCCGGAAGGCGGTTGAATAAATATCATATTTAATGCTAAACTGTACTTAAGTAATATAAATGCAACTGTGTCATACAAATGACATAATGAATATGTATGAAATGTCACAATAAAAACTTCCTTCCGTTTTGTATAACCATACTGAAAACACGCGTTTTCTTATATCTGCGCAACAGTAAATAAGTAAATAAGAGAAAAATAAATACTTAAAACTTCTCATTTTGTCCCACTTCTAATATTTTTACAGTCAGTGTATTTATCTAAGCCATTTGGGACATTTACTTAACAGTACCAGCTAAATAAAGTTAAGCTTTCAGATTTTTGTGAATCTTTTGAGTTTTAATAAAATTGTGTAGATACCACTATAAAATGACAAAACAGATTCATCTAGTATTGATAAGTTCTTATCTACATGCAAACATTTATCCGACAGCAAAGCTCAGCCAGGACACTAAATGCACTTAAAAGCACTCACCATGACGTGGTGAAAAGCTCAAAGAGTTTTTGCTACAGCAACAGTATTCATTCATAACGCTGGCTATCTCCATACTATACCAATGAATGCCGGTTATTCTAACATATGCACGTACAATGAAGAAAACAAGACAACCAGTAAAGGGAAAACGTGCAATTGGCTGCTACGCTTGGCCGATGCCGAGTTTTGAAGTTTAAAGGAGCAACCACAAACACAAAGTGCTTAGTCCATGGCGACGCGTTAACACGAATAGATGCGACCACGCAAAAAGCGCTAACTTCGACTTGGAACAGTGAATGCGTTTTTAAATTTTTAATTATTCGGAAATAGACACACCTACGTATGTGTGCATGTATGTGTGTATGTACATTCAGCG
Organism: Philophylla caesio; assembly: GCA_963971545.1. NCBI lineage: Eukaryota > Metazoa > Arthropoda > Insecta > Diptera > Tephritidae > Philophylla > Philophylla caesio. Next base: position 52,884,613 of record OZ020607.1, on the reverse strand, counting down.
ATGCAAAAAAAAAATAACAAAAAAAAAGTTTGCTGATGTCGTTAATTTCAACACTCTCAGTGGTTGACAAGTGCTAAGTGGACATGTGTGAAGAGTGTGAAGTAATTTTGATTTAATTAATAAAGCTTATTTGCAAAGGGTTACAAAGTGCAGTAAACAAAAGAAAGTGTAATTACACTAATTAATTAACTGCTGCTTAAAACATACAGGCTAAAAATTTAAGTTTAACACAGCAAGTTTTTTTTTTAATTAAATGGTAATTAACTTAAACTAGCATGACATTTTCTTGTTTTGTCACTTGCAGTGACAGGAAGCAAGTTGCTCATACGCAGTGTATACACAAGTAAAAATGCTCTTTACAACTGACCTATACATACATATATGAAAATGTATACAAGTGAATTTCTGCTTTAAAGCAATTCGTAGCAACAATTGAAATTTTTGTATAGTTCGTGAATCTAAAAAAATTAAAAGTGTAACGAATTTAATAACTGAGATTAATTTAGTATAAAAAAAATTGTATGTATACAGCGTGGCAAAAAATAGTAGAATTTAAAAATAATACATTTAAGACTAAGTAAATATTTTGCAGAAAAATGATAAATCAGTTTAGAATGTTTGAAGTGAACTGTGCTTTAAAATTTTGGTTTTGTTGAATATATTGCGATTGGTCGAGTTGGTAGCGGTGCGTGCTATAACTCGATGTGCTGGTGAGTTCGAGGTTCGAATCTCAGTCAGGGCAAGCAAAATCTTAATCATAGAAAAAAAAAGTTTTTTTCTAATAGCGGCCACCCCTCGGCAGGCAATGGCAAACTTCCGGGGGTATTTCTGCCATGAAAAAGCTTCTCATTAAATACATCTGCCGTTCGGAGTCGGCACAAAATTGTAGGTCCCTCCATTTGTGGTATAATATAAAGACGCACACCACAAATGGTAGGAGAAGCTCGGCCAAACACTGAGCTATATAGTGTACGCGCCAAAATTATATTATATTATTATATTGCGATTTCAATATTGGAACTGTGCACTTATAAAATTGCACGAACGGCTTGATAATAGTTTTTGTTTTTAAAGCACACGGTGGTCTAGAGTTTTGATTACGCCCGAAAAAAGTATTTACATTGAAAAAAGTCATAGAAAAAGATCAAAAAGATTAAATAATCAAACTTAATGCTTCTTCAGGTGTCAATGACATCAGTTCTTGATTGTTAGATTGGGCTGAGCTGTAGGCACGCTTATAAGACTTAGCGCATTTAGAAGAATTTTACATATTTAACTCCATCGACTGCAGATCGTTTTCCAAATTTCCTCAATCTTACTTAAGTTGCAAATGCTTTGTTGGTTTCTCTTACAATATTGCCCAAACGCTTTATTTGCTCTTCCTTCTCTGTTCTCATTTTAAAGATAGCTTCATTTTTTAACAAAAACTTCTCTCGATCTCTGTGACAAGGTTCCCAGGGTAGTTTAAGTTTTTTAATAAATTTGTTCCAACTTAGTTTGAAAACTTCAACGGGAATATGATTTTTCTTTAAAATATATGAAATCAACCTATTGCAAGCCTCATCTGAATAAATCTAAATGAGTCAATCACTGTGATAATTAAAAAAAAAAAATAAATTACTATTGATACAAACAACAAAGAAACGTGCTCTGTTTTAATATGAAATATCAAGCTCTTGATGTAAGTCAACTTTAACTAGCCGACGCGACTAAATAATAACAGATTTACTTACAGTTTCTTACATACTCGTACGTCGTAATTATCTTAACATACTTTTGAATTGTTCAAAAAATGCACCTACATTTTTTTTAAATTTTTCGCGCTAACTAGCTATTCTAGATTATAGTGTAGCGTGCAAAAAAAAAATGTGAATGTCTCAAACCAAATAAAATTAAAAGCTGCATTGTCTTTGATTCCTTAAAGAAATAAATATAAAAAAACAGAGAAATATTACTTTCTACAACTGTATTTTTGCCCTCTTTTCAATGATGACTTATTTTTGCCGGACCCCTTCTCTGTAATTTCAATTCTTCACATCTCCCCTGCCTTCTGAATATGCTGCAAACCCAGTAGTTACCGTCATTTGAAATGCTAGGCAGCAAATTGAGCGTGAGTATTTCCATTAAAGCCTTAACCGCTATTAATTGTTCAATTAGGTAACAAAAATGGATTTCTCAATGTTGTTGAGTAAAGTTAACTGAGTTCTGGTTTACGTTTCTGATTATTGATAATTGATTGATTGAATTGTATGTATGTATTTTATTGCTGGATAAAATATCAAATTCTATGCGATTTTCTTTTGGCATTTGATGTTTGCGCAAAACAGGTGTATGTATGTGCCTTGTTTGAAAGTAAAGATTAAGTAAGATTTGTTAAATAACACAAAATGCGTAGTTGATAGCTTCTCTATTAAGGTACTTAATTCTTAAATATCATTATTAGCGCAAGTTAGAAAAAGTTAAATCTGGAGTAATTATGAACGATTTATCTTGTTAATTCATATTAACAAAGACATTGAATTCGTTGAATAAAATTAGTACCGTCCAAATGGCGCGAAAGCTTGCTGCTGGCTAATGTTTTGTCCAAAAATACTACCTACGGCAGTGGTAAATTGAAAAATTAAAATTGTTTGGGAACTACTAAGCAAAGAACGTACATATATTTCAAAGAACGTGCAAGTCCTGCTCCGTTCCGCCAGCAATATATCTCGGCGTATTTTACCATACCGGAACGAATCCAACACTCGTTGATTGACACCAGAATCTAATTCGATCTAATTGGATTTTGGTGAGATGTAATAAGCCGATCTCAACTCACCATAACTTAACTAACCATAACTAAGCTTAACATGGCTTATATCCGAATTCAATAAGCAGTCTCAGTCTCTAATAGAGACAAAAGTCACAAATTTAGACCACTTGGCATTAATTAGTTTCAAAATAAGGCTTCTAGTCTCAAAATAAAGTCTTAAAGTCCTGCTCATCATCATATCTCAATTAATCACATTTAAGCTCACCACACATCTAACAAAAACTTATGTTATGTTATCTTCTATTACGTTATCTTAAGCTCAGTAGATCGTTGCAATACCTGGTAAAATATTCCCTTCTTAAATTGGCGTTGATTTTTGGACTTAATTCAAGCCAAGTACTTTTATTATGTTAAGAGTGAGCTTTTTATTAAAAAAATTTAAATTTGATATTTAAACCGGTTATAAAAGAGTTAAGTTCCTTAGTTGAAAGAGCATTTGAAATAAACAAAAAATGCCGATATAACGAATGGTTAGAGTTTCAATCAACTTTGAATTTGTATTAATACCCTCTTTTCTATTGAATTCTTTCTTATTAAAGTTATAAGTTTTTTATTTTCTTTGAAATTAGAAAATATACTGGTAATTTGAAGATGTTGCGTTGTCCATATATACATATAAATATGTATACATACATATAAATATATTATACTAGTAAAAACTTATTAGATACATTTTGTGAAGTGAAAACATTACAAAATGTTTACAATAAAAAAATAAAGACAACGAAGAATAAAATAGTTAAACGAAACATAAACCTCAAATATTAACCAACACACCCTTACCGAAAATATCTGTTGTGTAAAATTTGACAAGTGCTGCACATAGTAAACAACAGTAAAAAATGCAAATCAATATAAGAAATATGTGAATCAAATAAAAATTGCCATAAATAATTCTCATAATTTGTTAAATATATTAATGTTAATTAACTTTGTAACAGCAATTTTGAAGCACGCTAACGTTTTCGAATTTTAAAGTTGCACAGCAATATAATTTACAGCAGCAGCAACAAAACAAAGCCTGAAAACAAATTCATCATGTCAATACTATCAGATTTATATCCTGAGTTGCAAACATTTTTCAACAATTATTCTGCGGTTGGCCATACATTTTCGCTAGCACTAACACAATTTAATGAAACTCACATATTGACAACAAATACTCCAGACGTTGGTATGGAGTTCGATGTGTACGCCACAATGAACAATAACGACAGCTTGCTCATTGTTTCACATTCAGCAGTAGCAGCAATAGCAACAGCAACAACAGCAACATCAACCAACACAATCGACCTTGTTGTTGCAAATGCAAAGGCGGAAAATCGCACCACACTTGCGGCTGCTGGAAGGCCTCGAATTTCCACAGATATGCCCATCTGGCTAATACCCTGTTACAGTGTTATACTTTTCTTTGCCATTATTGGCAACTTGCTGGTAATATCAACATTAGTACAAAATCGACGTATGCGTACTATAACAAATCTCTTTTTGCTGAACTTGGCAATTTCCGATATATTGTTGGGTGTACTCTGCATGCCGATAACGCTGGTTGGCACCCTATTGCGACACTTTATCTTCGGTGAATTTTTCTGCAAGCTCATTCAATTCTCTCAAGGTAAGTTTGGATGTACATTAGACTATGAACATTTGGTTAAGAGTTACGAAAAAAAAAAATTGTGTAAAAACTTCATTTTTCAGTTAGCGCTGGCCAAAATAAGAATTTTAGCTAAAAAAAGTTTTTTCACTTATTTTTTGGTTATAGATAATTAAATATACCAAATATAAAAAAACCCTTGGTATGGCTGCGTAGGAAATTAAATTCTCTACAAAGATGATTCCTTGTCGAATTTAAAGAATCAACACCGTTTTTTGTAGCTGATTAAATTACAATTTGTTCTATAATTTTAATTTTTAATTATTGACGAACACTTATTAAACTAGTTTCTAACGAAAAGAACATGGTAGTTAAATTTTTCTGGGAATATTTGTGATCTAAAAAAATTGTTGTTATGCTTCATTTGATTGTAGCATGGTACTATAGAAGTTAAATATACATTAATGTATTAAGCCGAAGGCCCTGGCAGCCAGTGCTTTAGCTCGTAAGTGAGGTAATTATTTATAATTGTTTCTCTTCTAAATAAATAAATAACATAAATGTATTAACAAAAATAATGCAGACAAAGTGATTAATCTTTTTATAATTTTTTATTTATAAGTCTTATTGACTTATTCTTGGTTTTAAATTTATAAAATATATTTTTTTCTGACATTTTTATACGTCAACGCATTCCTCTATAGCTTTAGGTGAGGTTAGGTTAAAGTGGCTGCTAGCGATTGCTCCAGCACGCATAGTGCAAGCTGTAGCGTTAATTGATAAATATAATTATAGTCTAACTTGTGATAAAGAACAAAAGCAGTTTTTATTGCAAGTCGTTGGTGAACATCGCAAAAAATATCCCTATTGTAAAAAACGAAATTTATGTGAATCTCATAATTCACGTAAAGATCTTATACGTTTTTTTATAACAATATTAAAAATATGTCTATCATGATTATATTGTTGTCCTTTCAAGAGAAGCAAGCTCTTAAAAATTAGTGAAATATAAAAATAAATATATAAATATAAATAAATATAATAATTATATAGATTAGCATATAATTTTTTTATTTTATTTAAATTTTTTAAGATATTTCGTTTTTAGTAACTATCTATTTCTATTAAATTACCATTGATTTTTCAGTTTTCTCGGTGGAAACTGGGAATGCGAGCTTACATTTTTCCACAAATTTTTTTTTGTGTAACTCTCAACGATATTTTGTAAGGGAACGAAAAAAAATTATATATGTATGTTTGGCACAGTCTAATGTACATATATACATACATATGTACATACATATGTATGCTTTTCTGAAAACTACGCACATTTCAATTTATTTTACGCTTGCTAACGTCAACTCAAATATAGAGTGTGTTTTATATTGTAGTAAAACCACACATTGGCGCGCGAGTTTTGACAATTTATTTTTATTTGATTTCATTTACAAAATTTTCAAATTAAAGCACAGTTCATTCTAAAACCAAATGTATATATACTCGAGTCTCCAGAAATTTCAGATTTTATGTGAATAAACAGTTTTATTACCCTTTTGATTTTACGTGGTAGAAAAATATGCCCGTTTTTAAATTTGTAGGAATTGCAGCGAATTTTTAAGATACTCCTTTTGAGGGTTTTGCGACTTTTTTCCGCAAAAAAAAAATAAAAAAGTCTTGCCTCAATTGCTTCACGGCTGGGAGCTTTCATCACCACGACGAGTCAGTGTGACGTTCGACCGAGACAGTATCAGCTAAGTGTAAATTCTACCATCTAATCTTTAAGTAAAGACATTTTTTTGTCTGATATTTCGTTGTGACTGTATGTGTTAATTCGCCTTTAAATGGAGCATATGTGAAGAAAGAAACTCTACATTGGAATGGTTTATCAAAAAAAAATTAATACATAAAACTGGGGTTTTGTTTTTTGAAGAATTTCCAGAGACGGAATTTTTTTTTAATAATCAAATACTGCGTGTACGTTTATATACATATGTCTGAAGATGTTTAATTAAATTTTTGAGTTAAAAATGTGCGCATCTGTTGGCACTACCGCTGTTGCGCTGATACATTTTTTTCTTTCACGCTTTGCGGTGAGCATTATAAGTAGGCAATGGAACATCTGCAATAAAAAAACAACAGTTTCCTTAAGTTTATATCATAACCTTTGTTTCTAATAAAAACTCCTTCGTTCAAGTATGAGATATTGCAGTTTTTAAGAAGCCCCCAAAAAATTAGATCGATAGGTCCCATAGTTCTTGAGAAACCTTGCTCACGGAACTTTGTGAAAGAAATTGAGATACTCGCATTTAAAGTTTTGCACGTACTTGGTGGCATTCGGGGGGAGAGCGCGCTGTTGACAGCTGTAAATTTGGCTCTAGTGCTCAGATCTTTATAAAATAAACTCAAAATAATATACTTTAAAAAATGCAATATTTTTTTTTTAGTTTTTTCGACCAACGCAAGTGTATACGAGTAAATAATAGTAATTGTTCGATATTTGGTTGTGATTTTGTTGTGAATTTTACATTACGTACGTAGGTATGCATTCATTTTTATTGCTGATACATGTTTGTCTGCGCCTACTTATGTATATACACGAATACTTTCCATATATACATAGACGGGCAATTGTGTGTAAATATTATGGAAATAATAGTCGACAACCATAAACAACCTCGCGCATTATTGGTTAATCATTGAGGTCAATGCATGACTGTGCCAATCTTTCTAACTTTGACATACTATGTATGTACTTACTAGGGATGTCAATTTTGGGTATTTTATTGATGACGTGATTTTCGCTATCTGAAAAAAAATCTCGGGATCCCGAATTTCACGAAGTTTGTATTATAGAAGTATACAAAATAACATTAATATAACAAAGAACGATTTGTTGTCATACCCTTTTAGCGACGCTACTTAGAGCCTATTAAGGACGAAGCAGAGAAGCGATCAAGTCAGTGACAATTCAAAGTACCAAAGTCTTGCAATCAATAATTTATTTGCAAATTTGGCGTAAAAGCGAATAAAAATAATGTTAATTACACAGTACAACAGCTAATCTGGGGGGTGAGAAATTCCAAGTCAGGGTGATGGTACTAGGTCAGTATAGTAAAACCCTCAAAGGGTTTGGCGTTCGTATGTGTCAGTTTTTTTTTATGACCTTTTAAATTTTTTCCTTATCATGATGTTTTTTCGCTTAGTTGTAACATTTTGGCAAAAACGTAGTTTAACATAACTCGAGAACCACTTGTCCGGTTTTGATGAAACAAATTTAGAAAAATTAAGAATTACAATTTCTATTTGTTTTTATTTGTTTTTATTCAAAAAAGTGTCATTTATCGCCTTTTTTATAAGTTTCTGTACTATAGGCGATTGGAACTGAAGGCTTTTTATTGGTCTTATGCAGTAAAACCGCCTTCAAGCCGAGTTTTGAACTGTCAATGAATAATCTCCAGTCATCTGCTTCATATTTTATTTCCATTGCGTTCATCAATTTTCCTACAGCCGGGCAATATGCAGAAGTTTTTTCATCATTCACAAGGAATAAACTTTGGAGTGTTGCCTGACGACTTCGATAAGCTGTGACTTTCACACCGGGTGCCAACAAATTGTTTGATTTCAAAATGGAAGCCAGCTCTTCCGATTTATGCTGTGTTAATTCCAACTTGGCAACAATTGAATCAAGCTTATTTTGATTTATTAAAATTGGCTCATTGGATACTGATGGCTCATATGGGGGATCATCACGTGCATGATATGTCGGAGCAGTCGTAAAAGAGAAAATATCTGGGCTAGAAGCTTTTGGCACAGGAATGTGGTCCGAATGAGGCAATGGTGTTGCGGCATTTGCAACACCAACGTAATTATACGATTTTCTTATCCTTTTTGCGGCTCCTTTATTCGCACATGCATAGCAATTCAATGGATTGTGACCTTCGCCAGGATTAGTCCAAGTCATTAGGATACCGAATGGCATACTTTCACGTCTTCTATTTTTCCAATCCATTAGACGGTTGTAGCAGCTTTTACACACTATATTTGGTACCCAATTTTCGTTCACTATAACATTTTGGTTGAAGTACATCTCGTATGTTTGAACAAAATCAGTACTGAAATTTATCCTTTTTTTATGTGTTGAGACATATTGACATCAGCAGTAGCAAAAGCTATTTATATCTGGCTTGCACAGTTCCATATTTTGTTCTCTTTTGTTCACTTTTAAAAAATTTGAGAAAAATTACTTTTACTGTTCGCGTTCGTCGGCACTTGTTGAATGACAAAAATCACAGAACCAGTGTGAGAAAGAGAAGAAGTATAATGACAATGCATGTTTTATGTGAACATTACAGAACCAGTGTTGCTGGATTTTTTATGAATTTAAAAAAAAAAATATTTAAATTTTTAGGAAAAAAATACTTTTTTCCCTTCATACATTCATTTTTAACTTCGAAAGTGTTGCACATATAGGAAAACGGTATAGAAACAGATTAGAGAAACTGTAATTCTTAATTTTTCTAAATTTTTTTCATCAAAACCGGACAAGTGGTTCTCGAGTTATGTTAAACTACGTTTTTGCCAAAATGTTACAACTAAGCGAAAAAACATCATGATAAGGAAAAAATTTAAAAGGTCATAAAAAAAAACTGACACATACGAACGCCAAACCCTTTGAGGGTTTTACTATACTGACCTAGTACCATCACCCTGACTTGGAATTTCTCACCCCCCAGACAATAATCCCAAAAATGTTCCACAGTGTTATTAATAGTAAATACTATAGCATTGAAAAAATTCAAAGCTTTATAAATACATATTTAACTCTTTTAAATAAAATACAATTATGTATGTATATAGTTTTGCTGAGAACCAGTTATTTTTCAAGCTTTTCCAGCTTTTTCACCTTTTTTTGCTTTTTGAAAAAGAATGGAAAAACAATTCTACTATTTGCAACATAACTATTGTTAGCTTTTTAATGATTCAGTAAGAATAATTTCAGCTTATCACGTTAAATATTAATTAAAAGTTCTAAGATGCGAAGGGTTTACTGCCATTGTGACATAAACTCGATAAATGAAAAGTTTCTATTGTTTTGAATGCTTGAAATTATAATAAAAGCAAAGCAGAGGACACTCGCAATTGAGCTCATTTCGTTATATTCATTTACAAATTTTAGTAAAAAATGATTTTTGACGACGCTCCAAACTTGCGTGTTTTTACGAGCACTACATTGTTGACTCATGTTTTTCATACTCATTTCATACCTTTTATATAAATTGTTTGTTCAAGTTCGAAAAACTTTTGACAATGAGAGAAAAGCTGCGCGACTTCTTATAAGAAAGGCGCATCTTCACGCGTCGGCGCCGCCACCAAGTGGAGTGATTGACATTAAAATTCAGAAAAACAACTTGAATAAAATCGGAATTTTGGGGGAAAACCACACATTTTCATGAAATATATTCATTGAAGAATTTATAAAAGTAAAATATTGTAATATTCAATAGCATATGTATATTTTTTCAACAAATACAATTTACGTCGTCGCTAATAGGGTACGCGTCGTTATTTGGTTATTTTACCTTATTTGGCCTATTGTGTTATCGTAATACAACAGTTGAAAACTTGTTCTTTTTGTTTCTCATGTTTCTCCTGCAAAACTCAGATCCTAAGAATTTTCTTCTTATCTTCCATAGTGTGGGACATTCGCAAAGTAAGTGCCTTATAGTTCCAGGCTCCTCCACGGTTCTGCAACTTCTGCAGAAGCCGTTGTAGGTGGCACCCAGTCTCTCTGCACGCCTTCCAATCAGTATGTGCCCGGTTCTAAGTTCTAAGGTCAGGGGCAGGTTTCTCAGCAAGAGCGGACCCTGGGACCGTGTGACGTTCCACTCTGACCACATTAGTTTAGACTTGATGCAGGTTTTATTATTTTTTCATCCACCTCCAGCTTCTGTAGGAGATACATCCTTTAGAAAGAGTGTGCAGGTAGCGAGCGGAATACCTAAACCCTTCCAGCGTGATGAAAGCGGAATGGATGTTCCCCTTCTTGCAAGCTAGTCCGCTGTTTCTGTGCCAGGTATGTAACTGTGCCCAATGTGAAAAATAAACTGCTAACCATCTCGTTTAGATATTTTCGGAGAGTTACAGTTGACCCAATCAAGTGTTTTTAGTGCAGCTTGTTTGTCAAAAAAAAAGAGGACATTCTTGAATTTAACTTACAGTATTTCAAGTAATTGTTTGAATAATTGAAAAATTGCATTAAAATTCGAGTTAAACAACTAAGAACACCAGGAAGCGAATATATTTCAATTTCTTTCTCTTTTTATATATTATTTTAGTTTATTTTCTTTTATTATATCCAAAAAAAGTTTATGTTATAAAGTAAAAGAAAGTGAGAAAAAGAAACAAAACCAAAAAGACAATTTTCATAGTGTCATTTAATTGTTTGCAAATTTTGAGTAGGCGATATAACGTAAGAAATATAAGACTAGTTTCGATAAAATTGTTATTGTTAATACCTTGTGTGGTTACCATTGGCATCAATAACAGTTTGGAATCAATCATTTTTTTAAGGTCTTAAGGGTATCTTCACACATCCCTTTTTATGTAATTTTTATTTGTTGGTGCCCGTTTTCCAACTTTTCGTTTTCAAGTATGCCCACAAATTTTATATTGGGTTATTGTCTGGATCTTGCGAAGGTTGGCCTATTACTTTATCGTAGGTTTAAAGCAGACAAGTCATACATAGAAACGGCTTATGTATGGGGTCCTTATATAGATATAGCTTATATTTCAGATTTTGTAGATTTTGGGGGTCTTCAAAGCCGAATATTTGTGAACTTTTAGTTACCTCGTTTGGCATAATATCAAAATAAAACTCTTTAATTATTGTTTCCGTAAAGTTCTCAAAGTCTTTACCAGAAAAATATCCCTATACTATGACGGACAATTTTCGAAATTTGATCCTGGGAATTATATTTTTATTTGTTGAGTCCATCGTGGTAACACAGCATTATTTAAGTTTAATCTCTAAAAAAACTAGTTGTGCGAGAAATCTAATGGCTTAGAACATTGGTAAATAGCAAATGATATCCTTTTGCCAACATTATATGCAGCCTGCAGTGTCTTCCGCCCTGGAGGAATATTTGTGGTTTTTGAGTACTTGTAGAATTTTTTCATACGAAAAATCTACTCCGTAGTCGTTTTTTTGATTTTTAGCTAGGTTTATGGTGCTAATTTGAGGATTGTTTATATATAATCATACTAAATAAAATAAACTAACTGGACGACGTTGAACGCAATTAATGCGCTTTCATGGTATGTAACAATATCAACTCCAGCTATACTTCGTTAGTCAAAAACTAATAATACGACTATTTCTAACTCGCTCAACTCAATTTTCCTAGAATTTCAAACCATTAGTGTTATGTTGCTTACGTCACATCACCTACTCAGAATTTGCAAACAATTAATTGACACTATAGAAATTGTCCTTCTTGTTTTGTTTCTTTTTCCTTCTTTCTTTCGTTTAGCAAAATGGACATAATAAATACAAGAAAATTAACTGAAAAATTAATTGAAAAACAAAAATTTAATTAAACATATGCGCTTCCTGGTGTTGTTAATTGCCGCACTAGAATTTTATTACATTTTTTATTTTGCAAACAATTACTTAACATACTGTATCTTGTTTTTAAGTAATCGATCGCCACGTGTATTTCAGCGATCTCGGCCTGAAACATGCTGCAGTGACCAGGGAACAGAAAGACTTTGAAATCGTAATTGGGCTGAAAAACACCCCTTCCCATCCTCTTCTCAAATCTTGAACAATCGGTGTAAAAGTGAAGTGATCCTTTTGCCCTAGGTATTCCATTGTACGATCTATCTCTGCCGCGGGTCGATAATCTAAACTTCTTTGTGAAACTTTGGGTTGACACGAAGTAGTCTGCAGCGTGCCAGCTGACCTTTACACCCTTTGGAGTGCAAGTAGTGATGTTTCCTTGTCAAGGCATGACCACCACACCAATACCCCGTAAAGCAAAATTAGTCTAAGCACAGCTGTCATAAATTAAGGGGACAAGCCCCACTTCCTACCGATTGCTCCCTTACAGCTGCAGAGGGCTGCCGTTATACCTATCATGAATGGAGGAATTGCCAATATGTTTGTGCAAAAATTTCAAGTCTGTAGCTAATTAAGTGAAGGAGTTATAGTGCAAAAAAGAATATCTGAACAATCGGCTCCCATATAAGTTATAGTCGTCCGATCTGGCCGATTCCGACAGATTATTAAGTTATTACTGTTAAAAAGCCGCCTGACTGCCGAGTTTCATCGAAATAGTTTTGCGGTCAAACGGACTGATAGATTGACAGACGGACAGACGTACATGGCGAAATCGGCTCCGCTCATCATCCTGATCATTTCGATATATTTTTTGATGGGTCTAACTCTTCTCCATCTGTTACTTACAAAAGTCGGACCAAACTTAATTTACCATTTGTATAAAAATATTCATCAACCCAATCAAGGAAAAAACCCTTAGTTATTTTAAAGGTATACAATATAACAAACATTGCGGTTTTGATATAGAACATTATTTCAAAGATATCAATAAATTACACTCAACAAACCTTTACAACATATCTCTGCTAGATACAAGCAACAAATGATAATTTAAAATTTTTTTGTGTGGTATTTTTATAAAACTTTCAATATGTATAAAACACTTCTCTAAAATAAGGACACAATTAAAATTCAATAGTATTTCTTAACTTTCCATATACAAATCTTACTCACAATAGTATAATAAAATTAAAAAATCATACAAATATTTCGAAACCGCAAGTTCAGTGTTTATTGATGGATTTTAGAACGAACTTTCGTCTTCCCTTGTCAAGTTTGGTTTTCAGTGTTTACCATTAATTTTTATTTAACTGTTTGTGTCAACTTTTGAAGATATACATATGTTTAACTATTTTTCATTAATTTGCATATTTTATAGGAAAATTTATCAGTTTATTTATTTCATAATGGTTTTTTTTGTAAAAATTCACATGTTTATTGAGCTCGTGACCAGTTTATGGAACATTTTTATTTGGAAAAACAACAACAGTTGTTAATGGTAGAAGTTATAGCCGCTATGTCGGATATCACCACATATCCTCATCAGACTTCATTTTATTTGATATATTATTAATTCTTCATCACCACTTTCATCGGCTTTGAACCAAGGACCTTGGATTGCAGAGCCAACACGCTACATGCTGTGCTACGCTTGCCGAGTGGACTGCCGTGTTTATTCCATCTAACTTGTATAAACCAACTACAAACAAAATCAGCTAATCTGCCGCTATTTAAACTTGCTTATGTGGTTGTTGTTTGTATTTTTAGCAATTCTATATATTTTTAATTAGTTTTACTAAGTATAGAATGCATTAAGGCGTGCTCTAATAACGCAGGCTATAACATCTACCATTCAAAACTGTTGTTGTTTTTTCCATATAACATTTTCCACAAGCTGACCTCGAGCTAAATAAAATTGTGAATTATAATTCATTTAAAGTTCAATAAAAATCTTAACAAATAGCTATAATATTTATTTACGATATTTATTTTTTAATTGCATTTTTTTTATTAGCAACGTTACTTCGCTAGTTTTGTTCATAATTTGTAGGGAGATGGCACCGTTTTTGAATAATAATACCTAGCTTTTATTTTAAGCCGATATGAGTTTTTCATAAAAGCTTTTCAATAGACCTTAGCCGGCTTTTTGGTCTTTTTTTGCAGATAAAGAAGTTGTGTTGAGGAAAAATAATTTACTTGTTCCTGTTAACAAATTTAACATTATAAAAACTAGTAAAAAATAATTGAAATGTTCTTCAAAAAAAAATCTGTAATAACTGGAATTGTTATAATTTTGTTTTAACAGCAGTTTTTTGTAGTTTTTTCTCTAGTATTTTTACAGTAGGTACTTAACATTTATTTCGGTTCATAAAGTGAAAGTTTTAAATGGCTAGGAAATCGCATTAGTTTCTAAATAATAAATAAATAAATTCTACTATAATGTTGGTATAAATATAGCGACTACAAATTAACACGTAATGATGTAGAATTTAATCTGCTAAAAACTTTCAGACCTTAAATTAAAACGAAATATTATTTGAGTGAAATTTTATTATATTATTTTCATAAATTTATAGAACACAACTATTTTTAATAAGCGAAACCTAATTAACAATAATAATGTATAAAAGAATGATGTAGAGAAATTTAACCTTAAAATATACGCTATTTTTAAACTCTTTGCGGCACTAAAAATGCCATTCTTTGGTCTCACCGCATATCACTTCACTTTTTTTTCTCACACTGCATAGTACAAACAGTTTGTACCAAGTGAAAACAAAAACTTTAATTTTATTTCAACTCAAGAAAATGAGGCTGGTTGGTTGTTTGCAAATGGCATAATGCGAAGTGTTTTGATATACTCCTACACTTAGGTCTCCCTTATGCGGTTTTTTTTGGTGAGCGGATTTAAATTTATGTGGAATTTGGATGCAACCTTCTGAGGAACGCATGCACCGCAAAAACAAGACCTACGTGTACGTACATAACTGCTGCGATTGAAAACTTTCTTACGTAATTGGCAGATTAACCGCCTGAGCGAGTTTGGCCGAGGTCAACATAGCACGCCAGCTTTCCTAGTCTCTTGCTTACTAGCGCAAATTGTAAATTCCGAGTAAAACCAAGTCTTTTTCCACTTGGTTCTTTCAACATAGAGAAGGCCTTCCCTACCCTCTGCCCCCACGAGCGGTTACCGCGTCGAAAACCACCAGGGGCTGAAGCTATTTCACACATTCGAACGAAATGGCCTAGCCAGCGGAGTCGCTGGTTCTTAATCCGCTGCACTATGTCTACGTCGTTATAAAGCTCGTACCTCCATTGCATGAAGAAATAATATATTAAGTACGCATAGATATGTTTGTAAGTGTGTTGGAATCGCGTTCAAATTGCATTTTTCTTTAAGTTCGCCATATGTTTGCGAACAAATGTGCATGTCGTAGTTTTGAGTGCTTGATTACGGCTTACGAGTTCAGAAATGCATGGCAGATTTTAAAATGCGAGTAGATCAGAAAAAGTGTATAAAAGAACATGTATGCATTTGGATGGCGTTAAAAGCATTTTATGGTATTATCTTCGCATCTCTGGCAAAATTATGACTTTTAATGGTATTTTATTTCGTTTTCACAAAAGTCAATTGTTCAACTGACTCTCGCTTCATACCTTGTTGCCAATAATAATAAAATCAAATTCGAAGACATTCTAATTCACAAGCTTGTAACAACAATATGTACAGCAAAAGTATTAAAGTGATTGTTGCTCATAAGCGGGAAATTACTGCAGTCGGCAACAGAAATAAAATCACTCAATAAAAAAAAATTATATATCCAAGCTTTAAGCTTAATACGCAATTTAAAATATTTAAATAAACAAAATTTATTAAAATATATGTAAATTTTTCAATTTAATTTTATTCAATATTATAGCTCATTAAAACTTGGCAACATAAAGTGGAAATTCAAATCGTTACGAATTATCGTTGATTTTTAAGAATTAGGAAAGTTTATATTTCAAACTAACAAAAATTTAAAAAAAGTTATAAATTAAAACAAAAGCTAAGCATTACTTTCATTTTCCGATCAGAAAAAACAGTTCAATTTTGACTTACACTTTTGGAACAAAAAAAATGTTAACCTCTTAATTTTATATTATTTTTTATAATTATAGTTAAACCCATACTACCATATTTCCAATAAAAATTAGCATTAATACATATTTGAAAACAGAACGTCAGAAATAAAAATAAACGTCAAAATTTTCGCGTTAAATCTGAATAGAAGTAAGTAAAATTATATTTTCCTTGTCAGTGAATAAATTAAAAGTGAAGGTAAAAAACTGCTAGTTTTGATTAAAACTATTTTGGACGGCTAAATTCAGATATCAAATATCTTTGCGTTTAATTAAAATTAAAAATTCAAATATTACTTTCCTTTTCTTCCCTTATAACGTTTGCAAAATAAACATGGTAATAAAGTAATAAATATGAATATTTGATAATACTAAGAATATTATATTGAATAATAAATGTTACATTTTTTTAAGAGCAATATAGTGTTCTTGATATTGTTTGAGGTAATATTTTTTAAAAGTTCATTCAAACAGATTTTTTTGAATAAAGTCGATTAAAAGTGACATGTTGGAGGTGACCTGTTTTCCATAAGGTGGCTATGAGTAAGACGATTGTTCCCTAATCTCAATCGTAAATATTTATGGAGGTCCATATATAATATCAGTTATATCAGTTGGATATTTTGCGGCAACACTATCCGGGTTTATTAGTTTGTATTCATGGTTGTAACAATTCCAAAACTCCTTTGCTATGTAATTGTAGTGTTGTTTTACCAGTTTTGTTTAAAATGTGCTTAGAAATGATGGTTGCAGTGGATGCAAATTTGGCTGCTTCATTAGCTAACTCGTTACCCGGAATACCAATATGGCCCGGGATCCACATTATTTTCAACTTACGGGGATATTGTATAGTTACATTTCTTATATTTTGGATTGTTTCGTGTTTATGGTGAATGTTGAGTATAGCTTTCACTACCGAGAGATAGTCCGAACATATAAGGTGCTTGCCAATTGTACCTTTGCAGATGTTTAGCGCTTAAAGTACTGCCTCCGCTTCTGCTGTAAAAATAGAGCTATCTGCGGTGAATCGTGCTAATTTCGTAGTTGCAGGTCCGTGCTAATGAGTGCATATGCTATGGTATGGGAACATTTAGGTCCATCTGTATATACTAAATTCCATTTTTGTTTCTTAAGTTTGTCTACCGTCTCATAAAATGATATTATGAAAACCTGGTTGTTGGTTAAATGTTTTGGTAGGTGAATAAGATTGGAAACTATACAATTTGTACCCAATTGCTAGGGTGGTCTAAGCCAATCTCCTGCGCGTTTCTAACCATACGGCAGATAGCTGAAGGGTAGCGCATCTCTATCTTCCTTTTTGCAATAAGTTTCATGTCTGTAACTAATTGCTGCTCTGAGTATAAAAGAATCTTAGGAATTTTCTTAGACGTCATCATGTTAAACCTATGCTTAAAACCGGGCAGTCCGATTTCCGTTAAGATATTTCTTACAGGTTCAAAACGCTCCAATGCTGTACCTTGCCGCTGCGTTGTAAATAATCTTTTTATGTTAAGTTGTGCCTTCGAGGTATTACCATAAATTGCTATGCCATAATCAATTTTTGAGAGCATTATAGCCTTAATGACATTTATAATACTATTGGGATGAGCGTAGCTGTGATATGATGTTATACATTTAATTAGATTTAAACGGTTAAAAAGTGCTACCTTAATACTATCTACATATATGTACCATGACCAGTTATACTTATTGCTAAAAGTCACACCTAAAATCTTTAGTGTGTTTACATTTGCTATTTGTTTGTTAGCTATAATAACATTACTTATGTTACAGTGTTTTTTGCAAACATGTAAGGATATTGTTTTAGAGAAGGCTATTTTTAACCCGGAGTAGTCACAATTTATTAGTTTGTTTCTTAAATTATATTTCGCTCTTAATCTTTCCAAGCAGATACAAATCGTCTGCGTAAATGCAGTGGTTGAAATAACTGTTACTTTTTATAATCTTATTTAGGTGTTCTGTAGCAATGTGAAACAATACGACCGAGAGCGGTGACCCCTGTGGTATTCCATTGTCTAACGGGTAAGTTTTTGAATGTACTCCATTTATTCTAACCCGAAATTTCCGATTTGAAAGAAAGGAGTTAATGTATCTTAGAACATTCGGACCAATTCGCCATTCCATCAGTTGCTCTAAAATCGCGTGTTTCCCAATACGGTCATACGCTTTTTCAAAGTCAACAAATGTAATAGAAATATGACTCCGCTTAGATAAGGTAGAAGCTATTTGGTGATCAATAAACATCAGTGCGTCTAGGTTCTTTTTTGAGCCTTATATGCCATTTGATTGGGACTTATTAGTTTACGTTTTGTTAGAAACCAGCTCAAATGTTTAGCTAAAATTTTCTCCAGTATTTTTGCAGAGCAAGAGAGAAGAGAAATAGGTCGGTAGCCATTGACCTCGGTTTTCGATTTTTCCGATTTTTGTAAAGGGATGACTGTGGCTGTTTTCCATTCCAGACGTAGCGATGGTTTACGTATAAAGGGAAATGTTTTAGCATTGGGTAAGATATTTTGTCAAATCCTGCTGATTTAAATTTTGGTATACTAACCGCGGTGTAAAACTCTAATAATGCAATTGGAGACTCGAATAAAATAGCATAAGGATCGACCACAAAATTCAGTTGAATATTTAAGCCTGCCTTGTGACTAATGAAAGAGTGGGAAAAGTTTGAGTCATTGGCTTGTGAAGACCACTCAGAAGCAAAGCAGTTGGCTATGTTTTAGGGAATCGAAACTATTCCCCCCGTCATTATTTTTTTGTAAACTTATGTTTTGATAGGTGGAATTACCGTAAAGCTTATTAACCTTTCCCTTTCCTTAATTGATTCCGTGAATTTAGAAAAAACACTTCTTTTTGCAGCTTTGCATTCTCGTTTAAATATTGCGCTTGCTTTTTTATATTACGTCCTATTCGCTACTGAAGGGCTTCTTTTTAACTCTTTCCAAGCTTGCATTTTTAAATTTCGTAGATTTGCTAAATCTTGATTCCACCAATGCACATATTTACCCTTAAAATTTTTTGCCTTGTGTGGCATGGATTCATTATCCGCTTGAACAATTTTTCTGTGGAATACAGCCGCTGTTTTATTTATGTTTGAGGTAATTACTAAGCTGTCAGCAATGCTAGTGAGACTGCTTTGAAATTTTGGCCAGTTTGCCTGTTCGGTATTAAACAATGTTAATTTACAAAGCTTTTCTTTCGAATAATCTGCATCTATAGATTTAGAAAATTGTATATAAATGGGAAAATGATCACTGCCATGTAGCTGCGAATCGACTTTCCAGGAGAAAAATGGGCAAAGTCGCGAAGATACTATTGAGATATCAATATGAGTGAAGGTGGACCTACTCGAAATATGAGTAGGAGACCCATCATTTAATATGGTCAAATTTGAGTTTAGCAACAGATTTTCAGCAGCAGCTCCGCGCCTATCTGTATAGAGAGATCCCCAAATAATATTGTGGGCGTTAAAGTTAAAGCAAAGGGCTTGTAACTCACTGGTTGGAAAGGTGTCAGACGGGTGTATGTAAATTCAGCAGATTACGAGATCAATTTCGCTTTTGATCATAGTAGAGACACCACATATGTCTGCATTGAGCGACTCACTATTAGTTCGATTGATAATGAAAAGTGCGTAGCCACATTTTGAGTTGGCTTGCGTAGGTGTGTTACGAAGAATGTGATTATAATTGTTTAGGTTAATGGAGTGTGTACTGAGGTGAGTTTCTTGGAGTGCAATTACGCCGGGAGAGTATTTCTTGATTATAAGTTGGAGCCCGTGTAGATTATTATGAAATATACCAAATGATTTTGAACAAGTCAGAAAAGCTAAATTCGGGCGAAACCAATTTTTATATACCCTAGCGAAATATTTGTGTATGGTCGGTGCCCATGATTTCATAAAAACCCCGTGTCTTTGTTTCAAATCGCAGCTAGCATTAAACTTTCTCCATTTCTTCCAATAAATACTGAAAACGATCTTTTTTGCATTTTTCAAAATTTCCGTTATTTGGAAGATGATGATCCGATTTCAAAATTTTTTGACGGTGATGCTAGCGATATCATTGAAAATATGTCCACCAAGTTATTGAGATACATAATTTTGTTCCTAAGTGGGCTTGGCAACGCCCATTTTTTCAAAATTTCATATATACCTAATTTCTTAGTTCAAAATCAAAAATATCCGTTATAAAGGAGGTGGGCGTGGTTATTTTCAATACCAACCTACCCTGTCCAAAAAACAGTCTATGTACCAAATTTCATTAAGATATCTCAATTTTTACTCAAGTTATTGTAGCCACGGACAGACGGACGGACGGACGGGCGGACAGACAGTCAGGGCTAAATCGATTTCTCTTTCTTTGTTCTGATCATTTTAGTATATATTTGTCTATATCTATCTCGATTATTATTTGCTGTTACAAACAACCGTTATGCGAACAAAGTTATAATACCCATGTGCACAGGTGCGCTCGGGTATAAAAATACATAAACAACGCTTCAAAGCACATTCATAAAATCCTACGCAAAAGCAAGCAGCAGGTTGATTTGGTATGTATCCATTTACCTTAGGGACGTCCTTTAATGAAGGCGGAAAAGTCTTACATACGATTTTCATAACCTTAACTCTTAGGTCGACATCGTTACGGTCGAATATATAAAACGCCTATCACAGGGTTCAAAGGCTTATAAAGACTAATGAAGTCAACCGTCTTCAATCGGGACCCAACTCGAGGTTGTAACGTTTCAAAATTCTATATGCGTAAATATGTAATATTTGTATACAGAATTGTTTGACAGGAGCGAAGTTTAAAACAACGCGTATCCAAAGTCTAGTTCTTAAAAAAACATTTTTCATTTCACCTTCCCAAGCGCATACATAAGCAAAAAACTACTAAAAAACAAATTGAATCACCAAAAGAGGTAAATCCCTGTTGTACCACAAAGACTGAAAGAAAGAAAAAATACGCATACAAATAACAAAGTACCTAATATTAACAAAAATTTTCGTACGGACGTGTATAGTTACACCAATATTTATGTGCATCTGTATGTATGTATGTATAAGCGTGTTTATTTTTGTGAACGGCGTTTGAAATTATACACGTTCTGCTTTCGTGTTTTATGACTCTTAATGAGACAGCTGGGCGCTTGTGGTGAGAAATAGTAAATCAAGTTGCCGTTGATTGAATATGGCGATTGTAATCGTATATAAAATGGTTACATAAATATACTTCCATACATACATTGTCAGCGTAATGGGCCAATGACTCTATGTTCTGCATGTTTGTATTTAATTCGTTTATAAAACCTAGGAATGCCATAAATTTGTTTTATTTCATAAATTTTTTTAATTTACTTTTGCTTGTAGATTTTTAAAGGGATATGATACAATATTTGTAAACTTTCAGCCACAATTATTGATTGTATAAAATTTTATATAAAAGGTGAAAAGAAATAATGCAAATTGTTTAAAAATATTCTTTCGGTATTCACAAAGTATCGTTAAACGCAGTAAAGTTGTAAAGCCATAAAAATAACAAAAAAGGAAGTAAAATAATACAACATGAATTTAAATATTTTATAATTTCACGACAATACGACGCTTTATGACACCTTGTGAATACCTTAAATGTCTTAATATTAATTTTAAGAAAATATTAATTTTTGTACTTAAGAATAATAAAATGGAAAACTGTCTGAGATGAATATTTAAAAGAAAATATTTTTTCGAATAGAGATGTTTATTGAGTTACGATATTGAATACAATTTTTTTGTAGATATTCAATTTAAAAAAAATATTAATATTTGTAGAATAATGAAATTTTATACTGTCTGAGATGCCTTTTTTTAATGTTTTTGTAAAGTTTAATATAGATTTTGTGGCCGCTGTGGTCGAGTGGGTAGCGGTGAGTGCGTGCTATTAATCGATATGCCGCTTAGTTCGAGGTTCCAGCTGGAAGTTAAATCTAAATCATAAAAAAGTGTTTTTCTAATAGCGGTCACCACTCAGCAGGCAATGGCAAAACTCCGAGCTTTAGTTCTGTCCTATGAACCAAATATACTTTTTCGGAAAGGGGAGAAAAAATAAAAATACATATGTATCGGCGATTTTCATGTACACGTAATAATTTGCTTCCCGCGCAGAGACCTTAAATTCATCATGGCTGCCCTTAACCACCATCTAATAATAGACGATTAAGTAAACATTTTTTGTGAAAGGGCATTTCGTGCGCTGATTAAGCAATATTTTTTGCGTAAAAAAACCATTACCTTATACAAGAAAAGGCTTGATAAATACTATGCGAATACTGCACCATCAACGTCAATTTAAGGTGCGGTTTACTGAGTTCCGTTGTGGTCGTATCAGCACAAGTGACGCCGAACTTTCAGGTCGGCCCTGCGAGGTCATTACATCAGAAATCGTCGTTAAAATCGCTGGACTGATATTGTATGACCGGAAAATGAAAGTGCGTGAGGTGGCGGAGCCTGTAGGTATCTCAACTGAGCGCGAACATCACATTTTACACGAAAATTTGTATCTGAAAAGGCATTTCAGCACGATGGGTGCCGCGATTGCTCACACTCGATTATAAGTGCAACCGTAGCTACGAACTTGTACACTATTCAGCATATCCTCCAGATTCAAACCGTCCTTGTAAAATATTTGTAAACAAAGAGAATCAAGTTGCAGAAATTTAATCTTCGGATTTTGATGCAACGCCGGCGGAGTGGTTACTGTATGAGACAGTACAACAGAAAATTAATAATGTTGATGTTGCTGTGGAGAAAAGCACGCAATTTACTCGTATGTACATACATACATACATACATACATACATGTTACAGGCAACATCAGTTGCTTGTGTCAGTGCCGCCACCATCGCCGTCGACCATAGAGTTGCCATCAACTTCTCCATTGACCACTTAGCTTTCGATGCCATCGCCGTTGTCAGTAGAATTGCCGATGTGTTCCAATGCTCGACCTGCACATTGCAACAATATTGCTGTTGCTGGTAGCTTCATCAAATGTGCCTGTTAAGTTAGTTAGTTAGTTAATTTATAGGGTAAAGTAGGATCAAGGGACACTGCGACCTAAAAGATCTTTTGTATCCCTGCAGTTAGTTCCTAGCCCTGACAGCCCAAGATACTGTCAGCTTCTCTAATAAAAGCCAATAATAACTTGGTACACGAGTTCCTAATGTTGAGAGACTCGACTATTGCTGAGTTGAAGTATCTAACTCTCAGTCTGGCCAAAGCCGGACAAACGCACAGAATGTGCTCCGATGTCTCCTCCTCTTCGAGACATAGACGGCAGTCCGTTTCGGTGGCGAGTCCAATCCGGTGCATATGGACGCGTAGATTGTTGTGAGCGGTCAGATAACCGGTAAGCAATCTTATATTGCCTCTATTTAGATTAATTATGTCCTTTCTGGAAAAAGGATACCCAAGTAATTTGGCCTGTCTGAGGCCTCCTGTCTCAGTCCAATACCTAGTGCGTTCAGAGCCCACCCACTTGGTGATTAAAGATTTTGAAGAGGACCAACTAAGTCCGCAAAAAGGTTCCGGTCCCATAAAGACAGACAAAGAGCCTTTTCTGGCCAGTTCATCAGCGGTCTCGTTGCCTTCAATCCCGCAGTGTCCTGGTACCCAGCATAGTATTACCTTGTTTTTCGTTGCCAGGAGCTGAAGAGTGTCATAGCACTCTTTGACGAGCCTGGAACTGATAACCCTATTGGATAGAGATTTTATAGCCGCCTGGCTGTCTGAGAATATGATTAAAAAAGCGCCTTTCAACCCCTTTTCAAGGATTTATCTGGCGCACGTTGCGATTGCTAGAACCTCTGCCTGAAACACAGTAGGCCATGTGCCCATTGCAATCGAAATTTTAGTGCCGGGACCATAGACACCTGCACCTGTTCTTCCCTCCATCCTAGAGCCGTCTGTATACCAATGTATATATCTTGGATCTAGTTGAGGAGGTCCGTTTGACCAGACTTCCCGATCCGGTATTTTGACCTGGAAGATTCGACCAAAACAGATTTCTTTTTGCATGGAGTCAGTAAGCATGCTTGAATCCAAACCTGGGATTTTATCCAGAATACAACTGTGTTGTGAGCTCCTATACTGAGCTTCATTAGTTATTTGCATTTGCAGGATCCTCGTGGCCGCGACTGATTGAACATGAATATGTAGAGGAGTCCACCCTAAAAGTGACTCCAGAGCCGCGGTTGGACAAGTTCTTATTGATCCTGAGACCGAGAGCAGCGCCAGCCTTTGGAGCTTGTTAAGGCGAGTAACGGTGGTTTTTTGTAAGGTTTTTGGCCACCAGACTACGGAGGCATAGGTTAGAATCGGACGGACCACCGTGTGGTAGAGCCATCCAATCAACTTGGAATTTAGACCCCATGTCCGACCAAAAAGTTTTCTGCAGGCCCACATGGCTCGGGTAGCTTTCCTTAGAGTGTTGTCTAGGTGGGAATTCCAGCTTAGTCTCTTATCGAGGATTACTCCTAGATATTTGACTTTGTCGGAGTATTCAAGCACAGTGTCTCCAAGGGTTACCGAACCCAGATTCGGTTTATACCTTCTTGTAAACGGTACGAGAACAGTTTTTAGCGGGTTCACATTAAGGCCCTCAGTGGCACACCAGATTGTCACCACGCGCAAAGCTGAACACATAACGTCTGACACCGTGCTGCCGAATTTTCCCGTGACAATGATAACTAGGTCATCTGCGTATCCAATAGCATCAAACCCGTTTTCTTGTAGTTTAGTTAGGAGGTCGTCTACTACTAGAGACCAAAGTACGGGGGAAAGAACACCCCTTGTGGGCATCCTTTATTAGCTCTAAAATTTAGAGCACTTTTGCCCAAGGATGTGGTTATGTCACGCTCACGCAGCATAGCGTCAATCCACCCAACAGTTGATAGATCCACACCTCTTCGGACCAAAGCCCTCGAGATGGATCTATAGGCAGTATTATCAAAAGCTCCCTCGATGTCCAGGAAGGCGCACAGAGCAATCTCCCTGAATTCAAAGGCCCTTTCGATCTTACCGACCAGACACTGCAGAGCGGACTCCGTCGACTTCCCTTTGACGTAAGCAAACTGAGTCTTATGTATGGGAGTACAGAACCTCAGATTGTGTCTTATGTGAAGATCTAGCAGTCTTTCGACTGTCTTAAGAATGAAGGAAGTCAAACTGATCGGCCGGTATGATTTAGGTGAGTCAGACGGCCGATTGCCTGTCTTAGGGATAAACACAACGGATACCTTCCTCCAAGTATACGGTATGTATTCCCAAGAATAACTGGCCCTAAATAAACAGATCAGCGGGTCAATGACATGATCAATACATCTCTGAACCAGAGCCGGATAGACTCCATCGCCCCCTGCCGCTTTAAAGGGTTCGAAGGATTCTATTGCCCAAAGTACCTTGTCCCTGTCAAAAATGGAGCCAGACCTGGCCATGCTTCTCACCGGGAGCCGGGGAAATGCACTTCGAGCAGGTATTCCAGAGTTTCTCTGTTGTTATTGGTGAAGGTGCCATCTTGCCTCCTAAGGAGTCCTATCCCATTGGAAGGCTCCTTTGATATAATTTTATGTAAACGGGAGGCCTCTGGCAGTGTCTCGATTGATTCACATTTCTGTCTCCACGATTCTCTTTTGGATCGTCTTATGAGTTTATTGTACTCAGTGAGAGCAGCCCTGTACTTGTCCCACTGACGTGATCTTTTTGCTCCGTTGAAAAGCCTCCTGACAAGCTTGCGTTTAGCATCCAGCTCCGCGCTCCACCAGGGAACCTTGCGTTTCATCAAGATGGAACTGGGAGCCGTACTGTCGTGGAAGGATTCCAGCAGAACATTATTGAGCACTCTCGCCGCATACTCTATTTCCTCGATTGAGTTAATTGAGGTTAGTAATGAGTCTGCTCTTGCCCTCACTAGATTTTTATAAAGGTCCCAGTTTGTTTTCCTGGGTGAGAAGGTTAGGTCCTGGAGTTGTGATCGTCCTAGGATTTCGAACCTTATGTGCTGGTGATCCGAGAGCGATGCCTCGTCCGACACCTGCCAGTCTCCAAGAGAATCACTAATAGATCTGCTGCAGAGAGTGAGATCTAGTATCTCTTCTCTGGCAGCAGTAATAAAATTAGGTTTGCACCCCCTATTTGCGAATTCTATATTGTTTTGCATAAGATATTCTAGAAGGTACTCACCCCTTTCATTTATGTCGGTGCTGCCCCACAACACATGGTGGGCGTTGGCATCGCAACCAATGATGAATTGTCGATTCGTTTGTTGGCAAAATTTGACAAGCTGCTGAACTTCCGCGGGAGGAATGGTGGGGATGTCACCTGGAAAGTAGGCGGATGCGATGACAATTTCTTGCATACCGCCTACCGTCGACACTTCGACGACAGCAGCTACTAGATCCCTGGAAATAAAAGGAGTAAGAGGTGTGAGATTAATGTTGTCAATGAACAGGAGGGCGGCACGGGGCAGGCCTCCCACCCGGTCATACACCAACCTACCTGATTGACTCAGCCCTCTTACTTGGCCTCCAGTATGCCAGGGCTCCTGGAGCAGGCCAACAGCGAAACTGGTGCCTGTTACTTGTGTGTTCTTGAAATAATATTTCTTGCTCTATAAATTGTCATGCTTTTTATGCACATATTTTTCAAACATTTGTAAATATATTTTCAGAAAATTTTTAAAAAAGAACAATCTTTTTATTCGAAAGTAAATAAAGAAATATTAATTAAACTCAGAGGACTCTAAACATCTCAATGAGAACGCTTGACAGCTGCTCATAAACTGAAAACCACAATTTCAAGTTTACGGCGAAGTCAGAATATAGTATTGTTTAGTGTGGAATTTTAGAAAAATTAAAAAAAAATGGAATCAAATATTGGAGTCATGGAGATCACACTTTCACTTAAAGGTTTACGCCAGCTGGATTCGCGTTTACTTAGTTCTACTTATTTTATATTCACAAAATCAATAAGCAAAAATCTCCTACACCATTTTCAATATATTGGCCGACTAAGCTTTTCAGTGCAAAATATATTTTTGGGGTAAAGTTAGTTAAGCTCTTTTTCATTCTAAGTACATGCGATATGTACATATGTATATGCAAGAACTGTTTCAATTTATTTCTAAAAAAAATGCAAGCACATGTGTACGAATATACATACATACGTATGATGGTATATATGTGCGTGTGTAGAACTACTGCGTGTTTAAAAGCATCTTTTTCTTTCTAAGTGCTTAGGCACTTCAGTATTATTGGATAAATCACAATTTATTTTGTCTTTAGTAGAGATTTCAGACCGAGTTGACAAATAACATACACTTTCCATTTCAAAAATTAAATACGTGCCAAATCTTCTGTCGCATTCAATATGCAGCTTTATGTAATAATAATACGCTGCAGAAGTATGCAAATGCATGTGTTGTCATGGGTTTCATTTGTTTTGCCACAGTCCTCTTTCAAAATTTGCTTAGAGGCAAAGTAAAGTATAGAGGATTTGTAAGAAAAATGTAGGTAACTGATTATGAAGTTATATCATAATACAAACATATGCTCATGCGAATCTAATTTGGTACATATATAATAACAAGCGAATAACCAGGTATTTGGTAGCGGGTCCTTTGGCAAAAAGAAAACCAATAGAGAAGGATAAATACAAAATTGAGGTTGGCACTTTGTTGCAGTTGGTTTCTCTACAAGACAATTTTAACAATCGATGGCACAAGTTCGTTCCAAATCAATACAAATATATTTCAAAAGCCACTTAATTGTGGTCACAATATACATACATATGCTAATGCACTTTCCCTATATGTCTTTAAAAAAACATTCGAATTTTATTGTTGTAGCACATTGTTATCTGACATGAGCTCTACAAAGCCCCTTAAAGTAGTAAGCACTTAAATAAATTCATATGAAGATTTCTCGGGAAGAAAATACGTTATTTTAAGTGCTTTTGTTAATGTCGTTTTTTAAAATAATAATATCTACCATTTCGTATCCTCAATTATTATTTTGTATGTGAAGATTTTGTTTTTCGAAACGCTATCGTTAACGTTAAAACGTTAATAAAAGCGTTAAATGTTTAATTATTAGCGTGCTGGCGATGCCACCTTAACGTTAATTTTGTAAGGTTTCAGCATTAACGATTTGATTTCGTTTTGATAACATGGCGCCGAAACGTAACAAGCTGCTGTTTAGGAATTTCCTTTACAAAGCAATATTTCATTGGGTTCCCAAACAATGTTTTAACAATAAATTTGCGAAAACATTTTTAATATTAATATTATTTTTCATGTATGCAGTATTGTAGACCTTTCAATAAAATAAAAATTGCATGTAGTTAAATATAACTGCTGATTTTTGAAAATTTTCGAGAATTTTTTCGAAATTTCTCCCTTATTGAAAGTAATCTGAAACTCCCATTATATTAAAGAGATTTCGGAAAAAAGTCAAACATTTAACGTAGCCTAAACCTCCGTGAAACTTGCACATTATCATGCTAAAATTAAAGCAGCTATACAATTGAATGCCCAAAGATAAAGAAAAGTGTATTTTTAAAAAGTTCGAAACTATAAAGAAATTTTTTTAAAAGCTTGAAACTTGTGTTCTTAACATTTGAGTTTGATAATGAATTGCATTTTAATGGAAAAATAATTAAAGTAAAATATAAATAACTAAATAAAAAAAAAAAAATTATCCAAATTGTCATAACCATGGAATGAAAGATTTTTAAAAGGCAAGCTATTTCGCTTTGAAAATATTTTCGCATTTTCTTTAGAAAATTTAAAAATTCGAATTAATGCCAATGGCTATGGAGAGATTGCTACCACTAAATCAAAGTAAACTCAAAGTTATTGCTGACAATTTCAAAAGCCACATACAAGATAAACTTCCATGTAAGCAAAACATTTTTTTATAGGCTTGGGCTTAGTGTACTAATACTGAGTTGAGTATGTAACATATGCATGTGCAATGTGAGGATTATTTTAGAATTGTTCTTTGCAAACATAGCTAGGAACTTCTGAATAAAAAAGAAAGATTACTGGCTTTGAGTGAAAAAGTGAAAATGTACAGAGCTCACTTTCTAATAAATATAAGATTTGGAAGCAAAATGAAAGAAAAGGTAAATATACATTATTATATTGTATTTTACTTTTTTTTTTTTTTTTTTTTTGAAAAAAAGTGACTTTCTAGATTGTGACAAGTGCTAAACACAAATTGATAAGGCTCAAAAAGATATTAACTTGTTATACACATGTGTGCATAACAAATTGGTTTTAAGGAGAACCCCTACGTTTTAAAAATCCCAGGAGATTTCCGGGATCCCGAATTTCGCTAAGTTTTAAATTGTAATTTTTAATTTGCCAAAAAATGTAACACTTCTGCAATCGTTGTATTATAGAAGTATACAAAATAACATTAATATAAAAAAAAAGAACGATTTGTTGTAATTCATGCATGTATTTATTGGTCTTTTCAATAACTAAAAAGAAATAAACAAGGGTATTCATCTAAACGCGCAAATGCCTCGTAACTGCGTAAGCCTCGTAAATAAACCGGGTTTTCATACAATAATAAAAACGTTTACGAGGTTTATGCGGTTGCGAGGCATTTCCGCGTTTAGATCAACGTAAAATTTGACAAACATACAAAATAATTTATACTTCAAGTGCCAATATAAATATTACAGAAGCAAATGCACCTGCATAAATAAAATTATTTTTAAGCACTGCTCCGCCTCTCCACTTGTTGGTTGGATTGTTGACAAAAAGTTAAATGCTCTCTATATGACATAGCCTTTATCGCCTCGTTACAAAAACTATCAATTTATTTTACTAAGCCTTCTAATAAATTATGTGCCTTTCGATTAATGGACAGTTGCCAACTGATTGTTAAAGCTTGATGCAATTTATCTTTCATACTTAAAGCCGTATCCAGTTCAAGCACCTCTATTACCATCGCTTTCATAGTAAGACTTATTTTCTGCTCGAGGAGGATATTCTTCAACTAATTTATAATGGCAAGGACAAAACGAATGCTAAGCAGTTCACAAGCCGAGTTATTTGTCGTATTTGTCGTATTGGTTATCGTAACACAACAGTTGTAAACTCGTTGTTTTTGTTACTCATGTTAAATGGTCTTATTTCAATACAACTCTAAAAGGTATTTTTATGTGATTGGTTTTTTCTGTTTTAAATCATTTGAGGTTTATTTTTGTTTAAAAAAAATTAAATTTAAGTTAAATTTAATTGTGCGTATACATATTTTAAAAGAGCCACACATACAATAGTAAACGAAATTGCACAGTGCATTTATACGTTCCACTATTATTTTAATAGCAGGATATAGAAATACGACAAATAACAATGATTGTGAACTCTCTAAAGGCTTTGTTTTGCTCTTGACAGGTAAATTTTTGATGATACGTATTCAATAATTGACTATTCATTTCACTATATTCTGCAATTCCGCGGTTTTAATAGACTTATCCTAGGATATTCGGAATCCCGGGATTGACATGCCTAATGCATACATACATTGTTATTACTATTAGGGGATATAGCTCAATTGTGGATTAAAGAATTTTCGTTAGTCCAACTTCCGAGACAAATCTTTGTATCATTATCATTATCTCTGGAAGCTATCTCGCCGTCCGTTATCAGATATTCATCCAGACATTTTTTGCGTTTATGTACCTGGGTCCACTGCTGCAACAAGTGTTTTGTAGTTTCTTTATTTTTCTGCAGAATTTGCACGTTGTTCACAATATATTCCTAGTTAAGTCAGGTGGCAATTCATCCTTCAGTATCCTGTAAGAATTCTTGTAATCATTCTCAAGTTGTTCTTTCATAAGCCCATGCATCCTCTGAAACTTATTTGGTTGTAAGTGCCCAGTTGAGGCAGAGACTGTGGTCCTTTCCCTATTATTATTAATTTTATTATCAGGGCATAGTAGCGCTGCGACCTAAAAATATATCATCTGCTAACCCTTTAAGTTGTCACTCCATCTTTGGGATATTTATGAAACTAAGCACTTTGGAGAGTGTGATTGTCCATATTATGGATGGAGATAACAGTCGTTCTCCAAGGTGTTTTAGCCTCAGTTTATTTATAGTCGGACATTCACACAGTATATGCCCTTTCCCTAACCCTGAGGTAGCTTCGAGGGCTATACACGGAGTTGATGTCACTTTTTTTTGCGAACATGCCCCCATGGGAATCATTTTACAAGTTATTTTTTTTATGACTGTATAATTACATGCATTGTTCGGTAACGCCCCTTACCCCGGCCAAAATATAAGATGGAGTATGGTGAAATAAAAAAGATGTGGAATTATAAGCTTTTTGTACTAGTTTTTAGTACTTTTTATACCCGAGCGTACTTGTACACAAGGGTATTATCACTTTGTCCGCATACCGGTTGCTTGTAACAGCATAACGGAATCAAGATAGATACATACACATATTTACCAAAATGCTAAGAATGAAAAGAGAAGTCGATTTAGCGATGTCTGTCTGTCCGTCCGTCCGTCCGTATTGTCCGCCCGTGCAGACGATAACTTGAGTACAAATTGAGATATCGCAATTTGGTACATAGATTGCCCTTTGGACAGGATAGGTTGGTATTGAAAATGGTTAAGATTGGTGAATAAAAACGCCCACCTCCCATATAATGGAAGTTTTTGAAAAATGCATAAACTCTGTTTTTTCTTTATCCATTAAAGCAAATTTAGTGAAATCTGGTATTTGCAGAGATTTTGAACTAAAAAATTAGGTATTTATGAAATTTTGAAAAATGGGCGTTGCCACGCCCACTTATGAAAAATTAGCTGTATCTCAATAACAGTATTAGTTATCGTCACAAAATTTGGTGGACATATTTTCCTTGATATCGCTATTATTATCGTAGAAAATTTTTGAGATCGGACCATAACCACGCCCATCTCCCATATAACGGCAAAATTTCCGTTTTTTTCTTTTCTTTTGGAACATATTAATTAAAATTTGTTATTATAGAGATAGTTAACTTAGAAACTTGATTTTTATATAAAACGTCTGTAGGTATCTCAATAACGATGTAAGGTATTGCCACAAAACTTGGTGAACATATTGTCCTTTATATCACTAGCATCACCGTCAATAATTTTTGAAATCGGACCTTAACCACGCCCAACTTCCATATAACGGAAATTTTGAACAGATGCAAAAAAATTCGATTTTCAGTAGTTATTGGAAGAAATTTTGTAAAGTTTAATACTAGCAGCAATTTGAAACAAAGAAACGGGGTTTTTATGACATTATGGGCACCGCCAATACAAAAATACATCGCAAGGGTAAATAAAAATCGGTTTCACCCGACTTTTGCCTTTCTTGCTTGTTAAACATTAATTTGTAAAATAAATATGTACATTTATTTTCTTTTTTGTTGTTGTTGAAGTTTCCGACAAGGTAGGAATCTACTGAATTTTGCAACGATTTTCCGTTATCCCTTGTTAAGTTTGGTTTTAAGTCGGAGAATCTTTCCAGTATGTGCAATTATATTGCATTATTTGGATGAATTGCATTCGTGAGCTATCAACTTTTGTTTACAATAGTATGATTTGACAGTTCTTGTCTGACAATTAAGGCCTTTCAAGCTACAAATTAATGCATTGCAAGTTCTCTACAATGGTTACCTGTTTTATCTGCCTTGGCAGCATTTAAAAAATATGTTTGATTATTTGACACACATTATTCTGTTTCAAAATTTCAATTGTTCACAGTTTTACTCTCAAAATCATGATTCAATTATATTTATAATACATTTACATTGAGCCTAAATGCTTATTTTAAAGTAGACATTTTAAAACCGTTAACATTTTCTTATTCGCACTTCCTCTGACACTTTATTTGAAACAACTGTTTTGTACGAAGGCGGTTTGACAAGGCAGAGACTTTCTGTCGGGCGCAAAAACTTTAAATTCATCACTGCTGCTCTTAACTGCCATCTATTAATAGACTACTGGCAAATTATGAGCAAATTGAGTCATTGATTTTAAGCTTGAGAACCATTGAAAGCAGATAACCGTTTGACTTTTAATAAAAATGAAAAAAAAATATACTTCGTGTGCTGATTAACAGCCTAAGCCAATATAAACGCACTCCGACAATTTTCTGTCAAAAGTTTCTCATGCTCATACAACTTGATCCGAGCAACCGAAATTGAAAGGCCTGCGCCAAAAGCTAACTCAACTTCCAATTTTGATTTTTCGTGACATCATTGTGCGCATTGCATTGTCTTCAATATAACGAATACTGATTTTTTTGTTTGGATTAGCAAAAAAATTATCAAAAAGCTATGCATGAAAACTTTTTGTAAATTTGTACATTGTTTAAAACTTGGGATTATGCTTTTTATGATTATTATTGCTTCTATAATATAAGAGGAAATAAATCACTTGCCAAATTTGTTTATAAGTTCCTGTGTTGAAGCTCTGCATATAAATCAAGATTATATTTAATGTTTAAATAAAAATTAATATGTAACATATGGTAAAGCAAATCTTTAAACCAAAAAAATAAATTGAACCAACGCTAAAAACTTCCACCTTGTATAGTTTTAAAACGAATTTAAAAGACCAGAAACTCTGTAAAGTAAACGGACACAAGGCAATTTCGGGAGGACGTGGTTAAAAAACTAGCGTGCTTGCGTCCAAAAACGCAGGCCGTGAATGTTAGGTTAGCCTGTAAGCATTATTGTTTGCGCAAAAAAACCATCACCGAAACCACTAAGGGGACACTGCACCATCATAAGAACAGAAGTGGTTTACTCAGTTTAGTTGTGGTCGTATCATCGCAAGTGACGCCGAACGTTCAGGTCACCCAAAAGAGGTCGTCGATGTTATTTGGAAGGACTAACAAAATTGGAAAAAATACTGGACTAAGTGTATAGAGTTAAAAAAAGATTATGTCGATAATTAAACGCTTATTTGCCGAAAAATTTTATATTTTATTCAAAAATTCACTGACTTATCTTATAATAATAATAATAATAATAATAATCCCAACGGTTTTATCCCTCCATACCCGCCCGACCGACGCGAGGGGCGCATCCGCATGACGCACGGATATATAAAAAAAAAATTTTGTTTTTTCATATATGTTGCGCCGAGTCATGAAAGGCAGAGGTTTGTTAAGTGTCGAGATCTAAAACTGTTCAGCTACAGAACAAATGCTCATCAGCTGATCGAATAGTAATATATGTATATGTATGTATGTATTAATTATTGAGAGGATTAAGTATAGTTTTCTTTATGTAAAAAAGTGAGTCTGAAATATCAAAAGAACCGGAGTGAGTGTTAAAATCCTGACACAAACTACGGAGTGGCTCATTTAACTCAAAATTACTTTTACATGGCTTCAGAAAGAGAGGCCGGAAATTTCTTGAAATTCTGGAGGGAACGTTTAGTTTTATTTCGCTAAGAAGAGATGGGCTAGAGATCAAGCCTGTCAGTAACTTGACCAAAAATACAATGCCTAGCATTTCTCTGCGACTAGCAAGTGTAGGAAGATTAATGAGTTTTAAACGACTTATATATGGCGGCAGGTTGTACTGAGAATCCCAACGAAAATTCCTTAAAGCAAAAAATAGAAATTGTTTTTGAATTGACTCTATTCTGTCGGAATGAACTTGATAGCGCGGGTTCCAAACAACAGATCCATATTCCAGTATGGGCCTCACTAACGTTGTGAATAGAGCCTTCGTGATGTAAGGGTCACTGAATTCTTTTGACCACCGTTTTACAAATGCAAAAACACCCTTGGCTTTGTTAACTGTAACATTT
This sequence comes from Philophylla caesio, assembly GCA_963971545.1. Classification (NCBI taxonomy): domain Eukaryota; kingdom Metazoa; phylum Arthropoda; class Insecta; order Diptera; family Tephritidae; genus Philophylla; species Philophylla caesio. The sequence goes on along the minus strand of OZ020607.1, from coordinate 52,849,583 downwards.
ATGTGAAGATTAAAATTAAATTTCGGGTCCATTGTAATTCCAAGATCAACAAAGTTAAACACTTGTTCGAGGTTATTGTTACATATTTCATAAGAAGCTGGTTGAACTGCTCTGCGAGAAAAGCACATTACTTTACATTTTTTAAGGTTTAGTGGCATGTAATTTACTTCACACCAGTTAGTCATGCTATTTAAATCCGTTTGTAGTAAGGACCTTTCCTCAACAGAATGATACGATCTAAAAAGCTTTACCATCCGCTTATTAATTGGATTGACATTCAATTGCCAGTGTCAAAAATAATCCAAATTTTGATGCGTTTGAGAAAATATGTCTCGTTGGAATGCATTTCGTTCATGATTTTGTTGAAATCAGTAATTTCGGCAATGCCAATTTGTATGGAGAAATGCGTGATTTGGCTTCGTATTTGAAATTCTATACTCAAATGATACATTTGGGTCAAATATAAATGTTTTATTACATGCATACTACGTGGTCTTTAAAAAAATTTAGTAAATTAAGTCTTCATACCAAAGTTATGTCGTGGATTAGAAAAGTTGTGATACATGCTATTACTGCGGTATATTCGCTGGCTTGCTGAAAAGTCGTAGAGATGAATTGCATTTATCTTTTCAAAGGTTGGCTGTTTCCAAAATCTACATGAATTATTATTGGCAAGGGTTTTAGGTCATGCCCAAAGTAATTCCTAAAATGTATCTGTAATATGCCATCTACTGATATCTTTATTAAGATAAACGTTTGAACAGTGTAAGATAACTCAATAAATTGTCGATCTAGCAGTGACTGCGCAAATACAGATCATATCAGTCCAGTCTCTAGAACGCCTATTCTACCGATTGACATGGAGGTCTGATTCTGATTAAAACGAGCGGCGCATGTACTACAATACTCGTCAATATGTTCATATGTATATATGTGATTTATTCTGCAATATTTTCAAATTTTTTCATGTTAATTCTTTCTCTGTAAATTTATATTTATAGTAACATACCTAGTTCACAATACAACAATTTCAAAGTTTGTTTACAATTTATTTAATTTGCAAACCTTTTTTTTTATCAATATTATCTGAATTTAAACATTTGTATAAAAGTGTTAAATCTAAATTAACTTACCATGAATTTCATTTACCAAAGGTAAGCTTTTTTCTAGATAGCTCGCCGTGAATGAAAAAAAAATTATTGCCCAACCAAAATCATTAGCTTATTGCATAAAAGTTTATAAAGCATGTTTTATTGTAAATTTAATTGAATATTTCCTTCTATGCAATTCGTTTACCAATGCTCAACGAAGTTGAATTGAGAACGTGCTGCAGAAAGTTGTGCATGCATTACATAAAATGAAACACCTACAATGTGAAATATGTACATTGATATGTGCACATGTCATTTATGTACGAGTATATATGGATATGTAATAATAAAAGGAACTTCACATTTTAATGTTCCGTGAACGAGCGTGCCGTTTTTCATAATGCATTATTTATATATGTACATATGTGGCTGAGTGATTAGGGGTGCGTGCTGAGTTCGATATTCGAACCTCAGGGCAATTAAAATCTAAATTAAAGAAAAGTTGTTTCTAAAGCGGTAACCGCCTAAACTGGCGCACTTGCAACTTCAAAACTCTTAGCACATTGCTTAGCTTATTACTTCACTCTGCAAAGTTTACTTACAGACTGAATTACCCCACACAGTGGCAAAGCCCTCTTATACATTAGCGAACGTTATCGAAAGTTCTCGAGAGGATTGTTCCATTTTCGTTTTCTCGTAATACCTATTGTTATTCTCGTTTAGCTTAGGTCTGTCATTCGTGTTTTTGGAATATCGCCACACAATTTTGAAAAGCGACGATTAGCTTGGCAAAGCTACAATAGCGACGGATATGTGGGTGGTTTTCAATGAGTCAATACTTTATTCGGAGTTCGTATTTTTACAGCTGCTACTTGATTTATGCTCAGTTTAGTTTGCCATTTCAAGACGCCTTGAAAGAGAATATTCGGCGCATTCGGGAAAGACATACAAATGTTTATCTTGGCCTCAACATTGTGCAAAGGGTAAAGTAATTGCTTGAAAGGAAAGATAAAGACAGATAAGCGGATTGAAACCTAGGCCGTTTCAACCGCCGAGTGGTGCTCTTAGATTGCTCGCTTGTACAAAGCCCAACGGTACATGGTACGAAGTACCGTAAATTCCTGAATAAAAAGTTTTTGAAAATTTTTTTAATTTTTGCCATTTTCGTATTATTAATATGGCTTCGGGTAAAGATCCTAATAAATAATTGTAAATTTTATTGAGCTCGAGGCCAGTTTATGAATGATACTTTTATGAAAAAGCGTAATCGGCAACTTACATAACGTGTTTGTGTATGTGGACAGCTGCATCCCGCTCTATAAAACATAAAAAAGTCTAGCTACTCTTGCCTAGAAAATAACCACAAGTTTGAAGAAATCTGCATTTTAACGGATTGATTACTTGCCAAAAACAAACGCTTATCCAAAAACAAGATCTCCTTTGCAAGTTACTTTTACATGTGTGCGCCCAAGGCTCTGCTCTTGGTTAGTAATAAAACCGTAAAGGTGGAGCTGCGCTTGCGTAGGAACACACAATAAATCTGAAGACACCTGAAAAAATGACAACTATGTAAAAGCTTGATTAGAAATTTATTGCGCGTGAATTTGGAGCTATGTGTTTCTCATAATAAATAAAATTAATTTTGTTAATTATTAATACTTGAAATTTCTCACTAAAACTTACCTAAAACTCTCGCAATCAGAAAAACATTTGGCAACATATGGAAACATTCTAAAATGCCAACACAAATCGTTATGCCTACCAATTGTTTTGCTTGAAAAACTTCTCTGGTTAAAATTATCGGCGGTTAACTAAAATTCAGCTTAATATACAGCGCTTACTTATCTGACGGATGGTCTTAACCGGCGGTTTTAGTTCCGATTAAGCGCTTAACTGGAGAGGGTGCAAACGGCCCTTAAAGATTTTTTACAAATCCTCTTACGAAATTTAACAGATGAAGTATTTTGTTTCTATGGGTGTTCAAGATGGCCGATCTAGAGCGAGAAGTCTCCAATGTATAACACCTTTTATAATTGCATAATGCTTATACAATGATGCTACAATTGTTCTAAAAAGGAATGCATAGAAATAGCATATACTACAATTACAAAACGGTGCGTTTATCAAAATAAATGAAGGTAACCAAAAAAATTAAAAGAATATAACTTCCGCCATACGAAAAAAAATGTTCTATGCCACATTCAATTGCTACTGAGAGGATTTTAAGCCATGTCATTACCGCAAGGCAAGAAAGTTAATTTACTTTCGATTGAACCAGTTAAAAGTGAGTTACAATTAAAACCAAATTTTAATATGAATTGTAAGGCATTTTACATCTTTATATAATTTGAGGATAGAATTTAACTAGCCAAAGACTGGAAATGTCATGGCAGTTATTTTTTTCTTCAACTAAATTCGCGCCAATAGAAAACACCATGGATACCCAAGTTCTTTACCGCTTCATCTTTCCAACACAGAATAGGCTCCCTTTATCTTTACCTCCAAGACCCATCTCATCGTCTATGCTTCTGCGCCAAACAATAGGACGGGCATAATGAGAGACTTATAAAGTGAGGTTTTTGTCCGTCGAGAGAGAACTTTACTGCTCTATTGCCTACTCAGTCTAAGGACGCACCTGTCGGCAAGAGAGATCCTCCTCTGGATTTCTGACGGGAGATACTTTGTCTTGCCCTCGTTCACCTCCAGACCTAATCGCTTCGCTTCTCTATCCAGTTTGGAGAAGGCAGAACTAACTGCGCGGGTGTTAAGGCTGTTGCACTCTTTTATATAATATTGTGCCTGATCGATTTGATTCTGCGGATCGAATTTACTTCTTAAGCATTAGGTGTTTTCAAAGATCTGGTCGATGGCAGAGTAACCAGCTCTAAAGTTATGTTGATATGGTCCAATCAGTTCATTGACGGTGGGCTTAAATCTTTCACACAACACGATCGACATAACCTCATACGCGATATTAAGAAGAGTAATACCGCGATAGTTTGAACAAACTGCAGTAACTTTAGCCCTGCTATTGCTATACGAATTTCATCACAGTCAGGTAACGGAACATCAATTCCCTCATCATTGATAGAAATTTCGGGTTTATCATATTCTCGAAAGTGGTCTGTGCTACCACCACTAAGTAGTGTCGAGAAGATCTCCCTCCATAAACTAAGTATGTTATGGACGTCAGTCACCAGGACATCGTTGCTCTGCTCTATATAACTTTTGTTAGCCGTCGTACTTTTTGAATTTTTTAGCCTATTTCTTTTTCTCACAATAAATGCATCTCGATTTCTTCTTGAACCCGCGATATCGCTCCCGCAAGGAGGATGGTTCCGTGTTCACAGTTCCACATCCGTCTGTTAATCGGTGGGTGCGGCTGCGAGCGGACGTTTGTCTTGAGCAAGCGGTTCGATGTTTAAATGTGAATATTTTAAATGTCCCAGAATATGATTGTGCGCAGGGCTTGGGCCCCACCAAGTAAATCACAAGTTCCAATGAATAGCAAATCAAAGCCACCGACAGGACCTACTTTCAAGAACTGGCAACTCTACTCCTATGGAGACAGTTATGCGACTAATTCCTGGATGGCTGTTTTACTTTAAACATATCCAAAAATTCCGCAACAAATATTTTCTGTTAATACAGGGATCCCTAGTAGTTACACTTGCAAACTTTAATAAACATATGTATATATGCATGCATGTATGTATGTATGTATGTATGGTTTGTCAGTGTGTGGCCACAGCAAATTCATTTATTTAATGCGCTTTCTCATTTCAATGCAGCACGCACCTGCTCGTCTGATTCGACGGATATTGTGTGTGTGTGAACGAACACGTGCAACAAATGATATTATTTACAATCGAATGGGTGTGTTGCATACAAACATACATACATATATATGTACATTCAGAGTTGCCTGCCCTAAAAGGAAACACAGAACTACTTGATTGTACAAGTTTTGCTCACAGCCATTGGAATGTGTTGGTTAGTGTATAATTTGCAATCAGCTTTACTGACATAGTAGAAACCGATCAAAAATCCAATGCTAAATGAATTATATGTATTAAATTTCTATCAGCAGCATGTGCAAATAGTGCAAAGCTTGCACGTTGCATGACATATGGATATTTGGTATTTGACTTTTTCGAAAAAATTTTGTGTTAAGTATATTTTGTGTCAGGTTTTTGCAAAATAAAACAAATAAGAATGGAGTCAGTTAAGCAACACCCTCAAATTCAAGTTTTATTCAAACCTTGGAAAAGTTATTTTCGATATACAGTGCTATTATGGGAGCTTTGCTATTTTTTTTCAAGTAAAATTAAGTTTTTGGTACTCTCTTTAATGGACAGTTTCTAAACAAAAAATACTCTGTGAAATTAATAGAATTCCCTTCTAGCTTTTCGCCACTACCTCGACTCAACCAACAAGTTTCATGTGCTTTGGATTGCTGTTGTTGATGGTGCAGCGGCTAAATAACCGTTGTAAGGTTGGCAACTTAATCAGACGCTTACATAAACAGCGATGAATCCTAAAATATTGAGATCTTAACTTAGTCAAGTTAACGTGAGACTCACCCGAGCTTCTCCTCCGCTATTTAAGTTGTGGATGGACCCCAAAAAACGGCATCATCGTACAAAAGTCGGAGAAAATGGTAATCGAATCTTTGTAAATGTCGTTCAGACATCGTCGGTTAATTGCCGTGTCACATCGCATATTGTTAAGATTTTTCCGAAAGTCAAAAAAGTTGTCATTCGATGGCCCTAAGTGGTGGCCCAAGCTTCAGGAGATGTCTTATAGGTACGACGAACAATGCTCCATCCACAACAGGAATGTCTTGGGAACTGGTTGTTGTGATCTTTCACTGACTTCATTTACGTCTTGCAATAAAGACGGTATTCTAGCGAAATATCAATTGATCCTTCTACCTCCTGGAGATCTTATTATAGTGGTATATTTACTTTGTTGATGCCTGCTTTTGTGCAAGAGACCAAGCTTACGAAAGAGATGGCATTTACGAATAAATTTATAAGATTCCGCTGGTAGGTTTATTGAAATTATTATCGCACCCAGGTTTTTTTATATAAAAAAAAGGGGATCCAAATCTTTTCGACTTTGCTTCCATTTATATAAATATATATAAATTAGATGGGCATAGACAATTTATTTTCGCAAGTTTTAATAATTCATATTTTATCCTTTTTTATTTCCTTATTCGGTTTGAACCGAAAAACATATTAACTTGAGTTTCAAGAAAACTAATAAACTTTACTAAACAATTTAAATTTATTTAAAAATGATTTTATGGGTTTTGAATTTTTTAGAGTATGCAGTAGTTTAGCTTATTAAAAAGTATAAGTTTAAAGTGACTAAGCATTATCAAAGAGTAACATTTTGAAAGCTTCACACTGTTATACTAAAATTTTGTCGCTTACACTTTTTAGCTCAGTGTTTGGCCGAGCATCTCCTACCGTTTTGTGGTGTGCGTTTTTATATTATATCACAAATGGAGGGACCTACAATTTTGTGCCGACTCCGAATGGCAGATGTATTTAATGAGAAGCTTTTTCAAGGCAGAAATGCCCTCGGAGGTTTGCCATTGCCTGCCGAGGGGTGACCGCTATTAGAAAAAAACTTGTTCTATGATTAAGATTTTTTCTTGCCCTGACTGAGATTCGAACCTCGAACTCACCGGCATATCGGGTTATAGCACGCACCGCAACCAACTCGAACACAGCGGTCACAAAGCTGCTTACTCCAATAATTTCTCAAATTGTAATTGTTATTGAAAATATTATAAGATAAAAAAAAACAAATAGGCAAAATTTCCTATTCTCCAGCCAGTTAACGATAAGCGAAAGAGAACCACTTTGCGACAATTAAAGGAAATTCTTCACACCGAAGTGAGAAATAAAGTACTAGCAGGGCGCATTAGGACAGCTCGAAGCTTAGGTCGGAAATCCAAACATCCCGGCTTACTCGCCGCAAGTAGCAACGAAGCCACCACCACCTCGTACATGTATACATATTAAGAAAACTAATAAAATTATTGATGATCTTGGACTTCTTTAACTTTCGTGTTGCAAAAGTTCTGTGGGCGTGATAGCCGGCGAGACCTAGTCATCAGTCTATCTTCAGGCCGGGTTATGATATTTATTTACTTATTATACCCGAGCGTACTTGTACACAAGGGTATTATAACTTTGTTCACATAACGGTTGCTTGTAACAGCATAACGGAATCAAGATATATATAGACATATATATACGAAAATGCTCAGAACGAAAAGAGAAGTCGATTTAGCGATAACTGACTGTCCGTCCGTCCGTCCGTATTGTCCGTCCGTGCAGACAATAACTTGAGTAAAAAGTGAGATATCTCAATGAAATTTGGACCGGATAGGTTGGTATTGAAAATGGTTAAGATCGATCAATAACCACGCCCACCTCCCATATAACGGAAGTTTTAGAAAAATGCATAAACTAATTTTTTTTGTATCTATTAAATCGAATTGAGTGTTGCCACGCCCACTTAGGAAAAAAAGATATCGTCACAGAATTTGGTGGATATATTTTCCTTGATATCGCTGTTGAAATCGGACCATAACCTCGCCCACCTCCCATATAAGGGAAATTTTGAAAAATGCAAAATTTTCGTTTTTTCTTTTTCTGTTGGAACATATTAATTAAAATTTGTTATTTAGAGAGATAGTTAATTAAGAAACTTGATTTTTATGAAAGTTTGAAAAATGGGCGTTATCACGCCCAATTATAAAAAAACATCTGTAGGTATCTCAATAACGATGTAAGGTATTGCCACAAAATTTGGTGAACATATTGTCCTTGATATCACTAGCATCACCGTCAATAATTTTTGAAATCGAACCTTAACCACGCCCAACTTCCATATTTATTCGAAGAAATTATGGCCACCGTCCATACAAAAATACATCGCGAGGGTATATAAAAATCGGTTTCGTCTGAATTTAGAATTTTATACTTGTTTTATTTAATTTAATTTTTTATTACGATCTGCTGACCTAAAATTTCACAATATACATACATGTATAAAATACAGATACATAAGTAGGTATGTATTCAAAAATAGACTTATTAGGTACAATATTTACTGTAAAAACTAAAACCTATGTATTTTAATTATAATAATAATAATAATCCGAACGGTTGTATCCCTCCATACCCGCCCGACCGACGCGAGGGGCGCATCCGCATGACGCACGGATATATAAAAAAAAAAAATTTTGTTTTTTCATATATATTGCGCCGAGTCATGAAAGGCAGAGGTTTGTTAAGTGTCGAGATCTAAAACTGTTCAGCTACAGAACAAATGCTCATCAGCTGATCGAATAGTAATATATGTATATGTATGTATGTATTAATTATTGAGAGGATTAAGTATAGTTTTCTTTATGTAAAAAAGTGAGTCTGAAATATCAAAAGAACCGGAGTGAGTGTTAAAATCCTGACACAAACTACGGAGTGGCTCATTTAACTCAAAATTACTTTTACATGGCTTCAGAAAGAGAGGCCGGAAATGTCTTGAAGTTCTGGAGGGAACGTTAAGTTTTATTTCGCTAAGAAGAGATGGGCTAGAGATCAAGCCTGTCAGTAACTTGACCAAAAATACAATGCCTAGCATTTCTCTACGACTAGCAAGTGTAGGAAGATTAATGAGTTTTAAACGACTTTTATATGGCGGCAGGTTGTACTGAGAATGCCAACGAAAATTCCTTAAAGCAAAAAGCAGAAATTGTTTTTGAATGGACTCTATTCTGTCGGAATGAACTTGATAGCGCGGGTTCCAAACAACAGATCCATATTCCAGTATGGGCCTCACTAACGTTGTGAATAGAGCCTTCGTGATGTAAGGGTCATTGAATTCTTTTGACCACCGTTTTACAAATGCAAAAACACCCTTGGCTTTGTTAACTGTAACATTGATGTGAAGATTAAAATTAAATTTCGGATCCATTGTAATTCCAAGATCAACAAAGTTAAACACTTGTTCGAGGTTATGGTTACCTATTTCATAAGATGTTGGTTGAACTGCTCTGCGAGAAAAGCACATTACTTTACATTTTTTAAGGTTTAGTGGCATGTAATTTATTTCACACCAGTTAGTCATGCTATTTAAATCCGCTTGTAGTAAGGACCTTTCCTCAACAGAATGATACGATCTAAAAAGCTTTACATCATCAGCATACAATAAAATTTTTGAATAATTTATTACAGAAGGTAAGTCATTTATAAAAAGTAAAAACAGAATCGGACCAAGGTGACTTCCTTGCGGGACCCCTGAAGAAACATGAATAATGTTTGAGGAACTATTTTTAAAAAGAACTCGTTGTGTTCTGTCAATGAGGTAAGAAGCCATCCAACGAAGGAGATTAGGTTGAAAACCAAGGAGATCGAGTTTATGGATCAGTAAAGAGTGACTTACTCTGTCGAATGCTTTACTAAAATCAGTGTATATAACATCAGTGTGCATAAATTCTCTGAATCCATTTGAAACATGAGTTGTGAACTCAAGCAAGTTTGTAACGGTAGATTTACCCTTAGAGAACCCATGTTGTGTGCTAGAAATTGTAGAGGATATGGAATACGTTAAATGGTCAACAACAATAGCTTCGAATAATTTAGGAATAGCAGAAAGCTTAGCTATACCGCGGTAATTTTCTATAGAGGACCTACTCCCGGTCTTATAAAGTGGTATAATGAATGATTCTTTCCAAGCTGAAGGGAAAATCCCAAGCTTAAGAGAAAGATTAAATAAATTAGTTAAGGGCACATAAATATGTTTTGCACAGTTTATGAGGAAACACGTCGGGATAGAATCGGGGCCAGCCTTAAATGATTCTTTTAAGTTACTCAAATAATAAAGTACTTCCTCGGAAGATATCTGCGGAATAATAGCAGAGGTGAGGGAACAGAGTTTATATGGATAAGGTTTGCTCAGAGGAGAGTTAATGGAGTAATTTGACCTGAAGAATTGGGCAAACATGTTGGAAATTGATTTGGAGTCACAAGAAACGGTATTTTGATATTTCATAGCAGACGGAAAACTAGTCACTCTGCGCCTAGAGTTAACGAAGTCATAAAATGATTCAGGGTTTTTATTAGATTCCTTTTAACTTTGCACAAATAAGATCTGTAGCATTTTTTATTTAATTCAAAATAAGCGTGTCGGATAACTGAGTATTTAATATAGTTAGTGTGCAAACCAGTTTTTTTGTACAATTTAAACGATCGCGACTTCTTATTTTTTAAATTTTTTAGTTCTGTAGTAAACCAAGGTTGTGATTGCTCCTTTTGTACGCAAACCCGTTTTGGTACAAACTTTTGAAATAAGCTAAATATAGTGTCATTAAAATGCTGGACGCAACGTTCAACATCATCTTTATACGTCGGCCATGATAATTTTGATAATTCTCGATCTAATTTTTTTAAATTGGCTTTCGCGAAAATAAAACGAGCGTTTGAGCTACTTGATTTATCAACATTATTTCCAAAATCACCAATAACCTCGTAATTTACCTCAATCGCAGGGTGATAAGAGTCCTCTGGAATAACCAAGGGTTCGCACATCTTCATAGATGACTTAGATACGTCATCAACAAAAACTAGATCCAGAATGGTGCCAAAATTGTTTGGAGTTAAATTGATCTGATTTAGACAGAGCTCAGCCATATCTTCTAAAAACACATTGTATCTATCCTTTGATGATATTGGAACGATAACGTCCTCTATAAGAGTCCATGATATGCCTGGCATATTGAAGTCACCAAGTACAATCATCGAGTCATGTGCATTAATCATTGAACTTAAAGATCTAAGTAACGCAATATGTTGAGAATAAACCGATAAGTCAGAGTTAGGAGGGATGTAGCAAGCAGCTAAATAAAAGAAACCATTTCCTACCATAACTCGTATGGCTTTAAATTCGATTGACTCGATGAGGGGGATATTAACATCTTCGGATGGTATTGAAGAATGAACTGCAAAAAGAACACCCCCACCGATTCCGTCCTTACGGTCATTTCTATAAATTTGATATTGATTAGGAAGGATCTCTGAATTAAAAATATGTGGTTTAAGCCAAGTTTCAGTAAAGCAAATTACGTTATAGTCACAGTCTAAGCCTTTTAAATATAAATCGTTCAATTTAGTATTTAAACCTCTAACGTTTTGGTAGAAAATACTTAAAGTAGAATTTAAAATTAGTTTTTTGGCTCAGTGTCACGATTAGGAATTGAAGCTAAGTTATTTATTTTATTTTTATTTTTATGTGGCTTGTATTCAAATTCGCGAACAAATGCCCCGGTTGGCCAAAAAGAATTGTTAAGCAAAGAATCAAAAACTTCAGGTGCCACATCAATTTTAAAAGATGATACGTTACGTTCGTATTTAAAGTTAAATTTTCGGATTGCTAAGTTACAAGTCTTAATTTTTGATGAAATGTAAAACTCTATATCATCAGAAGAAGTGTCCCTAGCAAATCTAGAAACAAAAATTGATTTTCTCAAAGGAACCACAACCAGCTTCTTTGCAGAGCAGTCAGCCTCATCCAATGGTGCTACAGTTTTTGCAACAATAGGAGCAGATTGGGATGGTGGAAGCGATTGAGGCGGTGATGGACCCACCTCTGATGAAGATGCCTGTAAATTCTCATGATCAGAATTGCTTTTATTAGAGGAAGAAGCGCGAGTGCAGATAGCTCTTGATGAAGTTGAAGAAGACAGGCCCTGAGGCGGAGGGACAGGAGACAAAAGATTAATTAGCTCAATTTGTTGGGGTTGAGGCAAAATATTTTTTTGATGTAATGTAAGAGGAGCCACAATACTTTCCTTGGGTGGACTGTGTGTTCGTTTGCGTTTGCTCTCTCTTACAGGTTGCGAAGTTTGTTTATCTAGGCACTTAAATGATTTAAACACGTTTTCATAACGTTTAAATTTATCATTAAGTGCCCGAAGGTCTTTGCCCATTTCGAAAAATCCATTTCTGGTTTCTCTAAAAAATTGGAAAAGTTCAACCTCAGTTGATCTGCATTTTAAACAAGACCAACAAATACCTCTTCCTTCATTTACTAAGTCTAGGACTCTACCAGTCAATCCGGCACATTTTATATGAGCAATGCCATCGCACAACCAGCATGCAACAGAGCGTTGCTCATTATCGCTTTTATTTTTGCAGTTGTCAAAAATGCAAGACATAATTGAAACAGTAAAATTCAATATGAGTAAAAACTAAAATTGTATTAATAAATCAAAGAAGAAAGCAGTTTGCAAGGTAGGGCAAGTTTTATAATTATTTAACGTTTGAGAGCTATTTATGCAACGAACAGTTTTAGATGCACAGTAATAGACACCTAAAAAACTAGACGCAAACAGCTGTTTAAAGAATGACAATCAAAAAGAGAAAAGAAAATGCGCGCAAACTTTAACAAATACACAAAGTTTAAAGCGAAAAAAGAAGCAAAAACAATGTAAATAAGAAACAATAACAATGCAAATCAACTAATGACTCGGCAATTGAAAACTAAATTAAAGTGTATAAAATCAATGCAAAAAATGCTCAACATATATTGTACTTAGCTTTAAATGCGCACAGATAAATCTCCAAAACTTTTATCACTAAATTATTAATTTATATACAAAGAAATAATGAAATTTTAATATAAAAATCAGTAGCACAAAGAAAACACAACTATACAGCTTGAAGCGTATTTTTACAATCACATATTCATTGAAATAGTACACATTTTTATTCTATAGCAATATAATTTGTAATTTCTCTCGATGCGTATTTTATTATTAACGATATCGGAATGGACGAGATTCTGAGCATCATCGTATCTGCCCTATGGCGGCGACAGGAGGTCTAGGTTGAATTGAAGAGTTCCAAAGCCATACTGATTCTACGATTCTTCTTCAGGTATAACATACTTTTTGATGAGTTATGTACATACATATGTATGTATGTATGTAAGTATGTATGTACATACATACATACATATTATTTCTGCTGTCGGAATGGACGAGATTCTATGCAGCTTCGCATCATCTCCGCTCTATGCTCGACAGGCGGTTTATTTATCAGACGTAACAGGCTTTATGAGCAACACCTTATATACGCTGTCGGAATGGACGAAATTCCGAGCAGCATCACATCTTCCGACGCAGGTGGTTTATTTCGCAGGTATAACAGGCTTTTTAATGAGTTATATCTTATTTAAGCTGTCGGAATGGACGAGATTTTAAGCAACTTATGCGTTTAAACAGGTCGGTTGGAAAGGACTAGTTTCCAAGCCAAACTTTTATTGCGTTCCTTTGGTGATCTGAATGATTTAGTTTCAGAATTGCTCTGGTGGAACGGATGGAAAGGACTTGTTTCCATGCCGAACCTTTTTATCTAATAGGTTATGTCCTGCAGTGATCAGCTAGGAGCTTCTTGAAGGTAGTAATGTTGTTACAATTTCTGATTGAACTTGGTAGCTCATTAAAACATTTCAGTCCTTTGTAAAAAATATTTTTCTTACCAACTTCTGTTTTGTATAGTGGTAGCCTGAAACTATTATTTTCCCTGAGTAAATATGAGTGCGTTTCATTTATGTATCAAAGACTATCACTTAAATATTACGGCAGGCTATCCTGTTTTATAAATAAACACGAATTTCATGGCGTGAAAGAATATTCACGGTCCGCCAATTCAAAAAAGCTTCAATCATTTCCTGTATAGGTGCATCGTAACGCTTATCTATATACGAGTATACATATAAAACAGAATGTGTGTATGTATGAAACGTTTGGACTCCAAAACGGCTGGGCCGATTTTGATGAAATTTTCAGGGAATCTTTAGAATTTTCAGGCGGGTGACACTGTGAAGTCTGATTTTTGATTTTCCAATGACATACTCGTATACATATTTTTATTTTTTTTGCTTTTTTTATTTTATATCAAACTCTTAAATCGGTTATGTAGTTCCAAAGATATTTACAAAAAACCTATGTTAATAACACTGTCCAACAGCATTTTTGGAACAGAATAGCGACCCTATAATTCTGAAAGGGTATGTTGAGTAGATAATTTTTGTAGAACAAACTTATGGGCCGGCACGTCTGAGTTTTTTTTTACAGTGGGCCAAAGTTTTCATTTTTTGGTCGAAGGGAGCATTATAGTATATGAAAAAAATGTTATAAGTTAATGTCTGAGAGAATTCTTATGGTCCGAGTTGTGTTGTGGAATTGTATGAGGATTATTTTTGTTTAAGATCTTAACCCTCTAACTGGTCTTTTTATGAGTCCATTTGACCTTTTTTTCGAGAAAATCAAAAAATATCCTTTAAAAAAGGACATTTAAGGATTAAAATATTCTACGAAAATGTTTGGCGGAAAATTTCAGTGGGGGTCACCAAAGGCACCATTGTTGTAAATAAAGCTCTTTACGATTAATTGGCAAAATTACACGCCAACATATACAAAGCCGGGCCAAACACTGAGTTCTCGCGTCTAGTCAGCTGTGACTTACAAATCAGCTGTGACTTACAAATCGGGTGTGATAAAATTAAGCATAATTGAGCTACTAAGCAGTACATATCGGGTGTGATTTTTACTAAAATTAATATAAAAAAAAACAATTAAAGCTTAAATAAGCATGGCGGATTCTGTTTGCAAATTGAGAGATTGGTTTTGTTTTATTTGTGGACATTTTACGCCCCATCAAAGCAGAATAAAGATATTCCCTACAATTGAAGAACCATATTTTCTTTTCTTTGAAGCTTGGATACCAAAAACTGTATGTCCTACTTGCGAAAGTGGACTTTTGACCTGGTACAAAGGCGGTACTAAGGCGCCGCCATTTTCTGCGCCTATTATATGGATTGAACCTGAAGATCACAAATCAGATGCATGCTATTTCTGCGTAAATTACAAATTTGGTAGAAGCCAAAGGCACTACGCGATAATGACATACGAAGCAACAAATAATGTAATTTTACCAGAAGTGCGCTGTGAAGGTGTTCCGGTGCCTCAACCGCCTACACATACATTTTCGGCCAATATGACATACGCCAATACAGAAATAACGGCGACGGTTGAAAACATATCAGATATAAGTTACTTGCCTCCTGATGGTTTAAACATATGTCCTAATTTGATAAACCAAGCTTATTTTGAAGATCTTGTAAGAGATTTAGGACTAACAAAAGAGAAAGCTGAAATATTATGTTCCAGATTGAAAAACAGGAATTTGATAAAAGCCGATGTAAAAGTTACATCGCCAAGAAAAAGACACGCCAATCTGGAAAGTTATTTTAAAAAATCAGAAGAACTTGTATACTGTTGCAGTAATGAAGAGGTTCTAAAATATCTAAAGCTTCCACTGGACTCTTCCGCTTGGCGACTATTTATAGATAGTTCAAAACACAGCTTAAAAGCAGTTTTACTGCACAATGGAAATCAGCATCCATCAATACCGGTTGCGTATTCCACAAAAAAGGAGGAAACATACGCAAATATTTCAAATCTCTTAAATAAAATTGAATACTATAAATATAAATGGGAAGTATGCGCAGACTTCAAAATGATTGCAATATTGACTGGAATGCAAACAGGATACACAAAATATATGTGCTTTCTTTGTAAATGGGAATTACGTGCTACTAGCAGCCATTATCATATTAAATATTTCGAAGAAAGTAAAGAAAATATTATTAGTGACTTAAATGTAATCCATGAATCCCTTGTCCCAAAAGATAAGGTCATACTTCCACCGCTGCATATTAAGATGGGCGTGGTGAAAATTTTTATTAAAAGCTTAAATACACAAGGAAATGCTTTCAAACGCATTCAAACAATTTTCCCCAGTTTTTTGTTGTTTTTTTACTCCGACAAGGTTTTCCCCAGATTATCTGCAGCAAAATTAAAAGAAGGTAAAATACGGTTTTAAGAAATAACTTATTTCATTTAATGTAAATTACCTTTTCTAGGAATGCTCGTTTGACCCGATATAAGAAAATTATTACAAGATGAAGAATTTTATGGTCATCTGTCGGATATGCAAAAGACAGCATTTGACTTTATGCAGCTGGTTATATCAGAATTCCTTGGAAACTCAAAAGCACAAAACTATGCAGAAAATATTGAAAGCATGCTAATCGGTTTTAACAATATTGGCGTTAAGATGTCACTAAAGCTGCATTTTCTGCACTCTCATCTCAATTTTTTTAAAGAAAACCTTGGAGCGGTTTCAGATGATCACGGTGAAAGGTTTCATCAGGATATAAAGGTATTGGAAGAAAGATTCAAAGGGAAATCCCAATAATGCTTAATGAATACGTATGGGGCTTGTACAGAAACCTTGACACATCGGAACATTCACGTCAAGCTAAATACAGGAAAGCATATTAAGTTTAATCTTTAATCCATTGTCATACTACTGCTGAAGCAAAAAAATAAATATGTACATGCTATAATAAACCACTATTAAAACAAAATTATAATTTTTTTATAGAAGTTGGCGTGTAATTTTGCCAACTAATCGTAAAGAGCTTTATTTACAACAATGGTGTCTTTAATGACCCCCACTGAAATTTTCCGACAAACATTTTCGTAGAATATTTTAATCCTTAAGTGTCCTTTTTTAAAGGATATTTTTTGATTTTCTCGAAAGAAGGGTCAAATTGACCCATAAAGAGACCAGTTAGAGGGTTAAGATATTCCACAAAAATAATCCTCATACAATTCCACAACACAACTCTGAAAATAAGAATTCTCTCAGACATTAACTTACAACATTTTTTTCATATAGTATAATGCTCCCTTCGACCAAAAAATGAAAACTTTGACCCACTGTAAAAAAAAACACAGACGTGCTGGACCATAAGTTTGTTCTACAAAACTGATCTACTCAACATACCCTTTCAGAATTATGTGGTCGCTATTCTGTTCCATTCAAAAAGTCTTCATTTGTTGGACAGTGTAATGATCCAATATCAAAGTTTTAAAACTTTCGAAATGTTGCATTCAAAAATCCGAGTTTTCGGTTTATTTACAAAATATTCTATATAGGTATTAGTAAGGGGAAGAAAAATGTCTCTGCGAAAGAGTTATCAAATAGGCGGCGCTGGAGTCGAGTTATTTATAAAAGTCGTGGTTCTGAACCGATTTTGATGGAATTCATGTTGTATTCAACTTGTATGATAAAAAATAGGATTTCATTTTTTTCAATTATTTGCTTCGTAGCGCTGGAGTCGAGATATACAGAAAAAAAATATACATTTTAATTGGGACGACGAAATATTTAACTTGGAAAATCTGCTATAACTATAAAGAAAAGTAGGAAGCTACGAAAACGAATGCGAAATTTAGGTGTCCGTTTCATTCTCAACATTAAAAACGTGTACAACAGAGTTCAAAAAGTATTTCATATACTACTAATAAATTTTGGGTGGGACGAAGTTCGCCAGGTCTTCTAGTTTAATATAAATCGCATAGTTCTATTTAGCATTTTTTGGAGTTTATCAATTTGTGTGTCGCTAGCTACAAAGGAGATCGTTGGACAGTGCGGCTCAATTAAAGATCTTTATATTAGAGTTTTATATCATCTTCCTAAATACTTACAAGATCTTTTCATAAGACCAATTTTTTTTAGAAATTTTATTAACTGTGTATTCAATGTGATCTACTAATTTTAACTTGTTATCTATATATACCTAGATACTTAATGACGTTTATTTCTTCGATTCTGTCATCCTTTTCTTTTAAGCTGTAGCTTCAGAGTTAACATTAAATGCCCTAGAAAGAATCATTAACTTTGTCTTTTTCACATTAAGTTTAAGTTTATTTACACATAGCCATTTATAAAAGCAGTCAAGATCTTCTTGCATATGTGCCATTGCATTAGGTAGGTTTCTGTCGCTGATCGTCAGGAGGTATCGTCAGCGAACAATTTTACCTTGCAATGTTTTAGATCGTGTTTCCGGTACACTCTCAATACAGAGATATTGAGAGGCCTAGTCTCCGTTCCAGGTTGAGAGGCGTATAGCGATAAAGTGCCGCCTGCCTCGGTTTCCTCAAATTGTCTACTAAAAGATTTGCTAGAGCCGTGGATTTCATCCTCTGAATCCGCTTGAGGTCGGTACCGCCATGACTTGCGCTCGCTGCTTGACTCCTCGAAAGTTAAAGTGGAATGAACTTCTCTACATGCCGCCGGCAACGTCCCTCCTTTTACAGTACTTTAGTTGATAATGCATGGCCAAGCAATTGTAGCAGTAGCGTCCGAGCAGTGCCTCGCGCAAGCTTTCCTCCGCTGTCTTCATTCGATAGACGGGTTGTTTAGCCTCGGGTTTCCGATCTAAGTTTCGAGCCGCCTCATTTATTGTCTCCAACTGTACGGGGAAAAAATACAACTTTCACTTCTAGGAAGACAGCGAAACCAATCGGAGCAGCTACCACTCCGTCAAATAAGGTAATTTTGTACATATCCATACACACAAAAAAAAATACATCCATCTCAAATAATCAAACTTATCAGTGGTGTTGTTTTCTTTCTTTATTTCGTGCAAACCATTAACTTCACATGGGAGCTTTACTTGCCCATTGGCGCGCCGTGTGAAGATTTGGTCTTTCGAGCCGGATATCTCTTGCATTTACTTTTGCATCGATGCTGTGTTCTCCTTCTAACACGTCAGCGACGTACATCCTTTTCGTAACGTCTTCAGCAAGTTGTAGTAGTGTTCTTATCGCATGGTAAGAAGAACAATTAATCCCTAAAGTGACCGTCTTTAGTTCGTAAAGACGGATCGGTTCGGTCGGGCTCAAACGAAAAATTATGCGCAGGTATTTAGAAAGTTTAAACTTTAAATGAAAGCGCGAGAAGTGCGATGATTCAAATGCAACGAGTTATTGAATGCGGTATCCTGCAGAGGATGACTGTGTATTGCAAATACCAACACATAAAAATAGCAATTTCACTTTGGCTCAATTGAAATCAAGGCGAAGCTAAAAAAACGCTTACACAACACAGTTAAGAAAGTTGTGTTGGAAAAAAACATATTACATTTTATATACCGCAAAGCTTATAACTTTCTTGAAACAGAAAAAATGCAAAGCAGCAGGTAAGCACTTAAATAGGCTGTAATGGCAAACCGTTGAAAGTTTTTGTAGTATTACCAAAGAACATAAATGTATAAGAAGGGACAACACGTTACGAGTATTATTAGCATCTACAGGGGCATGCTTCCTCTTTTGCTCAAGTTAATTTTTTGATTGGCTAAAGTGAGAAAGCAACCCCCTGGAGATTCACTCGTTGCTAATAATAACGTCTTGTCCCTTCCTTTACATTTTTGTTCTTTGGTACTACCGAAATATCAATCAAATTATTGGAATTGGGAAGCAGCAGACTCCCTGTAAGGTTACCTACATACATCCTTCCATACACTTTTAAAAAGTTTTCATTTGCATAGTATAAATATTGTTGGTAGACGGAATCAGAAACCCAACGAATACGCGCGTGTTTTGAATAAACAAAAAATTCTCGTAAGCGTTAAGGTCCACGTGACAGTATGTACAAAACGGTGGCGGTAAAAAATAATTTATTTATTTATATTAAAAAATATTGGCGTTATTTCTTTATTTAATTTGGATTACTATTTTTTAAAGCTTCAAACTTATGTAATTTTCACAACATATTAAAAAAAAAATGTTATCAAAATGTCTAACTTTTTGTCCAGAGTAGCAGCAAATACAAGTTAAAGGTAGCTACCGCCAATTTATAACAATATTTTTTTAACGTCGCTCTTTGGCATAAACAAACTATTTTTTTATTTGAAAGGAAATGTACAAAAACTTGATGGCCTTTTCTAATTTTTTCTTTGTGCTTAGATAGCGCTTGTTCAAAACCATAATTGAATTTATAATAACAAATTGCCTTAATTTATAAGGATATGTAATAAATATCTTGTAATTTAACCACCACTGTATGTGCATACATACAAACGCTTGCGCCTACCTATTGTTTGAATTGTGGATAAAGAAATAATTGCACTTGCAATGGTATTTGTTCTACGCTAGAAAAAGTTGACAGGTAGCCGGGATCTCAACAAAAACCATAATGTCCACTACCAATATCCCGTATCCCGGCATTACGTCTAATCACACCCCGGAAATGCAGAAAGTAGTGAAATTCATAGCCAATTATTGTATCATGAAAAATTTACCTGTCAAGGGCAAAACAAAGCCTTTAGAGAGTTCACAATCAGTGTTATTTGTCGTTTTCTATAGTCTGCTTTTAAAATAATAGTGGAACGTATGGATGCACTGTGCAATTTCGTTTACTATTGTATGAGTTATTCAGGCAATTAATCAGTAATAAACCGTTTGTAATAAATGTGAGAGGTCGGTTTCTTAAACATATTTATACGCACAATTCCATTTAACTTTAATTTACATTTTTTCATACAAAAATAAACCTCTAATGATTTAAAACAGAAAGAGCCGATCGAATAAAAATACCTTTCAGAGTTGTATTGAATTAAGACAATTTAACATGAGTAACAAAAATAACGAGTTTACAACTGTTGTGTTACGATAACACAATCGATTGTGATTTCCCTAGAATTTGTTTTGCCCTTGCCATTATAAATGTGCTGGATAATATCCTCCTCGAGTAGAAAATTAGCCTTACTATGAAAGCGATGTTAATAGAACTAACAACGAAGTGCCTGAAGTGGATAAGAGAGAAAGTCGCAAAGATAAATTGCATAAAGTTTTAACGAGCAGCTCGCAATTGTCCAATAATCAAAAGGCATACAATTTATCAGAAGGCTTGGTAAGAGAAATTGATAGTTTTTGTAATGAGGCGATAAAGGCAGAGGCTACAGAGAGCATTTAACTTATTGTCGACAATCCAATCAACAAGTCGAGAGGCCCAGCAATGCTTCTCCACTGCATATTTTAAATGCACAAAGTTAGGTCCAGGTTGGAGGATAACACACTTAAGGCTTTTATTTCTTTAAGATTTACTCAAAGTATTTCTTTTTTTAATGAATGGTAATATATTAATATTTAATATTAATATACAATCAGAGATTAAAACTAATTTTATGTATGCAGGTTTATTCGCTTCAATGATATGTATATTAGTACTTGAAGTATAAATTATTTTGTATGTTTGTCAAATTATACGTTCTTGAAAATACGAATAAATACATACATGGATTACAACAAATTGTTATCTGTGTTATATTAAGGTTATTTGGTATAATTCTATAATACAACGATTACAAACGTGTTACATTTTTTGAGAAATTAATAATTACGAATCAAAACTTTGAGAAATTCGGGATCCCGGGACTTTGTTTTCAGATCTCGAAAATCCTGGTTTTAATAAAATGCCAAAAATAGACATCCCTAGTATGTATGCACATCAAAGTAATTAAATGCTTAGAAAAGTACGCAATATTTTTATTTACTGAATACTTAATAAGTATATGAACAAATAAACTGTGCCAACATACAACCATGAGTACTGAGGTAAAGTGTGTGACATTTATTTATTTATTTATTAAAATGAAATATACTTATAAATAAATATATTACATATAAAACACAGCACTAGCTACAACGCCTTCAGCTGTTGGTTGTATTAAGATAATGATCTTAGTATACGTAGTAACAGTTTGTGTGTATTTTTAATACATGGAAAGGTTGTTACGGTTTACTAAATTTTGTTGGTTAATTTGGCTTTGGAGATATATTTGAAGATACTTGATATGTGTGTGACATGTGGTATGCATAACCGCT
This sequence comes from Philophylla caesio, assembly GCA_963971545.1. Lineage (NCBI taxonomy): Eukaryota > Metazoa > Arthropoda > Insecta > Diptera > Tephritidae > Philophylla > Philophylla caesio. The sequence goes on along the minus strand of OZ020607.1, from coordinate 52,827,668 downwards.
ATGCTAATAATATGTAGTATGTACACGTTGCGCAATACAATCGAGTTTAAAAAGACTTCCAATTTAGTTTGCCATTAGCTTACAGTGAAAACCAATCTGATCAGCTGTACTTGTTGCAGGGAAAGCTAATGCACTCGTATATGGTTCGGGACCATTTTTGAATTTGACCAAACTGCTTCGACTGAAATAATAAGTTATTTAGTAGATGGCTTAATATAATATAAAATAATATAAAAAAAATAAATAATGAATACTCATTAATGTTTCTGATTTTAATACAATAATTGTGTTCTCCACCTTAGTTGGTATTTCCAAACTTAGTCTGATTTTAAGTTCAGAAATGCAAGGCCGCTGTGGTCGAGTGGGTAGCGAGACGTTCGAGGTTCGAATCTCAGCCAGGGCAAGTCAAATCTTAAGCATAGAAACAGTTTTTTTCTAATAGCGGCCACCCTCCGGCAGACAATGGCAAACCTCCGAGGGTATTTCTGCCATGAAAAAGCTTCTCATAAATACATCTGCCGTTCGGAGTCGGCACAAAACAGTAGGGCTCCCCAGAAGCTCGGCTAAACGTAGAGCTATATAGTGTAAGTGCCAAATATATTATTATTAATGCGAGGATCGAGTAGGAAAAACTTGTTATCCTCTCTGACTATAATTTTCCGAGCCGTATACAAACAATGTTTGTGATTTTAGTGATTCAAAATTGTACTTTCATTATATAAGAATATATTAAGTATTCAAAATCTGCTATAATTTTTACATATTGGCTAACGGTATGTTTAACATAGCGCTGCTCTACCAAAAGTCAATTGTCCGCGCCTACATCAGCTAATATCAACTATGCAAAAAAAACCTGATGTTAGGTTATGACACTGTGTTTCCACGCTTATTCGAATCTTGGCTTAAAGAGCAAACTTGTTTTTTTATTTTAAAAATTTTTATTATTTTCGATTTATAATATTAACAATTTCTAATATCATATTCTTCAACAAAAAAACAATGACATCTTATAAATGTTTCCAAAAGTTCGATATATGCCAGTGATTGTAAACAACTTTAAAAAACATATTTTGATGTGTGCTGTTCAAATTACTTTTACTTATAATTGTTGTTATTTTTATGGTATAACAAGTTTTCTTCAAACTTCAACTGCTATGATAAGCTCCTATGATCGCATTCCCTCTCAAGTTTTGGTATTTTTGTATGCTTTTTTTTACCTAGAAATTCAGTTTTTAACTGCGGCAATAACCCTGTACAACAGGCAACAATTCCAATAGGTTTCTCAACGATTTCTTAAGCATCTGAGTTTGCTGAATCTGAAGTCAAAATGTTCGGGTAACCCAAGGCTTTCTCTTCGTGGTTTGTCGACATTTGTAAAAAAAAATTCTAAAATTATATTTCTGTAACAAAATGATTTTGAAGTCAAGGAATCATAATAATATATTTATTTTTGGATTTGACCGCATACAGCTGTTGCCTAGTTAAAATAATTGGAGTTTAATACATTTCCTAATCATTCAATAAATGTTTGCATTGATTGCTACTTAATATAAAAAACAGGGCATCGATAGCTAATTTGGTTGATGACCAACTGCCGCGAAAAGACAAGGTGGAAATTCGGATCCTTGTCTCGAAAAGAAGTCTGATGATGGTGAAGTGATATTCACCAAAATAGCTGATTATATTTAAATTTCGATTGTTTTTTTTTAACAAATCAATAAATATGTGTGCATTTTTTGCATTCCAATATACTTGTATTGAATAAAGTTTGTTTAAAAAAATAAATGAGAAAAAATGTACTAAAATACAAATTTTTTCTATGTACCATATTGGCATGCAAATGCATTAGTTACACTTGTTCAATGATAAACAAGAAATTTTTGAATTTTGGTTTTACAAATGGCGGTTTCTGTACAAACCTCGTACTGGTTTTTTATTTTGCCGCACCGTGTAAATATACAGCCCAATCACTGATTCCGAATGAACTCCCGTCACGAATTCGGGAAAAATGCTATCAGTAATTCCGACGTTTTCGTAGTTTGCATTGCCAACTGTTATGCTAAGTTCGAATGAGTGTTACCAACTCTTTACACGAAATTCAGCGGTTTTTTTGTTTACTTTTTTGACAGCAGTTGAAAGAAAATGCATATATTTTCACAGGCAAAGTTGACAATAATTATTTAAATTCAAAAATGTTTCCAACCCGCAAATCCTTTTTACCGTTTCCTCTTAATTATTGAATGTGTTTATGTGGTTGCTTCCTTTTCTCTTTGCTCTGGGTTCAATTTTGTGTGGATATAGGTTCCGTTGTACATAGCTTTTCTGGTCCAACCAAACCTCTTAAATAAAGAGAATAACGGAAACAAATTATCGTTCTACTTTTTATAATAATTCAACAAATTAGGAAACTTTTTTGCATTTACTTTCCAGGTGGTCGCGGTTTTTTTATATTATAGTTTAATGTACATTAGCACTTTATACTAGTGTTAAATTATGCATTGAAATAGACAGCACTTCCTTGTGCATATATGTTTCTTGACCTGTTGAAAAATATATTTAAATTCATGCACTATAGCCAATAATAAACACTTCTTACAATTTTAATTTATTTGTTGTAAAATATCCACTTAGTTCACTTGTATTTTTTTGTTCATTTGAATTATTATTTTTACTTCTCCCGATAAAGGAAAGCACTCGTAGATTATTCTCACGAATAAATGTCAAAATTGCATTTCACTCGGAATCCGTGATGGCTGATGAATTTCGAAATTTCGTAAGAATTTCGTGATCACGTCGGAATTGACGATAGCAATCTCCCGGATAGCCCTGACGGAATTCATGATAGGCCAGATAGTCTACTAGAAATCGCGGCGAATTTTGTTCCTCCCAAAATTTATTAGAAATAAATGAAAACCTTTTTGAACTCTGTTGAATGCATATTTAATACCTTTAATTGTACGAAATATATATATATATATGTTAAGGGACAACGTTGGAATTTTCGGAATGAGCACTTCCTGATTCTTAAATTTGGCTTTGAGTATTGTTTTGGCGAATCGTCAGCCTTTGTGCATTGCGATGTTTAATTTTCTGATCGATGACATAATGAATCCGGAATACTGTAAGTGCAACGTCACAGAAGGCGAATAGTATAAATGCATATTGTAATCCTTGCGCGAATAATTTAGCTAACATTATTATAAAACATAAATAGCCATCTCGCATTTTCACTCACCTGAAATTAAAAATCACAAACCTCGTAAAAAAAAATTCGTAAATGACAATTATAAAACTTGATCTAAAGCATTTCTTCACTTTATAAAGGAATATGAACTAAACATGCAAAAATTGTTATGTATACCTAACACTTAAAAAATGAATACTTCTATAAGCTATAGCTGAGTATATTGAGGCCAAGTGCTATTATGCAATTGCTTCTTTGAACGGACACTTTCGAATCCCATCAAGCCATTATAAATCCGACCGTAAATATGGTTTTTGGTAATAACTCGACTCCTGTGCCTCCTGACGAATAAATTCCTTTGATACTCTGTCTTCCTAGCTTCCTACTTTTTTTATGCTTATGACATATTTTCAAAGCTAAAAAATGCAGCTTTAAGGATCTTGAGTTGAGATTTTTAGTTTTCTCGAATTTAGCGCTACGAAGCAACTTAATTTTTCGCAAAATCTTATTTTCATCAAGCAAATATAACATAAAATGAATGCCCTCAAAATCGGTTCGGAAATCCGACTTTTATAAATAACTTGAGACCAGCGCCTCCTAGCTGAAAATTTTTAGACTAAATATAGGCTGCCAAATTCCAAATTAAAAAGTCTCTCTCAGGATGGGCTTAGAAAACCTATACCTAAATCTCTCAATAGCTCCATTTATAAATGGAAGTCAATAGCCTGTAGTTTACACTGAGATCGTTCCATTGAAGAATATTGGCATGAATTACATCTTATCCGTCAGGCTTCTTGATTGGTGAAAGCGTGACTCTCATAAAGCCCCTTATCTCCTAATCGGACGGAACAAGATAGACGAAAGTTCGTTCTATAAAAAATCAACAAAAAAAAATGAAACATTAAGACACACTCACACGCAATGAAAATCTTTCGCTTAATCTCCTCATTTAATTATGTTATACGCCTCAGCTGAGCAGCAAAACAAAAGAAAAGCTAATTTTGAAGTGACTAAAAAAAGTTTACTACAATTATTAACCATTTTATTTTCAAGTTAAGGTAGTCTAAGAATGATGATACCTTTATTTTTCTGTGCTAATTACTTTTAGAGAATTGCATTAAAAAGATTTACGCCGAGAACCTTGCTTCACTTTGTTTGCCACTAAAATCAATGCTGCTACGTTGAGTTCGCTTGTGCTGTGACTTTGTAAGCACAAAAAAAAAAATATTTACACAACAATTTGGTTCCCAGAAATCGTTGGTGTCGTATTTCACAACGGCATATACAACGAGCTCTTGTTATGCGATCACATTTGTTTAACCCAAATACTTATGTGAAGACTTACAATTCGAAGCGGTTCGTGCAAACAAAATCCTTTGAGATTCACTAAGCCAATTTAGTATATCACTGTCAATATCGTTTGGCCGAGTTATGCGGAGTTATTCAAGCTTGTAACTGTTTATTGTGCTTAGGGAATTGCAAAAGTAAACTTAACTAAACATAGTATATGCATGAAATAGAAAGCAAAAAGTTTAGGAATTCCAGCAAAATGTCAACTAAAACATAAAAATGTGTGCGCAAACAATTTTTGATCAACAAGGAAAGGATATTCTAAGTTGCTCACACTCTAAATATATATAAATAATAAAAAATGCAAAAAAAACAAAAATAGATTTGTAAATTGTTGAATAGTTTATGGTGTCACCAGAGCTTTGATGTTGCGCGTGAATTTTACATCGTCCACACAAAAATTAGTGCAACCCATTAGCTTAGGGCAGTCTCCTCATGTGAGTTAAAAAAAGGTGATTTTTCATGATTTTTTTTTATGACAAGGAAATTATATAAATTGTTTAATCGAGAGATATATTTGAGACAACTTTCAAGTAATACTCAAAAAAAAAAAAAATCGAAAAAGTTAAAAAAAGGCGGAATAATCAAAAATGCGCTGGAGCGTGTCGCTGATGAATTGTGAGAGTAAGAGAGTGTCCGTAATTCTCAACCGAAACAGAAATAATTTGTATCTCGTTATTTCTTATACTATTTCACTCTATATGAACCTCAATAAAGCGATAAAAAAATTTTTATTTCTCGTTTAGAATCTGGAAATTTAATTTTAACTCAAAATTTTTGTATATTTTTTTGTTAACATTATGAAAAACAATTTCAGTTGCATACAACTGTGATTCATAGTTTTACCGTAATCGTGTACATAAGTTGCATAAATATGATTTTAAGAAAAAACGTTTTAAAGTTTTGATACATTACTCCTAAAATACGTGGAATTTAAGGCTGTAATTTTAAGAGGATGTTAACAGATTGTTTTGGATTAGATTATGCTTTACATGAGAAGATCCCCTTAAAGAATAAATATAACTAAAAGCGTGCCTAAACTTATAAATAGTCCTTCATTTCTTGGGAAAAAATAAAAATCATAATCCATATTTTGCATTTATGGGGTAATTTTTTGGTTTTGAAAAATAATATTTTATCCATATTTTAAAACAAATACTCATCACATTTTTATTAATTGTGTGTTTGTAAAAGGAGAGGTTCTTATGCGATTAAAAACTAAATGTTTTTATAACTGCCAAATTATAAAAATTATTTTTCTCGTTTTAATTCTTCAAAACCCTGGCGGCATCATTAACTGTTGTAAATGCATTAACATAAGTACAATTAAATACATCACTGCGTCTTGTATGAGGTGCTTCCTTATATTTTCTATGAATAAAAACTTACTTGCTTATAACACTGTGGAACATTTTTGGGATTATTGTCTGGGGGGTGAGAAATTCCAAGTCAGGGTGATGGTACTAGGTCAGTATAGTAAACCCCTCAAAGGGTTTGGCGTTCGTATGTGTCAGTTTTTTTTTATGACCTTTTAAATTTTTTCCTTATCTTGATGTTTTTTCGCTTAGTTGTAACATTTTGGCAAAAACGTAGTTTAACATAACTCGAGAACCACTTGTCCGGTTTTGATGAAAAAAATTTAGAAAAATTAAGAATTACAGTTTCTCTAATCTGTTTCTATACCGTTTTCCTATATGTGCAACACTTTCGAAGTTAAAAATGAATGTATGAAGGGAAAAAAGTATTTTTTTCCTAAAAATTTAAATATTTTTTTTTTAAATTCATAAAAAATCCAGCAACACTGGTTCTGTAATGTTCACATAAAACATGCATTGTCATTATATATACTTCTTCTCTTTCTCACACTGGTTCTGTGATTTTTGTCATTCAACAAGTGCCGACGAACGCGAACAGTAAAAGTAATTTTTCTCAAATTTTTTAAAAGTGAACAAAAGAGAACAAAATATGGAACTGTGCAAGCCAGATATAAATAGCTTTTGCTACTGCTGATGTCAATATGTCTCAACACATTAAAAAAGGGGAAATTTCAGTACTGATTTTGTTCAAACATACGAGATGTACTTCAACCAAAATGTTATAGTGAACGAAAATTGGGTACCAAATATAGTGTGTAAAAGCTGCTACAACCGTCTAATGGATTGGAAAAATAGAAGACGTGAAAGTATGCCATTCGGTATCCCAATGACTTGGACTAATCCTGGCGAAGGTCACAATCCATTGAATTGCTATGCATGTGCGAATAAAGGAGCCGCAAAAAGGATAAGAAAATCGTATAATTACGTTGGTGTTGCAAGTGCCGCAACACCATTGCCTCATTCGGACCACATTCCTGTGCCAAAAGCTTCTAGCCCAGATATTTTCTCTTTTACGACTGCTCCGACATATCATGCACGTGATGATCCCCCATATGAGCCATCAGTATCCAATGAGCCAATTTTAATAAATCAAAATAAGCTTGATTCAATTGTTGCCAAGTTGGAATTAACACAGCATAAATCGGAAGAGCTGGCTTCCATTTTGAAATCAAACAATTTGTTGGCACCCGGTGTGAAAGTCACAGCTTATCGAAGTCGTCAGGCAACACTCCAAAGTTTATTCCTTGTGAATGATGAAAAAACTTCTGCATATTGCCCAGCTGTAGGAAAATTGATGAACGCAATGGAAATAAAATATGAAGCGGAGATTATTTATTGACAGTTCAAAACTCAGCTTGAAGGCGGTTTTACTGCATAAGACTAATAAAAAAACCTTCAGTTCCAATCGCCTATAGTACAGAAACTTATAAAAAAGGCGATAAATGACACTTTTTTGAATAAAAACAAATAAAAACAAATAGAAATTGTAATTCTTAATTTTTCTAAATTTGTTTCATCAAAATCGGACAAGTGGTTCTCGAGTTATGTTAAACTACGTTTTGCCAAAATGTTACAACTAAGCGAAAAAACATCAAGATAAGGAAAAAATTTAAAAGGTCATAAAAAAAAAACTGACACATACGAACGCCAAACCCTTTGAGGGTTTTACTATACTGACCTAGTACCATCACCCTGACTTGGAATTTCTCACCCCCCAGATTAGCTGTTGTACTGTGTAATCGTTAGAACAAAGAGGTTGGTTTCTTTTTAATTCGTAGCATATATTATAACATTAACAACTTTCCAATTAATAAAAATAAAGTCCTTTACAGCGGCATAGGAAAATTGACATAAACCCAAGCATAAGTAACATTTTCGGTTTTGAAAAATTCTTACTACGAGAATTACTAATTTCATTATCGAGAAAAAAGTATTTAATGCTGAGCTTATTTCCGTAGCATTTTTGGCGACCATTGCGAGACTAGACGGCAGGCAATGGCAAACCTCCGAGGGTATTTCTGCCATGAAAAAGCTTTTCATTAAATACATCTGCCGTTCGGAGTCGCCACAAAACTGTAGGTCCCTCCATTTGTGGAATAATATAAAAACGCACATTACAAATGGTAGGAGTAGCTCGGCCAAGCACTGAGCTATATAGTGTAAGCGCCAAAATTATTATTATTATTATTGCGAGACTAGTTTTTCATAATATTTTTGAATGAGAAAAGAGTTTTTGAGTCTTAAAAGTTCATACCATTAGAGGTCCATTTCGAGAATAGTGCGTGGTTAGTTTAAGACAATTTCGGCGCAAGGGAGCGAATCACGACACTTAATATCATATTACTTTCGATATGCTATTTGCAATTGAGATCACATTAAAAAAACCTTAATTTGGTTCAAATTTGGTACTGAAGAGTTCCGAAGTAGCACTGAACTGGTTTCGAAATAGTACTGAACTACTCCCGAATTGGTACCGACTTTTTAGGCCTAAAAACTTTTCTCACTCACACTTATCATCAAAAACTTTTATTATGTTAGTGTGAAAGAGCTACTTGGGGTATGCTTAAAGCATTGGTGATAATTGTTTTTCTTAGTTTTGTCGGGACAAAAAATATTATCGCTTTTTTAGTTTGCTTAAAAAACATTAAACCTGACTTAGTCTTTTTGAAGTAACAAAGAGTCATTGTTGTAAAATTATACTCAGCAAATAATGACGAACTGTATTTTAAAAATTAAAAACCAAAGTCGTAACGATAGAATAAAAAAAAACTTGTATTCAAATGCTAAAGGAGATGTACCGATAAACAAATAAAGTATACGCAAAGAGGATATGAAAAATTGGTTAATATTATTTTAGAATAATAAACATAAAAATTGAAAATGAGTATTTTGTTTGTGCAAGCAGTTTTGTAGCATATTTATTTTGATATAATAAAACGCAATTTTTTCAAGGTAAGCATGCGATGAATAACATAGATTGTGGAAGAGCGAAATCGTCAAAAATTGAAAAAAATCCATTAGGCGGATGAACCTTGCACATTGGCGAATTAAAAATGAATGTACTGCAAAATGGTATAACTGCTTCAAAAAAATATGTTAATTTGTTTTAAAAAAAATCAAAATTTTTTTAATATATTGCTTATTTTTTACAAAATTGTGTTTTATTTTTATTAATATTGTATGAAGGTTTTCGTAGAAAATGAAGTGAAACTTATTATAAAAATATTAGAAAATAAAAACATCAAAAATTATTAGTGAAAATTTATCAATTTGTGGGTGTCGTAGTTTCATTCATATACTCTAAGAAAATATTTACTTCATGTAAATTTCGGAACAAAAATAACATATATGTTGGTGCTTTTCTGGTATCGTAATGGCCGGGTTTGTACAAAAATACATAAATCGTAACATATCGAAGAATTTTTTGTGCGAGGAAAGTATTCATAAGTATTGGAAGTATTAGTTTTTTGTTAATTCCCCAAAAATATTTAAAAGTTTTTGCTTAAGAATACTGCATTATTTTAGTCGGTGAGATTGAATTTTAAAAAAATTTTGCTCTTTTAAATATAATTGTTTTTTATTTATTTTTATTATTCCTCTATTTTATCCGCAAATAAGGAATAATTCTTTTATGGCACTCATAAGCTTATCCTCATAAATTTATCATTTAACATACGTACATATGTGCATACAAATAAGTATGTACAGCTGTGTTCACAATAATAACTAGTGCAAGTTTCATTGGGTTAAAAAGGCGCATTTCCTTACATAGAAACTTAGATTTTCATGATGCGTTCTATACTTGCTGTATGTACACATGGGGCACTTTTCATTACTTACATTAATTGAAGGCGTGAAAAACACGAATAAAAAGAAAAAAATTAGACAGTTTGGAAAGCAATTTTTTTCTGGTACATTTTCACATTGTTGGTAGATTGGTAAAACAGGCCCTGAAAAAAAAAAAATAGTAAATATAATAAAAAAGGAAAACACATTAACGGAGCCTAAAAAGTATGTATTTTAAGAAGAATTAAATTTTTCTTATAATGCTTTTTTTCAACATTCTCAACAGTTTGTAGCAGCCTCAGGAGGTGGCAAACTACATTCCTAACAATACGTACAATCGCATTGGCAAGTGTTATTTCTCTGCATCACAATTGCTGAGAAAGCGAATTTCGTTATGGCTCAGGAGCAGTAACAATAGTCACATTTATACTAAGCCTCATGAAAGGTTCAATTTTGAAAAGGGTGTGCATGAAAAAGAAAGGAATTAAAAGGGTGTGGAACAAAAAGTTAAACAGGCCACGTAAATAATTGCATATCAAGAGCATTTTCTAGACAGAAGGGTTGGTTATCTATTCACCGAGGACAATGCCCAGCTATGTGAAAAAATCTTTCACAAATGAGCATACATATTTACATAACGAGGAGCTGTGAAAGCTATTTAAAAAAACGACTAAGCTGTGAAAATTTGAAATATCGTTGCTGTGTGAATAATTACCATAATTAGTTATGTCGAGTGTTGGAATAAAATAACTTAAGAAACACAAATTTTCAGTATTAATTTAAGCTTAAGTTATGTTTTAAATTAAATTAGCATTCATGAGTTCAGACTAACGCTTTATAAAACTAGCACTTTAAATATAACTAAAATTTTCCATACAAAAGTAAAAAAGTTAAAATAATTTTTCAGTTAACTCTTGAAACTGCTAATATGGAAATATGTTCGTTAATACTTAACTTATTCGCAACTTTCAATTGAAAATTTTAAGGTACATCAAACAAGGAAACAGCAGTAAAAATTATTATTATTTTTAAATTTTAATTTAAATGGCGCAAAGACCGATCGCTTTCCTCCCTCGGCCCCGTCCATCGTACTTCTTTGGTGGCGGTTATGTCAGCCTTTGCTCTGACGAGGGCATCAACTAACCGAGAAAAGGAACTCTCTCAATTAAGGGTCCGAGCATTCCAGGAGCATACCCTCAAATCATTCTCCTTTATACGTTCTCCGTGGTCGTTATTAAAAAACGGGGTTTCATTCGAGGCTTTGTAATTTGTAGAAAATAATATAAGCAAAATTTTGTTTTGCATTTTATTTCCTCTCTCTCTCTGAGGCTTTTGTGGCAGGGGAGCGGTACACTGCTTAATCCACAAGAAGGCTAATCCTGCTGGTTGCGCAAATTATCGCGGAAACAGTCTTTTAATTGATTTGATCTTATCCGTATGGCTTCTTAAGTGGTTAATATTTGATCGATCGGATATTCATAATCGGCAGATCTTGAAAAAGACCAGATATAGAAAAATTGTCACGGATTGCCTTTTTATTCTATCCAAAGTCCCATTCGATAGAACAAGAAGAAGCTGCCTTAATACCACAATGTCTTTTTTTGTATCCCAGCAAAATTAAAATGGTTGGAGAAGGTATCTTTGAGCAATGCCATTAGCTCCGTCTACCAAATGAGACTTCAGCCAGGAAAATTTCGTTAACCTAATGTTAGTGAAGACCATTTTGGGCCGCGGGATTATAGCGGTCAGGTAGCTCTTATTTACAAAGGAAAGTGCTACTGATGACAATTACTGATTTGAAATATTAGAGAACTTCTTTTGTTATAAGCCAGAAACAACATCAATAACAATGTCAGTCTTTAAATCTAGTTTAAAACCTCTTTTGCAAACAAGTGCCCGGACGTACATAGAAGGCAAATGAAAATCGTATTACTCTCCCGATGAACTAATATCAAACTCACTTTGTTTCACTTTCCCCTTGTCATGTTGCATTACACAAAATCACAGGCAATGACGTCATAAAGTGAAATGGCTCTTGGAGTGTTCGAGATAAGGATTTTTCCAAAGACCGTCATAACACTTTATATTTTTGCGATGTGGAATACCGCAAAGGTTGGAAAGATGAAATGTACGAGCTTTACAAAGACCTCGAAATTGCGTAGTTAATTAAAATCGAGCGGCTTTTCTGGCAAGGTCATGTCGTGCGTTGAAAGCGCTACAGCTCTGCTTAACGACGCATTACCCGGTTGTATGAACATAGGAGGTCTTACTGTGCGTTGGAAAGACCAACCGATAAAGGACTTGGATATATTTGGTGATTCAAATTGACGACAGTAAGAGATATAGAAAGTGCTGGTGCGTTTTGGTTATAAGAACCATAATTGGTTGGGTGGTTATATTGCCTATTAAGATATATATGTATATGTAAGTAATGGATATATTGCTTAAATAATCTTGTAATAAGTATAAAAAATTAGCTTTATTACAGTTGCCACGGCCACTTATGATTAAATTTTTGTAACTCAATTACGGTGATAGGTAGCGACACAAAATTTGATATACATATTGCCCTTGATATTACTTTTATCATAGTAAAATATTTTTGAAATCAGATCATAACCACGCCCACCTCTCATATAACGGACAATTTTAAACATGCAAAAACTCCGTTTTTTCGGTATCCATTAAAGCAAATTGAGTGAAATTTGGTATTTGGGGTGATTTTAAGTAAAGAAACTGTGTATTTATGAAATTTTGAAAAAAAAAAACGTTGCCACGCCCAATTATGAAAACATGTTTGTATCTCAATAAGGCTGTTAGCTATCGACACAAAACTTGGAATAAATGTATTGTCCTTGATAGCGGTCTTACTATGGCCAAATATTTTTGAATTCGGACCATAAACACGCCCACCTTCAATATAACGGAAGTAATTAACATATTCATATTAATTATTGTTTTTAAGAAATTAATTGTAAATTTTAGTACTATGTATATATTAATAAATTAATGCAAACACTACAAACTACATCTTACAAAAAATGTGTGTTTGAATAATTTTTCTTTCTATGACTTATATCAAAACATTTTAAACTTTAAATTTTTTATGCTATGAATTATGAGAATAACATAATATTCCAGTCATAATACGCACTTATGTTTTCAATGGTAATGAAATTCTATCAAACTCCGTTCAAGCAATAAATATAGTGCTTATACATAATTTTAATTGGATTAAAACGACGTCTACCTCTCATGAGATTTCTTATAATCTGAAAATGCAATATTTCAGCAACTCTAATACCAATTTTTTGTCCAATTGGCTTTAATAAAAATTTGGCAATGGGCGTGATCCCGACCATACCATAAAATATCGCGAGGGTATATAAAATTCGGTTTCGCCCGAATTTAGCTTTTATTACTTGTTTCATATAGAACGTTGTGCACACTAAGTTTTCCACAAAAGAGCAGCATTGTTTTTTAAAGCGCAAATATGGAATACTTTTTTTAAATTAGAAATTATTTTTGAATCAAAAAATTAAAGTGCAGTTTACCAAAGGACTGAATAAACCTTTCCCTCAACTAACTCAATAAACTTAATATTACAGAAGTGTGCAAAATCACGTTTGCACTAATCCATAATGTGTCAAATGCTCGTAAATAGTTTGAAACGACATTTGTATGAGATTATGTATGCAGTATCGTGAATGCCACTGCAATATATACTCGCATATACATACATACAGTGTGATCATTATATATTCATACAAAAATAAAGTAGGCTTTAGTAATCAAAGCTGTATTTGAAAAAGTTAAAACGGCTAACAATTGTAATCAGGGACCAAATATAACAGTTATTTATGAAAACTGTCATTAAAAATTTCACTATGAAGGAAACGTTCTACAACCAAGTGATTTCTTTTTTCACCGATAATTGATTTAAATTTTATAAATCTAAAATAACAATTATTTTTGATTTTTATAAAAATATTTACCATTAAAAATTATTATTGAATTTTATTTTAAATATCTTTTGATAACAGTTATTGAATACTTTTATCTTTAAAATTCCGCAACAAAAGTCAGTACAGGACTTTTATTTATAAAAATCATGAATATAAATCAGTTACTGACTTATTTTCTAAGTCATACTTATAAAAGTCTTTTGTATAGTCATAGTAAATGATACATAAGACTAAAATCGCTTTACGCTGATTTATATACTTATGTTTGTAAATATGAGAAATGCAATGAAATAAATATACCATATACATAAATATGTCTGATTTGTTCGAATATTATTGTTAAGCTGATCAATAATAAAATTATCCTTCCGTTTTCCAACAACTTATTTCCTGCGAAAAATGGTGACGACTTTTATAAGTATGACTTAAAAAATAAAAGTCTGTGGCAAATTTTGATGGACTTTGATAAACAAAATTCATCAACTGACTTTTATTGATGATTTTTAATTAAAATCTTCAATAACTGTTATCATAAGACATACAAAATAAAAATCAAAAATAACTTTTATTGGTATTCTCTTTTAATAAAAATCAAAAATAATTGTTACTCTAAATTTGTAAAATAAAAGTCAAACATAACTATTATTTAGAGAGTAATTAAATAAAAGTTCCAAAATAATTGTTAAAGAGCGATTTTTATAATAAAAATAGTAACTGTTACGGTCCCTGATTGTAATAACGAAGTTTAAGAATTTAATAATCTAATTAATTTATTGTGTGGCATTTATTTGCAACAAAACCCTTAAGCCTTTTTTTTTAACTAAACCAATAAATTCGTTGTATTTGTAATCGCTTAGTTTCTGCCCCATATCATCCCAAATGCAAATGTCCAAGGGAAATTAACCCCTACTCTACCGTCCACGTTCGTGCACCCTGGGCAACGTGAGCAACTCAGTTGTGAAATGGGGTAACCAATCAGTGTGGAATCTTGGGTCACTGCTAATAGAACTCAAAATTGTAATCCCCAGCAATGGGTTGTGCGTTGAGTTTGGGACATGCCACGTAAAACAATAACTCCAATGAAAATACACGTAAAGCCTCTGATAACGACCTCCCCACACGTTGACGACACCCGCAAACGGAACAAGGATATGCTTCTGAAATTTTCGCACACTCTATAGGGAAGGTGCCTTTATCCAACTGCTGGATGTCCTGCAAAAATTTAAGGCTGACATCACTGCACTTCAGAAGAGGCGATGTACTTTCATAGTAAACGAATTGCCACAATCCTTAAACAACGTAAGCTTGATTTTTGGACACGTATCGAGGGAGCGGAAAGATGATGAGACCAAAGATAAGGTGGGCAAAAAAGGAATTTTTGGTCCAACAGTCGGACAATGCAGCCTTGATGATAATACATCCACCAAGCCACTTGAGTTTCCCCTGATCAAAGAACGCGAAAGCAAATTTATCACGTGGTGATAGACATGAGATACGATTCGAGCGTGCTTGATGCTCGTTCTATTTGAGAAGAAAGCGTTGACCCCGGTCATTACTTTGTTGTAGCTAAGGTCCGCATGCGCCTCTCTGCAATCAAGAACGCTCATCAAGTGTCGCAACGAAAGTTCGACGTCGATAACCTGGAATCGCAACGGACAACTGAGAATTTTCATTCTCGACTCTCAAT
The DNA here is from genome assembly GCA_963971545.1 of Philophylla caesio. Lineage (NCBI taxonomy): Eukaryota > Metazoa > Arthropoda > Insecta > Diptera > Tephritidae > Philophylla > Philophylla caesio. Next base: position 52,812,320 of record OZ020607.1, on the reverse strand, counting down.
CCTGCTAAAGCAAGCAACTTCTTGTCAGCGCCGAAGAAATATAGGGTGTTTTTTTTACAGGTTTGTTTTTCGAATAGAGATAAAACTGGCATTTTGTCTTCAAATCTGGCAACTCTAATGTCATTTATGTTCAGTTTGGTTTGCCATTTCATCATGAACAGGTTGACAAAAGAACAACGCTTGCAAATCGTGCAAATTTATTTCGAAAATAATGGTTCAGTTCGCGAAGTTTACCGTGAGCTCCGTCCATTTTATGGTCGACATAATCGTCCATCAGAGCAATTAATTCGGTTAACCATGGATCGTTTTCGCACTACGTTTACTCTATGTGATAATACGCATCCGCAGAGACGTCGAACAGTGCGCACCGAAGAAACAATTGCCGCTGTAGAGCAAAGTGTTGAAGAGGACCCGAATGAATCGATTCGCCACCGTGCACAGCAATTGGAGCTTTGTCCATCAACTTTATGGAAGATTTTGGCTTGCGACCTTACAAGATCCAGCTTGTGCAAGAATTAAAGCCGCGAGACCATGCAATGCGTCGTGATTTTGGTGTATGGGCCGAAAATGAGATTGATCTCGATGCTGATTTTCATCGCAAAATTTTGTTCAGTGATGAGGCTCATTTTTGGTTGAATGGCTACGTCAACAAGCAAAATTGCCGCATTTGGAGTGAAGAGAATCCACATGAAACCCTTGAAACGCCATTACATCCACAAAAACTGACTGTTTGGTGTGGTCTATGGGCTGGTGGAGTCATTGGGCCATACTTCTTCCGCAATAATGCTGGAGAGGCAGTTACCGTTAATGGAGACCGGTATAGAGCCATGATAACCGACTATTTTGTTCCCGAATTGGATGGCATGAATGTGGATGAGTTGTGGTTCCAACAAGACGGCGCTACATGCCACACAGCGCACGTCACAATCGATTTATTGAAGGAAACATTCGCTGAGCGCATAATTTCGCGGAATGGACCTGTCAATTGGCCACCAAGATCGTGTGATTTGACACCATTGGATTATTTTCTTTGGGGATATGTGAAGTCGCTCGTCTACACCAACAAACCAGAAACGTTAGGGGAATTGGAAGCCAACATTCGTGGCGTTATTGCCGACATACGGCCCCATATGCTCGAAAAAGTGGTTGAAAATTGGACCTGTAGAATTGGCTTTATTCGAGCCAGCCGCGGCGGCCACATGCTCAAAATCATATTTAAACCTTAATGGCATAAAATTATCCTTCTAATAAAGCCAAATTGATGGACCTTAAAACGATTTTCTTGTGTTTTATTTCAATTCGAAGTTCTATACCCCTAAAAAAACACCCATTAGCTTGTGTGATGGCGAGTGCCGCGACGCTGCTGCGGAGGAATACGAAGCATACAAAGCCAATCTGCAGTAAATTTTCACACGTGCAAGAATCGAACTATTCGAAGTGGGATGCGAGACGTATTTTCAAGAGGAAGACCCGAGAGTCGGAAAGGGGTAAGTGAGAAGAGCTTGAGATGCTAGCAAGCCGGAATGCGGCCCGAAAATTATATCAGAAAATAAGGGAGCAAACAAGTCATTTTATGACCGACAGTGTTGATAGACGTTCAGAGGACACTTGAGGTATGTAGGGATCACTTCTCAACGCTACTGAATACGAATTTTGAGGACGGGTTTGAAGTAGAGGAGCCAAGAACAATCTTAAGATATGAACAACAAATCCCCCCACTCGACCAAGGCGAGGTGTGAAGAGCACTAAGGCGGTTTAAGAACAACAAAGTGCCTGGGACAGACGGTATACCAGCTGATCCGCTTTCGACAGCACGACGCCAACTGTTCTTACCGCGAAGGCATTCGCGAGATAAAATATACCCTTTTGGATTCTAACCGCGCGAGACTTCTGGTAGTGAGGACACTTAACATTGGTTACATTGTAGATTTTGCACCAATACCTGCCTGAGCAAAAAACGAAATAAATACGGAACAACAGACCTTAACTAAACATAACGAAAATTGACACTGAAGATGGTCGCCGAAACCGGTTGCTCTCCAAACCAAACTTGACAAAGGATGATGGAAAATAGTTCCAACAAATATCAACAAAATAATAACACTTGTTTACAGGTGCTACTTCCGGCTCGTTAAGCAATTGAATAGCAGAGCCCTTTCTCGACGAGCGAAAATCTCGCTCTACAAATCCCTCATCGTGCCCGTCCTTCTATATGTCGCAGAAACAAGGACGATGTTTATGAGCAATGAAAATACTGATGGAATGATGAGCTGTACATAGTCAAGCGCATAAAAAAAATGCTCCGGTGAAAAGCCTTCGAATCGTCACCCATGGGGGGAAAACGAAAGCAAAGTGCGCCCACGAACACACTGGAAGGACCAGGTGCAGAAGGACTTGTCTTTAGTTAATGTGAATAGTTAGCATAACCTAACGAGGGAGAGAAAAAACTAGCGAAGTTTTGTGTGGGCTGGTGCTCCATCCTGGTGGAAACAGTAAAATTCATTTTGAAACATTTGCTCAGCATTAAACTTCAAATGGTTCTGCATGGTTCCTTCAAATACTAGTCTACGTTAATTTGTCAACAAAAAGCAGCGGCAATACACCTTTTCGAGATATTGCATCCCAAACCATAATAGATGGGGAATTTTGGTTCCTTGGGACATGTTTCTTCTCATAAGGGATGTCATTATTATATAACTTGTTTAAGTGGTATTCTCAGAAGTTATTTAAAAAAAAATCCCCCAGTTTACTAAGTTGATTTTTAGATATTTTCTTTTCAAGTTTTGTATGAAAATATACTGGTCACACTGTACATATGTTATTGAATGCAACAGTTTACAAATGCTTTGAATATTGTTAAACAACCCGTAACCCACAGAAGAGTAACACCACATGTTCGAGCACCAAACTACTGACATTGCAATAGCGAATTTGCAAAATATTGGCAAAAGCAAATGAGAATTTGAGCACATGCAGACACAACATGCTGGTTGGCAAAATGAAGAATATACTTATGAAACATACCTGAATAGTAAGAATGCAGAACTAAACTGTCGTCTGAGCAAGGATCAGTTTAAGCTACGTTCCGATTTTTATACCATGCTGGTCTTAGCTGTGGGTTGCTGCGACTGTAGACACGTAAACAAAAAATAAAAAATGTTTAAAACAGCCGCCGGCGCTATTGTTATTTTTTAATTTAAATTAAATTTTAAAGATTAATAACACATACATGATATACATTTTTTTGTGCCGTTGGCGCAAAGAAAGAGAATTCGGTTGAGAAAAAAAAATTGTAAAAGGAAACAAGGACGTGTCACAGTTCTCCTAGAATTATATTTTTAAATGTGATTGTAATTTTTTTTATATTACAAAGTACAGAACTAAAAATAAATTCCACAAATTCAGAAATTTGTAATCAGGTTTTTCTTAAATATGCAGTATTGAAGTCAATGGTTGAACCGAATTCTTTTTATTTTCTCTTTAGGTGTATTTGTGTTTGCGTTTACGGCGTCTATTGTTAACACGGAAACAAAGCACATAAAAGTTTTGACAGTGCACGTCGTAAAAGCAAAAACAAATTACATGTTAATGTTGTTGCTGTCTATGTTTGAATTGACAAAGGAATTAAGTTGGATTTTAGACAATTTTTTACTTGACGCTCTTCCGAAATTTTGTCCATAGAAACTTTGGTAATTCCGTTTAACTGTTTAATTTCGAATTTTTTCTGAAAAGTTAGGATAATATAAAAATCGACAGTTTTTATTGAAGAGCTACAACAATAATTTGTACTTCACTATTTATATGGTGGTACTTAAAGATACCCAAATTACGTTTTACGGCAAAGAGGAGTATGTATTTACATATATTGTGTAAAATTTTTTTTTTATAATTTCTCTAAGACGGCGCTTGAAAAGTTGTAAAGCGCTGCTTTGAAAGCGTGTAAACCAAATAATGTTTGGTTTTTTAATCTAATAAGAACAAAAAAAAAAAAAATTTGAAACAATTTCGCTTTACTTCTCAACTTTCATGAATTCATTGGCTTTAATGGATGGATGGATGGATTTGGGGTACGCCGGAAAACCCAAACATGAGTTTACCAAGCTCTCAGACTTTGTTACCCATTGTACTTGAGGCCTGTAAAAAAGGATAAACAAGATGAGGGAGAAGGGGTGGGTGGGGAGTCATAGGAGGTAATTACTCCTCATCAAACTTCCCCGATTCTTTAACAAACCTGCGTAGTCCGCTGAGGGAGAAAGAATTTATCTTGTTCATTCTCAAGACATCCGACCCAAAGATATGCAACCTGAGAGAAAATGCTCTGTCCTTTCCTGGTCCTCAATGCAAAATGCGCACAGCGGATCGTTGATGATACCTATGGTGACCATGTGTTGCCCCCATGGATTTTGCCCCGTATTCAGTCCTGTCAGAGCTCGCGGCTCCCTCCTCCTCTGGTTGAGGAGACATTTCGCCACTATTCTGACTGTCCTTTTCAGAAAGCACTTAGTTATTTTGCCGGAGTCAGTACTGCACCAACGGTCCTCATGAGCTTTGCTCATAAGTTCCCTGATGTACCTGACAGTTCCCGCCATACTTGGCCCGATGATTGGTTCCGGTCCAACTGGACAGTCAGAAGACCCGCTGTTTGCCAACTCATCGGCCAGTATGTTACTTTGAACACCACAGTGTCCCGGCACCCACACAAGCTCTAGCTTATTCTGTCTTGCAACGGAGTTTAGCCTTAACTTGCATTCCTATACGATTTTTGAAGAAACACGAGTGGTTTCCAAAACCTTTAGGGCAGCTTGACTGTCACTATAGACCTTAATACGGTATCCTCTCCAACATTCGCCAACTATCGAGTCTGCTAATTTAAGTATTGCGAAGACCGCCGATTGAAACACCGTAATCATCTGACCCAAAGCAGATAATCCTCAGAAGTTGCCCTCCAGATGCCAGCCAGCTCCAGTTCCATTATTAGTCTTGGAGCCATCAGTGTTGAAAGTTTTTACCGAGCTCCCCAGAAGAGTATCTGGATCTCTCCATTCCTCCCTTGTAGGAAAGCTGACGGCGTACTTTCTCCCGAAGGAGACCCCCGGTATCATTTTGTCATTTGAGGCCATAAGCAAAGGGTATTCCTCTGACACCCTTCTAAACAACTTCCTGTGTCCGAAGCTCCTGTCGTCTTGCCACAGACCGTAAGCATGCAGTCGACACATCGTCTTTATTGCCTCCTCCTGGATCGCTAAATCCAAAGGCAGCAAATCCAACAGAGTATTAACAGCCACGCCTGAGGTTATCTGTTCAGCATAGAAACCGTGGTTTTCCCCATGGTTCTACGCCACCACACCACAGCAGAGTACGTGACTATCGGTCTGGCTTAGTTTGAGTAAATTATTATATTGAATTTTATTTAATGTGTACAAAAATTGAAAGCTCCGCTTGGTCATTGCTTACTGGTGCTGTTTACTGTTCACTGGTGACCCCATGATGCGCACTGCCGCATTCCTTTTAGATCTTTATGCTCGCATGAGGCATCTCGATAGTTTATTACCGTTTTAGGTATTTGCGAAAAGCCAGATATGCTGGGATAACTATGCAATGTGAATTTTAAATTGATGCAGTCGGTCACAAGCCAAGTACAAATACTTTAGAGAGGAACAATGCAGCAAAGATGCAAGGACTAGTATGTCGCTTCTTAACTAGTCAAGTCACTTTCGCCACAGCTACACAAACATACTTTGCAGATGTTAAGCAACACCTTTATGAACATCGCATTTTATTTATATGTGCGGAGAGACGCGACGCTTGCAACTAATTTGAAAATTTTCGCCGAAAATGTTTTCTTACAAATAGCTGCAAATAAATTAGAAATAGCAGCTGTGACAGATGCAGAAACATAGTTAAGGGTGTCACCTTAATAACAGTTTATTTTACTTTAGAAATTTTCTGGGGCCATTTTCGACGCGGGCCTTCAATTGTTGCCTTTTGCATGTGTTAGCTGGAATACATTTTCGATGTCGATTTCATATGGTTTTTTCGATTAGGTTACGAAAAACGCAGAACAATTGTTCGATTTGTTATGGCCGCTAAGACACTTTGCGCAAACAATGAATTCACGCAGTGTGTTTATGGCGCTAGCAACATGTTGCTAACGAATATGCGCACACCACCCAAAGATCGCCATTATGAAACATACAAAGTCCACTTGTCATAACAGCCATGGTAGAAAAACTTTTAGGCGATTTTAATTTATATTTTTTAAGAGTTCGCCGCTAAGTTGACTTCATAGGGAATTAATTCCTTTTGAGTGGAGGCGAAGCGAATTTAACAAGGTGGTGTTGAGGCGACACCTCTTTTTTTGCTTTGTTTGAACTGAATGTCGAATTGCTTCATTCTGGTTAGCTGGCGATATTAATGACTTCAGGCTTTTGACAAGCAGTTTATAAAAAGCAAAAATTTAAATTATTTAATTTTGAATTGTTTATGAGATTTTTTTGGGAATAAATTATAATGAAAAAAAAACAACAACAATACTAGAAAATCATCACCTCTCCTTATCAGGCTTCTTTCTTCGGCCTTAAAGCTCATAAATAATTTAAAATGAAATTGTTTTATGGCCAAACAATAACAAAAAAATATATTTACGTTTTTTACTTACTTGTTATTTACTAAGAATGATAGATAACGAGATTACGCAGTCCCAAAAATTCTGACGTCAGTGCAGCACCTAGTTGTGAATATGGCGGAGCGAAAAAGTAGAAAATGAGAAAACATAGAATTAAGCAAATTTTACATAGAGCGAGCCATTTAAAGTTTCATCGTTTCATTCCGATATTCCTCTATGTTTTATTCATATTTGTGAACATAAGAAAACAAAATTAAGTCTTGAACTAAATTAAGGTGCAAACAAAAAACACAAAAATAAATTAGCAAATATTATCATTTATAATATTAAGTACTTGAACCATGTGAAACACGTGCAAGGAAATGGCTTGTTTACAAAAGGTACTGACGTCACATCTGTCAAGTTCGGCAAAAGCAAATTAGCAGCACCCGGAATACGTCATCTTTAGTTTGCTGTATCGTGACACGCAACCGTCTTGTTAAATACGAGTTGATTACGGCAGAAAGACTCGCAGGCGATAACCACAAATTTTTGTGTACATAAATTCTTGACATGTCTCTCGCCCCATTATTTAAAATAATCATTTTGCAAATACTTATGTATGTTAACTTTCTTAAAAGTGAGTTCAATATCGAAAATAAATTTATGCAACACAATGATTTTTTCTCTTTTTAGGGCTAGTTTCAAGTATATTCGCTTTAACTCTATTTAAAATATTGCTTCGGAGTCTTAGCGTGCCACTTCAATTGACGCACCCTTTACTTTCATGCAAGTACGTACATATACTCATACCATACCATGTCTACGCGTTGAGAATAAAGTATTTATTTGCTTGGCGACAGTCGCGCGACATAGTTTTTCTTCTTCTTAATCTTTACGGAACGTAAATAAATCTTGCGCTCGATAAGAAATTTCAAGCATTTTTTACGCTTACCGACATTGTTTTGCTGAAACGTTGGCACGCGGACAAGTTGTAAATCGCTTCAGTGCGCTCTTTTAATTTATTTTTATTTCAACTAAGTTAATTTTGGTTAAAGACAAAAAACAAAAAAGAAAATTTATCTAATCTAACAGGATTATTTTTGAATAAATAAGCGCTTAATAGTGCAATTTGCAAAATCAGTAGTAGGAACTAAGTTTTGTGTATGTAAAGTATATCAATGTGTGTTCAGATTTTTAAAGCCTATTTGCTTCATATGTTGTTGGTAGAAATGAGCTGTTTTTTTAGTTTTTACGCTTTAACATTTCGTTTTTATTTGCAAGGCACTCCACGACACATGGATTAAAAATATTGTGCAGTAAATCAAATCCACACATATATTCGTATGTATGAATATATGATATGCAAAAATCTGGTTAACTGCATTGAGGCCTTAAATTCGTTTTTTGTTAGTGCGCCTTTCATAAATTTAAGTTAAGTTATTGGCATATTTATTTGCCTAAAATATTTGCTTCCAAATGCTAGTGAGAACTACTGTGACTAAAATGAATATTCAACCACAAAAAGTTTTCACTAACGCAAAGGAAATTTTCAATGAAAGAAAAATTGATACTCAAATTTTGTAACCTTAAAGGGTAACGTTTTTCTATATTCCTAAGTCCTTTTTGTTTTCGATTTTTTATATAAAAAAATAAGTTTGCAACAATACTCTTATTAAAAATAGAGCCTAGCAAAAAATAAAAGACAGAGTCTAGTTATTTTTTAAGTTTTTTGTACATTATATAGCAATTTTTTTTCAGTCCATTTTTTTGTCTTAAAAAAGTACAGGAAGTATTAACTAAAAAAAAATGCATAGCTTTTTCATTATAACTGAAAGAATTTAAATTATGCTTCAATACGCAGCTAAGAAGAAGAAAAAAAGTCTGAAAAACTATACATTTGTTCAAGAGACACAGATTTCATTTTTGTGTTCTATACATAAAAAGCTATTGCATTTTTTGCAAACAGTTTATATTATTCAGTCTATTTTTTTTTCCTTAACAGTTGAACGTACAGTGGCACTTTGGTTTGAATAGTTTTGACTTTTAGTCTCAATTTCATATTAGTCCACTTAACAATTTCATCCAATATTTCGTCGCATACGAATTGTTGGAAAGACGATAAGGGAACAGTTAAGCTACTTGCTTCACGTGTCAGTCCACCTCTTTGATGGACACGAATTAGTGCAAGCTCAAAAACTCTTTCCCATTTATGTTCACCATTTCTTTCTCGAAGTGTCGTCAAAGAAACATTAATAATGTTTAAATTACGAAGCAAAATTAGTGGCACGTCATCTTCCACGTCGCCAGTATTTAGTGCAATAATTTCATCGTTGTCGGATTTGTATTCTGCCTCCAAAATTACATCCTCTTCAACCTCATCTTCAAGTTTCTCTTCGATCGGTGAATCAAAAACGGAGTCGTCATAAACATTTACGAATTTTTATATTAAATCATTTGACATTATCAAATTTCGTTATTGCTAAAGAGGGTAAAATATAACCAGCGAATGGAGAGAAAACGGAAAAGTAGCAACAGTGTTCGTCGAGTCGACGAAAACTACCCGTTTGGGGTTAAACGCTCGCATTAAAAACTTCGAAATTCGAATAGTTCGCTTGTATTTTGAAAATTTCGTATTTTACAATTTAAAGCAATTGATAAAATATGTTTTAAACTTTCAGCAATTTTAAAAGCAAAATAAACGGATACATTTTTCTGACTCTGCTGCAAATGCCGTGGGTCTGGGTAATTTTTGGTATTTTATTTACAGCAATCGATGAAATGCTTTTGAAATCCACCAAATGATAGTGAAATTCGAAAGAACTCTACGATTTAGACCGTCATTGACCGTTAGCGAAGGAAATGGTTGGTAGATTTTTTTATGGCTAAATAAACAAACGTTCACCACGGAATATCTTTTATAGTTAAGTTCACTGATGGCACTTTAGTTGCAATACTCTAACGCATGCTCTTGTGAAACTAAAGTTTAAGTGTTACATTTTTATTAATAAAAATAAGTTAAAACGTTGATGCTTTTTTGAGCTTTTACAAAAATAAAAATTTCGAATTAAAAAAAAAAAAAAAAATGTGTTATTAGTTTATACAAAATATATTTATAAAATAATACCATTTTTGTTCCTATAACCTTATTTTGTAAAAATGTATGTAGTCTTTGTAGAACTAATGAAGTTTAAGCAAATTTCTTGTGTAAACACTGCACTCTGAGCACTCTGAAAAGAATAAATTGAGAAACTGAATGCTATTCAAATATTATTAATAACAGTACACATAAGAAAACAATATATTTTTTAATCTGCAACTGAATGCGCCTTTGCTCCAAGTTGCTGTGTACATTTGCTCTATAAATATGTATATGTATATCTTTTGCTTTACAGTTATTCTTTTATTTGCGTTTATGTTAAGGCACATTAAACAGGTAGCAGGATTAAGAAAATTTAACCCCGGCGTTCATTTGTTGTTTATATTGGTCCATTAAACATCAAAGCAGAAATATCTAACTTGGCAAGCTTGACAGTTCAAAAAGTAAATTATTTATTGTTTATTTAATTCAAGAAGAAGGCGAACTTGTACTTTATTGAGATGACAAACAGATTTAGAAAAGAAAATGTTGACTTCCGAATGAAAGTGTCTACATAAAAAAATTGTCTGCTGCAGGTATTTAAATACGTTGAAATTAACAATTAGCATAGCAAATAGTTTTAACCTTCGTAAGGATGAACCAGACCGCGAAATTTGTTGATATGGGCATATAAGGATTTGGTAACGATTTAACATTAGTCGACACTTCGTTCTTTAAATAGACATTGGTTTTGGCGATACTCAAATAATGTCACGAACGCTGGATTGGCCACATATGCGTAGTATTTGTCGAGCTGTGGATATACAGCGCAATTCGGATACACTATACAATTGAAAAATCTATTTCCGATAGTCTCAGCTCTGTACGTTTAGCGCTGGTTTCTGCCAAACATGTTAATAATTTTCAGGCAAGTCATATGTCTTTATATTAAGGAAATATTGTTAAAGCGTTTACAGTGTAGTGAAAACAATAAAAGTCAGTTTTATCAAACTGTCGAAATCGCACTTAAGATCAAGGAAATACTCAAAGATTGTAATATCGACGTAGAACTCTGCAGGGGCCAAGGATACGACAATCGGCTTGCGGTGCGCATACTGTGCATCCCTGTGGCGTTCATGCAATGGAAACGAATGCAGAAGCGAAAACCTATTTCGGTAATGTCGAAAAACTTTACAAGATATTTGCTTTCAGTCCATCGAAATGAAAAATTCTTGTGGAGACAGCAAACCTTTCTCTCCATGGAATATCTATCACAAGGTGGAGTGCTAGAGTTGAAGTTGTTCGCCCACTAAATAAAAACTATCAAGGCATCGTCGCTTCCTTGCAGAAAGTTCTAGAAATTAATTTACCATCCGAAATTCAGGCGGACGTTATCAGTTCGCTAATATGGCTTCAATCTTTCAACTTCATTCTCTTGACAACTCTTTGGTACAAACTTCTGCAATGCTTTGACAGTACTACTAAAATTCTACAAAATTTCAAATTGGCAATGGAAGTAGCCGCTCGCAGGGTTGATCAACTTCTGATTAAAATACATCGCTTGAGAGATTCTTGGCCGGATCGTCTGTCTGAAGCTAAGAATGTTGCTTCGAATTTGGGTGTGGCAAATCTAAAGCGTGGAACACGTGTACTACAGCCCCGAAGAGTGCCTCAAGATTCAAGTTTCTTTCCACCAGTAGATCTTTTACTAAGAGAAGTGCGCACTTTGCACACAAGAATATCGGAATTGTCGAAGTTGTCACGCCAATACTTGAACCGCTGAGTATTTATGATTCACTTGATGATCATCTTTCTAAATTGATACACCTAATTACATATATCAATTGTTATCCATAATATAATAAAATATCATTTGAGTTAGTCAAATTTTGAAAAAGGGCCCAACAATTTTCTGCCCCGGTCCCCATAAAAGCTCTGTGCGCCCCTGGTAATTATGGTAGTTATTTAAATTAATTAATTATCAATTTTTATTTATCTATGGTGGAGAAGTTAAAAGAAATATAAAAAGATATATAAGTGTTTTGGCAAACAATATTTTAATATAAAACCCGAATACAAAGGTGGTATATGCGTTGATGGCATAAGTGAGAATTTATTAATTCGTAAATTTGTAAGAAGTTGTTATGCTTATATATTTTGAAATTATGTTGTATTTATTTGTTTGCAGCAATAAACAAAACACGTTTGACAGTTTATGGTTTGTTTTGAAAATTAAATAATAAACATTGTTTGACAAGTCATGGACCACTTCAAATGAAAAATTATTAAAATTGCAACCCTGTTGCGGCTACCTGTTAAATAAGCTTTGCATACATTCATACATACATATGCTAAAATATTGAAAAAAAAACCTTGCTAATGACAACTAATGTAGCCAGATTCGCAATTTTAACTATAAATTACAGTTTTATGGACAAGCTTGCAGTTTTTGTTAATTACCTGCTGTAAAAATACTGTTTTTCCGAAAATTCCTCGCATTGTACCAAATTTGAGGTTCCAAAGTAAATTACGAAAAATAATGAATATACAATTCATTAGAACAAAATGTGATTTAAATATTCCAGTATATACCGACTGGAGGGCTACTCTGTAATGCGATGCGAAAGGCAATGCGATGCGAAAATTAAATGCGATGCGAAAGCTAATTGGCACTCTGTAATGCTATCGCATCGGTAACAATATTCACCCCTATGCTGGAATCCGTCGTACGTTCGATTACGCTACGAATCGTAAAATCGGTATGCTCAAATCCGCTTTTCGTAATCGTAAATTCGAAATTCGTAGACTGTTTTCGCAATTCGTAATATCGGTATGCCAGAATCCGTCGGAGCTGTCAATTGCGGAATTTTTGTACGAACAGCCACTGGTGTCGCAGCGAAATAAATTTTAGAAAAATAAACGTTTATAAACCCAAAAATAAGCAAATATGCATGTATGTATGTATATACATGTGTACATTTGTATTTAAGTACATGTGTAATATAAACTATGCAAGAAAAACTAGAATTATTACTTGTGTATATATTTGCGAAGATCACAAACAAATCGTACGCAGTATGTTTCTTGTATGAATGCTTCTTTGTTGAGGCGAAACTTGTCACAAATCTTTAAACCATTAAACATTAATTTATCTGAGCATTGAATTCGACAATATTATATACTTCGTAATTTAAGAAATTTGTATTTAGATCATCTCCTAACAATGTACATACATTCGATGCATATTTATGTAATTCTGCCTTTAATTAACGAAAACTTCTTATCAAATGGCTTATAAATGTTGATATTAAACTTCATTCTTTACTTGCAATAATATCGGTACATGTATATTTCTGCCAATGTGCCTATTTACGAACTTCGAAATTCCTGTTTTTGGTTGGCAACGCGGTTGATAGTTACGATCGGATTTCAGCATACCAAATTTCGGACTTTCGGAACGGAGCTACGAATTCGTAACTACGAACATTCGGATTACAGCATAGGGGTGATTGTTTTTTTTTACTTTTGGCACATTTTTTGATTGATTTATCATTACTGACAGGAACGTCAAAGAAAGTGAGACCAAAACAAACAAAGTAATTACAATTTCAAAAATTAATTAGTTTTTAAAATGGACTCTGATGCATTAAGGGGCAAATTAAATGATTAAATGATAAAAGATTGAGAAGAGAATTATAAGAGAAAATTCAAATGTAATGAGTCTCAGTGATTAAAGGTGAGCTAAAATGTTGCGTTTAAAATTTAAAATTCACCACAAGTTTTTACTCGACATGGAGATGGTAGATGGAACGCACATCTAAATGATAACGCCATCAAAAGATGAACATTTATTTTACAATAGAAAGTTAATATACTTACATATATAATTTTGGCGCGTACACTAAATAGCTCAGTGTTTGGCCGAGCTTTCCTAATATTTGTGCTGTACTTCTTTATACATATAATACCACAAATGGAGGGACAGTTTTCTGCCGACTCCGAACGGCAGATGTATTTACGGAGAAGTAAAGAAAGTTAAAGCACAGCGTAATGCAATGTTGGTAAGATGTTTTTTTTATTGAAAGAAGTTAACTTTTACTTAACTATTACTTAGAAATACGGATTAGGACCGTTATTGGTACATTTGGAGGTGCGTCGCATGATCCCCACATATGAAATTTATCACGTGAACGATATTATTTAAAAACCAGTTACAAAAATGGGGATAATGATATACCACTCCTCGGTAAGTTTTTTATTATTGTAAATTATATTAAATTATTGTTATATCTGCAGGAGACTCAGAATATCCGTTGGAACCTTGGCTTTTAACCCCATATAGAAGTGTAATGAAAGTACGATTTTGATGTCTTCTAGCTGCAAGGGAACTGCATTACTCTCCAAAAAAAAAAGTTATGCAAATACTTATGCCCGAATTCAGTAAGCAGTCTCAGTCTCTAATAGAGACAAAAGTCACAATTTCAGACCAGTTGGCATTCATTTGTTTCAAAATAAAGCCTCTGGTCTCAAAATAAAGTCTTTAAATTGTGACCTATTGATGAGCAGGTCACACAAATTTGAAATTTGAGACTTAAGATGGTACGAAGTTACTGAATTCGGGCATTAATGTATGTTGTGCTCTTCACAACGATTGTATTTGGTTTAAGGTGCAAAACCCTACAAATATTGAAATTAAGCCAGAAGATGTATCCCCTGTTAATATAGGCAATTTAGAAAATGTTGGAATTGAAAATATTGCTGAAAATATTAGAGATCAAATAAAAAGTAATATGATTAGCAATACCAATTCCATATAAAACAAAATTTAAAAAATATTAAATAAATACCACTTTAGCCTTTTATTAAAATGAGTGCAATATGAAAAATGTATATATGTACATATGTACATATGTATACATACATACATATCTATATGTTGAATTCTCCATATCGTTTATACTATTTATACCACCATTGCTTCACTCAAGCAATACAATATTGCTTGGCATATCTACCATAGCTCCGACATATATATATAAAAAAGGAGCATAAAATGTGTGTTCGTTGGTAAGGGGTGTTTGAAGAGATGTGCCGACCGATCTTTCTTTTCTCTGAAATTTGTACATGAGATGCCCTTACCTATTGTGGTTGTCGTAACGAAGGTTTGGTGAAAATCGACGCAAAAATTAATGTGGTGTGCGTTTTGCAATGAAGAGGTCTTTCATCATTTTTCCCAAGATGGCGGCGCATCTCTTTAAACGTTTCTGGAGCGTTTTTATCCATGCTTATTCTTCAACTTGAGAGAAATTTGAGAAGCAGGAAATTAGACATGTTTCAACTTGCTAACTATGGAAAACATCATATAAAAAGTGCCTTTTAATAATGTCGATAGGTGGTGCTGGAGTCGAGATATTTCTAAAATCCGTATTTACAGACCAATTTGATTGGAATTAAAAACATTTAATAGGCTTCTCAACATAAATACTTTGTGTCAAAATAGACTCGATAGGTGGCGCTGGGGTCAAGATATTTTTAAAATCCGTATTTACAGACCAATTTGATTGAAATTCAAAACATTTATTAGGCTCCTAAACATAAACCCTTTGTGTGAAAATAGACTCGATAGGTGGCGCTGGAGTCGCGATATTTCTAAAATCCGTATTTATAGACCAATTTGATTGAAATTCAAAACATTTATTAGGCTCCTAAACATAAATAGTTTTTGTGAAAATATACTTGATAGGTGGCGCTGGAGTCGAGATATTTCTAAAATCCGTATTTACAGACCAATTTGATTGGAATTCAAAACATTTATTAGGCTCATCAACATAAATACTTTGTGTCAAAATAGACTCGATAGGTGGCGCTGGGGTCGAGATATTTCTAAAATCCGTATTTACAGACCGATTTGATATAAATTCAAAACATTTATTAGGCTCCTAAACATAAATACTTTGTGTAAAAATATACTCGATAGGTGCGCCGGAGCCGAGAGTTTTTCTAAAATCCGTATTTACAGACCGATTTGAATAAAATTCGAAACATTTATTAGACTTCTAAACATAAATTAACAACCACTTTTGGTTAAGGAACAGCAATTACCTTATGCAAAAATTACATCTGTAATTATAAATTGTGAAGTCGGACTCTTTTTCTAAGATGTTCCCGGTGGAACAGGAAATACGTTCCTTATCAGCTTACTACTTGCTTACTATATGCTCTTACTGTAAAAATTTTATTAAAATCGGTTAGGTACTTTTGACGCCTATAAAGGACATACATAAACATTTTTTCTATTTTATATATAAAGATAGATATGGAAAAATGATTTCCCACATGTATGTTACCGCATCACTTGAGAACGGCTGAACCGATTTGGTTGATTTTTTTTTGTTGTCCTCACAGATGCCAAGACTTATCTACCATGTAAATTTTTTACGAATTGTCAATACAACGACTGACTAAAATATGTTTGAGACGGGTTGTCACCTTGGAAATTTAAACTTAAATAAGTTGATAAGATAAACGAAATATTACAACATGGGTGACCAATGGAAGGTATTTGAGAAATCTTTGACTAAGAAATCTTTTTAAATAGGGCATTTTTCCAGACAAAAATCCTTTAAAGGCGCAGCGAAGCACGCCGGGTATTTGCTAGTATGTGTATATATACGAACAGGTACATGTACATGTAGGCAAAACAAATTAAAAAGAAATTTGGCCGAGCTTCTCCTACCGTTTGTGGTGTGCGTCTTTATATTATACCACAAATGGAGGGACCTACAGTTTTGTGCCGACTCCGAACGGCAGATGTATTTAATGAGAAGCTTTTTCATGGCAGAAATACCTTCGGAGGTTTGCCATTGCCTGCCGAGGGGTGACCGCTATTAGAAAAAACTTTTTCTATCATTAAGATTTTGCTTGCCCTGACTGAGATTCGACGTAATATTACTTCAATTTATAATTAGTAAAGCTATGTTAATTTTTTTTTTTAATAGTGCGCTTTTTTGTTTTTATTCCACATCCAACTTTTCTTTTTTGATTTCTAATTTGATTAGATTTACGGCCCTATTCTAATACCCTCATAAAACTCACCTGGCTCACTGTTGAGTGGTTCCTTACAATTGTGAGGTTTCCCTTATGCCAGCGCATAATGAAAAGCTCAATTGCTCACAACAGTGAGGAAAATTTGTGACGTGCTTATGAGAGCCTCACAATACGAAAGCAGCTGATTTTTATTGAGCAACTATTACAATATTTTGTTAATTTTCATTCGTAATCAGTGTCGTAGTTGATTTTTTTTTTTAATAAAAAAATTTTCTGGAATGGCAGAGTTATTGCTTGTTTGTGCAGCAGTATTGGAGGAGCAAGAGGAGTTAGTAAAGAGAATGCAAGACAGGGTGTAAGAGGTAGGGGTCGTTATATACCGTAACTTTAGAATCTACAGCTTTTAAATACTAACAAATATTGTTTTTTTAATTTCACTACAAGTAATGTATTAAAAAAAAAAATGTGTATTGCTTTTTTATTAATATTCACTTTCATTCACTTTTTTATTACATTTTTTAGTAACGCCTAATGTCTAATGCTACATAGAGGTTACGAAAATTAACCAAACAAAAACAAACCCCATTTGCTCATGGACTGTCAAATCACTTTTGGTTTATACAAATGATAATAAGGCAGATTATTATTATTATTTATTTGCGCCTATGCATATGCTACTGTCTTTCGCTTCTTTTTGACAGCAAAACGCTTTTCACCCCGTGTGGTGATTTTGTTGAGCTTTTTCCTTATGAGGTGTGGCCAAGAATAACCTCACAAAATATACCTCATAAGAAACCTCACAAATTTTTGCTCACAACTCAGTTGTGAGGTTTCATTAGAAAAGGGCTGTTAGTCTAAGATTTTAATTGTCCACTTTTTGCTTATGAATACATTTTTCTTGAGCTAGACCCAACTTTTTCCTTCCAATGTTTGTATTATTTTTTTCATTCTTTTAAATTTTTCTTTAAATTAACATTTACAACTTTGGGAGATTTGTTGGTATAAATATTTGATTTTCCACTTGTTTTTTCAATAGACTCTGCTTCTTGCGCGGAGTAAGCACCGCATTCATTGATGGTGGATTCCATAACATCATTTGCATTGACATTTGACTCCACTGGAGATTCCATTGGTATGTCGGGCATAGTCTGCGCTCTACCAAATTACCTTGCGCCTGTTATCCCGCTCACTGACTGTTCCATTGATAGCAACTCGCTCACTTGCTGCTCCAACTGTATGAGCGTAGAGTAGGTAGAAGGACCGCCGCCTGTACCCGAAGAGTTTAACTTGTTCCGACGCATTTTTGCCTTCAAATGTAGTTTTTAGTCAGCCCAAACCTAAAAAAATATGTTAATAAAATTTTGAAAATAAATTACTTTTTTTCGACCGAACATGTCACGCATCGAAGGGACAGCTGCATTTAACTGAAAAGTAAACCTCTTTCATAGGTGGAAGCAGTTGTAGCGTTGGCCGTATTCAGTAACCTCTTGGCCAATTCCGGATGAGTTACCATGAAATCTACGAGAATTTCAAATTGTTTTTTCTGCGTTTGCTTCGAATTCACACTTTGCCTTTATATTTTTTATAAAATAGTATATAAAGTATACATTTTTAAACGTTGCGAATGTTTAGTTGCTGTAGCGTGAAAAATGCGAATAAAACAGCCTGTTGACATTCGCTTTCGCAATATAGTGCTGTGAATACATAGAACACTAACATTTAAACACCTAACAGTTGTATATGTGTGCATGTATGTAAAAAATTTATAAACGTACATGGTGGTAAACCTATTTGACTGAAAAATTTGCATCAATCGTCTGTTTTCCCGATAACAATGATGACAGTCGCTTCCGGAAGTGCACATTTTTTCGAACAACAAACTATACACCTCTATGCAAATCATGTGCATACAAAGGCATATACTATTTTTATGACACGCGGCAGTGCCGCTCACATCTTTTGACCAGTCAGGTGTGAAATGGTGCGCGCATTGCCACAGTTTACAATGCAAACATTGGCAAATGCCAAATAAAAATATGAACCAGCACTTTGTACACCATGGCGTATACGTTAAAAAAAAACAGAAAACGAGGTGCTCAATTCAGTCATATCTACATATAGATTTTCTTTTTGGTTATACTTTATCAAGTGTGTTGCTGGATAAGTTATATTCACGCGTATGTTAGTATGAATCTTTGAAAAATTTGAATATATTCTGCTTTGGATCCGGTTGTGTGTTTGATTAAACAATTTTTGGGTCTACAGTTTTATTACGCATCAATTTTGGTACAATACAGCTGCAGTTTGAAGCCGTTGTTTTACTGAGTTGGCGGCCGTCAGTTTCATTTTTGAAAGCGTAGTTGATGGATTAGAAAGCAGAAGGAGCTGCTCGGCTTTCTGAGAAAAAGTCTGTCCTAAAACCCGAAATTTTTTCTTTATAAAATCTACAACAACCTTTAATAGTTATGGCAGAGGAGATAGATGAAATCAACCCAAGTGGTAAAATTTTTCTTCTTTTATTGGGACGATAACCGCCTATCCGATTTTGACCGAGCTGAGCAAAGCACGTCAGTTATTTCTCTCTTTCGCTAACTGGCGCTAGTTGGAAATACCAAGGGTACCCAAGTCCCTTACCGCCAAGTATTTCCAACCCAGAGAAGGCCTCACTTTTCCTCATCAGATATCTTCATCCTCCATGCTTCTGCGCCATTCAATAGGACGGGCATAATGAGAGACTTATAGAGTATGGTTTTTGTCCGTCGAGAGAGCACTTTACTGTGCAATTGCCTACTCAGTCCGAAGTAGCAACTTGTTGGCAAGAGTCATTCTCCTTTGGATGTCGAGGCTGGCATTGATGTTAATGCTGGTCCCTAAGTAAACGAAATCCTTTACGTTTTCAAGGTTTTAAATGTCAGCAGTGATGTTTGATCCCAGTCGTGAATGTGCCGACTGTATATTTGATGGCAGGAGATACTTCGTCTTGTCCTTGTTCACCTCCAGACCCATTCGCTTCGCTTATCTATCCAGTTTGGAGAAGGCAGAACTAACTGCCGGGTGTTAAGACCGATGATGTCACTTTCATCGGCGTACGCCAGCAGCTGCACAATCTTATAAACGATGGTGCCTGAACGATGTAATTCTGTGGCTCGAATTATCTTCTGCAGCATCAGGTTGATAAAGTCGCACGACCTCCTTTGGTATCAAACGGCAGGGAGAAGTCCTTTCAATTCTGAAGGAGCTGGTGGTGTTGCTCAACGTAATTTTACATAGGCGTATAAGTTCTTAAAGAATATCGCCGTTATGCGGATTTTGGCGAGATGTTCGTCCACCGGAGTGAACGACAGTATTTTACGGCGAAGTCTCTTTCCCACCACAAATCCGCAACCAAATTTGCGCTCCTTTACGTGGGAGCTGTTGTATACATCGCAAGGGACTACCATTTTCCTCCCTTGCCCCGTCCATCCCATTTCTTGCATATCGGTGATGTTAGCCTTCGCTCAACCGTATATCCAGAAGCACCACTGTACCCCATTGCACCTCTAAAATTAAGGTTAAAAAATTTCAAAAATTTATTATTTTCATATTCATCTCATATTTATGTACGAGTATGTTCAAAGAACGTATTTTTTATAAAATCTTAAAATTGAAAATAATAAATAATTAAAGTTCTTCAAGCACACCCTGGTTTCTTCTTTCGAAATATTGATGGCTTTGTTTTTCTGGCAGCTCAATTAAACTTGACATGCATGAAGAATTTGTTTTATGTAATCCGTTTAATCTAATTTTTTTGTAAAATATAAGTTGATTTAAAAAAAATTTGGTTTTGTATCATTTCACACCTACTTATTTGAATTGATTAAATCTGCTTTGCCGATTATTTTGTCCTGAATTGTGTGTACATATGTAGTGTATGTGATTAGGTAAATACGTTGAAAGAAAAAGGATACACCTGAATTGAATAATATCGCCTGCACATTACAGAACATTCATATTATCATCGACGAATAGGTACAATAGCTTTTGTTCCAATACCCCAGCCATGTGACACATTCTGAAGATGCTATTAACATGTGTAATTTATTACTGCTGTAGACTGCTGTTCCTGTGCAGCGAAATACCAAACTACCAGTTTACAACCAGAGTTTTTTTGATTGAAATATAACTAGTATGAAAAATACCAAACGATTTATTCATGCATTAGTTTAATGAATACTTGTATTTTTATTTAAGTTTAGGCAATAATTAACTTAATTTATTTTACTTTTATTAATATTAAATGAAAAACGGTTTTACTAATTCTTTGTAATGATACTAACTTTAAAGTATTTATGTATTTATTTTTCCTTTCTATCACTACTTAGAAAATGTAAAACTAATTATTAGCAACTTTTAAACTGCTTAATAAAATGTATAATATTTTAAATAATTCATGAATTTATTTTATTTAATACCTCTTTTTATTCCCACACTAATGGTTCAGGTCTATAATTAGACTAGTATTTCTTTGTATTTTGGAACGAATTTCCGTCATCCCTTGTCAAGTTTGGTTTGGAGACAAACCGGTTTCGGCGTTGTACACTGAAGATGGCACAACGCCGAAACCGGTTTGTCTCCAAACCAAACTTGACAAGGGATGACGGAAATTCGTTCCAAAATACAGCGTATAATTACCCTGTCGGAAACCACAACAACCAAAAAGAATATAGTATTTCTTTGTTTGTTTTGAACTATGTAGTAGAAGACTGGTATGCTTGGTCCACAATTGGACTAGTATTTGCTTGTTTTTTTTATACTAGTAGGAAACTGGTATATTTAGTATCTAAATTTGAAAATTGCTATCCTGTAGGACATCCCCTGTTAAAAATACCATTTGCATGTATGTAAAAAGACAGTTGACTGACTAGCTGGGCTTACAATGCATACTAGTCGTGAAGTAGTTTACAACGAGCACATTTGACTACGATATACGATATACGTTTCTTACTTAAAATGCAGTGGCAACTATTCTCAGATGGACCACGCAGAATGTTGTTCATTAAAGACGCCATTTTTGCTGAGACTTAACTAATAAACAAGGAATAAAGTTAATCGAAAAATATATATAGGAAATACATTTTTTTAAAGCCCCGTTAACTAGCTATTATTTAAAAAAAAATATAATTAAATGCAAAGTTAAATTCTTTCCATAATAATTATTTGCAAGATCATGAATTTAAAGTCATCAGAAACTTATACTTTGGCTATTATAATGTTAATCATCAGGGGGGCAAAAATTTAAAATCATTTACAGGCGTAACTTGTTCAGCAACATCTCCAGTATAGTTCAGGTATCTCTTCGTGATTTACTAAGGACTAGAGTAAATCAAGTGGCCGCTGTGGTCGAGTTGGTAGCGTTGCGTGCTATTACTCGATCTGATGGTAAGTTCGAGGTTTGAATCTCAGCCAAGGCAAGTAAAATCTAAATCATAGTAAAGTTTTTCATAAAATACATCTGAAATTCGGAATCGGCAGAAAACTGTAGGTCCTTCCAGTTGTGATATAATATAAAGACGCACACAACAAATGGTGGGAGAAGCTCGGTCAAACACTGAGATATATAGTGTAAGCGCCAAAATTATATTATTATTATAGAGTAAATCAATTAATGCTTGAACTGGTTTCGATTAAGTCCCGAAATAATTCCGAAAAAATACCGAACGGGTCTCATAAAAGTACTGAGCTTCTACCGAACTAGTCACTAGAAATAATAACACAAGTCAGCAAAAAAAAATAATTGAGAGCTGTTTTGTTTTTTGTGTGTAATTCTTATATTTTTGGGTGTTTTGAATCCGAAAATAACTTTAATTTTGTCATAGAACGTCGCGTTTTCTGACAATGTAGACACCTACATGTTAAACAAGCTATCTTCTTAAAATAAAATATAAAAGATTAAAACAATTTTTCTAACTTTATAATTGCGTAACAAAACTAATTTATTTATGTAAAATACATTAATTAGTAAGCACTAAACACATTTCTATTTCTCAATGAGAATCCTTTTGGTACATTTTCGCTTGTCGGAAGCATCGGGAAGGTCTCTTTGAAGCGTCCAACAGTAGTCTGCCATCATTGAAACGCTACATCTTCCCTGGTATCTTTTTTCCATCTCCTTAATATCTTGGTGAAATCGTTCTCCTTGCTCTTCACTCACGTCTCCTAAATTTTCTGGAAAGTAGTCGAGGTGGGAATGAAGAAAATGTACTTTGAAACTCATCAAGCAACCTAAAGCTTGAAATGCTTTTAACATTCTTTTGACGATTTGTTTGTAGTTAGGATCTTTGTTATTGCCTAAAAATTTCTTTATTACCTCTTTAAAGGCAATCCACCTTTCTTTTTGAGGATCCGTCATGGTTGTGATGAATAGTGGATCAGCCATAAGCTTTGATATTAAGTATTTGAAGCAATTTCCATCTCTTGGAAGTGACTTTACAATTGCTTCATCTATCCCAGCTTTATGAGGAGGCACCAAGGTTTCATGCAGGACATTCTTTTCGCCAACTTTAAGCTCCCTCGGAGGCCAACACTTTTTGGTCCAGTGATTTGTTCGGTCTCTAGTAATGCATAGATACAAAAAGCAAGGGAGTTTGGTAAGCCCAGATTGTTGTCCGAGCGCCATGCCCAAGATTTTAAAATCACCGCACACATTTTATTTATATTTTAATTTGCAAAGAATCAATTCCAATATCTAGTAGGTTTCCTTGAGGTTTACGGAATGACCGACAGGAATGGAAGTATAGACACCGCCGTTGTGAAGCAGAACTGCTTTAAGGCTTCTTTTTGAAGAATCTATGAAAATACGCCACTCTGCTGGGTTGTATGAGATCTTAAATGTATCCTTCAAACCTTTAATATTAGTACAATAAACCACCTCGTCCTCTTGGGCACTTTCTACACTATCGGAGAGCGCACGTTCAGGTTACAACAGGTTTATGTTTGTTAATGCAACTCACACAGGGTGTTCCTTATTTAGAAATTAATGATAGTTATTGTAAAAATTTAAAAACAGTAATCAAAATAAAATTATACCTACATATTATTAATATAACCAAGTTAGCCCAAAAACACCATTTTTATAATAAAATTTTGCGTTTTGTAAAATAACTTTACGTTCTGGAATTTTTTGAGTATTTTTTTAGTTTTCAGAACACCTAAATACATAGAAATCAGTTGGAAATATCCAGACAGCAGTTTTGTTGCAGACCTTTGTAATGAACTAATTCCGAAACGGTTCCGAAGTCTTGAAGTACTCACGAAAAGGTTCTGAACAAGATCCGCTTATTAGGATTTATACTTTTGTTACCCCATAATTATTGTGTTAGACATATTTTATAAGTTTGAAACTAATTGTTATAAATTAAAAATTTTGAATTTACTCATAATTACATTTTAAAAACTCCCCCTCATCATTTTTTGTTTCTGAACCTTTGCAATAAGTGTACATATTTTGAGAATACCGCAGATTTCCTATTTCTTTATGAAAATTTAATAAATATAACTGCACACAAATGTGTATATGTATTTGTGTCCATCATTTTTAAAGTGGTCTAAGTCACATCATACTTTATGACACATTTTATGAAAATTCTCATTCGTTCATGGATATTCAACCAATATGTTTTATGTAACTAAGGCATTTTTCCGAATTATTGGAACGGTTACTTGCGAAGCATCTTAAACATTTATGGAAATTGAGACCCCAAATTAAAAATGACCTTCTGATAGAAACATTATTTTTTAGTTCAATGCAGGTATAAAAGTTTATTAAATATTTGATGTATTAAAAACTACATTTAGTATGTGAAAAATAAAGTTTTTATAAGTACATTTTGTAATCCGCCTATTCCTACTAGGTTGGTTTGAGTTAATATATTGGAAGAAAATAATTCAGCCTTACGTCTTATTTTCTTAATCATTGATTTGTTTGATTTTGGGCTAGCAATGCTAGTATTCTATTGACTCTATTGGAATGTGCAGCTAGGTTAATTTAATATAAGGAAACATTAACCAGTCGAAATGAACCGCAGAATCTGGGACACGAAACAAATCATATTACAAACATGAACGCAAATCAAATGAAAAGTGCGAAGGAAGTAAATTGGTCTTTTCAAAATAACAAATAGAATTCTGTGTTATATACATATTTGATTTTAAGCTTTCAATTAAAAATAACAAAAAATATATTTACATTGCATAATTTAAGCTTTATAATACTGCTATGAAATTTAAGCTCCATTTCAAATTAACTTTTTGCATTAAATTAAAATGATTTCTCTTTGTTTTTCAAGCATAAAATTTTATGGTTTTGACTTTATTTTACTTTTTCCATGGAAATGTGAAGTGCAGTGAAGCCATGCGATGTATGTATGTACATATGTACGAGTAAATAGCCATGATAAACAACTTCTTTGCTAATGTGCCTTAATATCAGTAAAGCGATGGTATAGTTAAATGTTATGTACATACATATTTTCATACAATCTTTTGAATTCAATTTTTCCCAGAAACTATTTACTCTATTTTTGTGGCTTCTGTTTTGAGGTAAAATGTACATTTCCATAAGTATTCTTCGCAAAGTAGGTACTCAGTCAATCACATTGTCCATTGATCTGTTTAGGTTTTGTTGTACCATTTGAATTTCTACATGATTGTATGAATGCATGTACTTATGTGTGTACGCATATGTGAATGTTAATGTGTACAAGTAAATTAATCATTCTGCAATGATTGATGGGCTTGACTAGTTGACCAGTGCTTGACACAGTGCATGTTAAAACTTTTTATGAAGGACAGGAGGCGATTGCGCATTAGCGTTATACATAAGTGCTAGCTACTTTCAATGAATTTCGTCCTCACACAGTGGTCCAGAAATCACAAAAATCCAGGCGAAAACAAAAAACAAATTATCATTATTTTATATGCATTAAATCTAATAGGAGTTTCAGATTTTTATTGGCGTATTCGGGTGGAATTGGGATTACCGATTTAGAATTTGAAGTCGGTAATGTGTAAAACAATATGGTTGTATTAAAATGGATGAAAAATTTATAAATATGAAATCAAGGGCGTTCAAATAAATAAGCCAAGGCAAATTATTTCGAATATAACACTGCTTATAACTAATTAAACATGAAATCTGCGTGAAAGAGATATTTTATATGATTTCCTTGTGTCTTGTATGCAACGGTCGATTAGTCTGAATATCTATCGAAAAGTCTGCTTCTAATCTTAAAGTCGATTATACCTTGATTATAACTAAGTGCCAATGTGTTTAAAAAGACCCAATGCCAGTTTAGGATGTATTAAATCAGAAGAGTGATATTATAAATACCGTTTCTCCTACGCTAAAATTAACACATCTCATTTTGAGCTCGGTATATTTTTGTATTTTTTAAAAACGAAGTAAGTCAATTTATTCCAAAGAATCACAATCAAAAATATAACAAATCTTTTTTTAACGAGCTTGCCTTACGATAGGGTTGGTTAAGTATTAACTAACAATAAAAAAGTTAGATGCACATACCTTTGTACATATGTGCATATGTAGTATGTTAATAATCTGATATAGATCGATTAGTTGCCACAACAACATGCAACTATATAAATATTTTTCGATTTCTGAACCATTGTACATAAGTTACGCATAATTAAATACTTGTATAAATTATTTGAATATGATTTATTGAGTTCTGGTCTTAAACTAAACTTACAAGTAGAAGTCAACTTATAGCTAACCTAATCTGCTTTGGTGGCTGATGGCTTCGCTGCTGGCTGTGCTGCTGGCTCCGCTGTTCATACAGTCCCCTCGTCAGCACAAACATACTCCCACGATCTATGATATTAGATGCGCTGTTGTTGCAGGTGTTCATTTTGCAAGCTCAGCATAAACGGTGTTGTGCAGTGGCTGGCGACAAACTCAACATAATGATATTATGGAGTAGCTGGTGATAACTTATATGTAAAAATGCGACTCAGTTTGCATTTACGCTTTCAGCTTTTCTTTAAAAGAAAACAAAAAAGTTTTCGTTGTTTTTGACCTGTTTTATTTCAATATTTATTTTTTTCGTCCTCCTTGTCCATAGTCGTAGAGAACATTAAATCATCAACTTCTGATACTCAGTGAAAGAGGGGACGGTTTATTTAAATAAATTTAAATAGCTTGTTATTTAAATAGTTTGTTATTCAATAAATAACATTAACCCAAACAAGCAAGAAAAGAAACCGATTTTTATATACCCTCGCGATATATTTTTGTATGGTCGATGCCCATGATATCATAAAATTCCCGTTTCCTTATTTCAAATCGCTAATAGTATTTACTCAATTTGTTCCAATAAATAGTGAAAAACGAAGTTTTTTGCATTTTTCAAAATTTTCGTTATACAGAAATCGGGCTTGGTTATGGTCCGATTTTAAAAATTTTTGACGTTAATGCTAATGGTATCCAGGACGATATGTTCACCAAATTTTGTGGCAATACCTTACATCGTTATGGAGATACCTACCTATAAGTGGGCGTGGTAACGGCCATTTTTTTAAATTTCATAAAAATCAAGTTTTTTAATTAACTATTTCTCTAAATATCAAATTTTAATTAATATGTTCCAATAAATAAAGCAAAAACGAAATTTTTGCATTTTTCAAAACTTCCGTTATATGGGAGGTGGGTGAGATTATGGTCCGATTTCAAGCATCGTAACGCCCATTGTTCAAAATTTCATAAATACCCAGTTCAAATTCGCTCCAAATACCGAATTTTACTCAATTTGCTTTAATAGATACCGAAAAAATGAAGTTTTTGCATTTTGCAAAACTTCCGTTATATGGGAGGTGGGCGTGGTTATGGTCCGATTGCAAAAATTTTCCATGATAATAATAGCGATATCAAGGAATATATGTCTACCAAATTTTGTGACGATAACTAACACTGTGGCAACACCCATTTTCCAAATTTCATAAATACCTACATACATTTTTAGTTTAAAATCACTCTAAATACCAAATTTCACTCAATTTGCTGTGATAGATACCGAAGAAACGGAGTTTTTGAATTTTTCAAAGAGCAATCTACTATGTACCAAATTTCACCACGGACAGACGGACGGACGGACGGACAGACACAGTCAGGGCTAAATCGATTCCTCTTTTTATTCTGATCATTTTAGTATTTATATGTCTATATCTATCACGATTATTTTTTGCTTTTACAAAACAACCGTTATGCGAACAAAGTTATAATACCCATGTGTAAAAGTACGCTCAGGTATAAAAATCAAACAGGAAACGAGATGGAAATTGAAGGGACAACAATGTTTAAAAAAAATGGGGTGTACGCGGAAATATTTAGGAAGAGCAAGTGCTTCCGCTGTCGCAGCGGTGAAGATCGCTTTGGTCCTTAACATACCTAAATTCAGCACACTTTAACTCACCATAATTAAAATATCCACACGTGAACTCACGACACTTAAACTTGACACACCTAACCCCTAACCTAACAGTTAAGTTCATCACACTTAGCTAAGCGCATCTCAACTCGTCGCCTTCAAATTCGCCACACCAAATAACACCACATCTAATTTTCAAGACTTTAAGCACCCAAGCTTCTTATATCATGAAAATTTTAAAAATAAATCAACAAACTCTAACTTTTACCGCTTTGAGTATGTTGGCTATTCTTTATAATTTTTCCAAAACCCAATCAACAACTTTTTATCAAAAAGCACAATTTTTTTTAAAGCATCTTGTGAATTTTTTGTGTATGAATTTCCCAGCTCATTAAATTTTTTTGCCAGAAATGCACAAAAATTAAACTTAAATTATCTCATAGATGTTTGTTTTGTTTAAGGAAGAACGCATGTCTGAGCTAAGCATGAGTGAACGAATTATGTAACATAAATTTTCCATTTCCATGCTTTTCCCCCCTTTTTGACCACTAGAATTAATCAAGTTTGCACAAAAATATTTTGTAGAGTGTTAAAAACATTTATACTAATGCTTATGAACTCTATGAAAAACTGTGCTATTTTCGTAAGAAGACGCTATTTAAAGCTTAGTTTGTTTGATAGCATATAATTTGTACACACAACATTAGTTGAACTGAGAGCTTCGCCACCAATTTGAGGCGACAGTTTAATGGCAGTTTGTAGTAAAGAGCGACACGTCTCTGTAAAACACATTTTTTATTTTTTTATTTTTTTGCTGAGTTTAATTACTGATAATAAATCGTGGATTCCGGAGGAATCGCCAATGACCAACCAGCCAAACGCTAAACAGAAGCATTTAAATAAAAAAGCTATAAAAATTTATTTTTTTTATTATGTAATATATATTTGTTTATAGCAAATTGTGTGATGAGCTTAGTCCCAACAAATTTTATCGGTTTAAGCTTGCCAATAATTTTTCCTTGCTGTGCAAATAAACACTTATATGTATGTACTAGTAATGTCAATCCCGGCATCCGGGTTTGTCGAGAATATTCTTCTTGAGTAGAAAATGTGCTTTACTATGAAAGCGTTGTTAAAACACTAATGAGGAGATGGTTGAGGTGGATAAGGCAGCAAGTCTCAATACAATATATCAGAAGGTTTGGCAAACGAAATTATTATAATGGGGGCGATAGCGGTTAAATATGCAACAAATTAAAGTCCAGTTTGGAGGGTAACACACTTAATGCTTTAATTTCTTTAAGATCGCATTTTGATCACAAAAAGTAATAATTCTTCCTCGCTCAAAATGGAATGTGTGATGCATATAATTTTTATTTCTTCTTTTTTCTGTGTTCTTCTTAGGTTATCAAACATTCAAAAGTTTATAATACGTCAATAACATTTTTTATATAAATAATTAAGCAAAAAAAAAAAAAATTGGTAAATTTTCAATTTTGAATATGTGTAAATAAATGATGATTTATCAAGAGCCAGAATCGGGCTGTTAATATTGATCTCAAACAGTTAATAAAGCAAGGGGTATGCTAGCTTTTGTGAAGCGTTGGTCGAAGGAATTCCGTGACCCGAATATAACTAAAACACTTTTTACTTCATTGGAGTATGGTTCCATAGTTTGAAATCCTTGTTATCAGGTCCACTCAGACCAACTAGAGTCATACAATCTGCCCCCTTACACTAGCCGTTTGAAACTTTATAATCTTCCTACTCTTTCGAGTCGCAGAGAAATGTTAGGTATAATATTTCTGGTAAAATTAGTCAAAGAATGGATCTCAAGTCCATTTCTTCTAGAGCAAATTTATTTTAATTTACCCTCCCGTGCAA
Organism: Philophylla caesio; assembly: GCA_963971545.1. NCBI lineage: Eukaryota > Metazoa > Arthropoda > Insecta > Diptera > Tephritidae > Philophylla > Philophylla caesio. Next base: position 52,782,286 of record OZ020607.1, on the reverse strand, counting down.
TGAGAAACTTTAAACCACTTTTCTTAAAACTGTGCAGAACTAACTTTGAGTTGAATGAACCGTTTCGGGGTTTATGCCGGGACTTTAACAATCTTTCCAGCACCTTTATAATTAAAATAACTGTTCTATCTTCTCTTAGTAACAGCTAACGATCGAATTTTCTTACTTTGCATTTCTCTAACTTTGTATTCGGCTGATTAATTCTTATTTTGTAGCTGGGCAGCTTGGGATCTCGACGCCTAACAAACTTTCTTCTGCCACGACTCGGCATATTATGCGGATTGAGCCCCTCGTGTACCAAATATATACGCGTACATTTGTACTTGAAGTGTAAACTACTTTTTATGTTACGTAATTTTTTTTTGTTTGGAGTCGAAAATGCAGGGAACAATAAAATGGCAAAAATTTACTTCACTATTATGTACACAATATTATAAAGTTCTGATACAGATAAACTGTTTAACAGGCTATAAGGAAAGGCCAAAAGAACAAGATAGTAAGAAAAAAAGTTAAAGAAGAGGCGAAAAAGAAGAAGAACGGGTATTGTCAATAAATGTTAAATGCATTGTCCCACTATATTATAAATGCTCTTGTTATGACCTTACTTTTTTAATGTGTGCTGGTGCGTATGAGTAACATGAGACTCAACATTTATGTACTCGTACATATACATACATATACACGTATCTACGCATATATATTTTTGTAGATATGTGCTACATACAAAACAGCAGAAAATTATTATATAACAACATATGTTAGTGGCGGCTATAGAATTGTATCCTTTTTCGTGTGTAAATATTTAACTTTTTGTTTACTAAAGTACATCCACATCAACTAGAGGTTGAATGGAATTATTAAGTACTTTTCGGAAATGTTTTATACATTATGTTAGAAGTTTATAAACGTGCACACATACATAGTACCTATTTAATTTTTACCACTCTTAGTAAGAGTACTTACATTGCATTTATTAAGACTCTATTTATTTTCAATAAAGTACTCGTATAATTCATTGTTCTCTAACCAAAAGCCATAAAACACAATTAAAAAACTATCAACAAGCTTTCATAAAGCCTATAAATTTATAACCATGATTTTTTTTAAATGCAGTGCATTTTAAACATGCAGTATATGTTAGAAATTGTGGTAGAGACCCATTAAAATATAAGTCAGGAATCAGTGGAAATTTCTAGTGATTTGAAACAATAGGCTTTGAAATTTGCGCACTTAAAAGATATCCCGAAAAGAAGTTTGCAAAAATTGTATTTTTATGTAACTTTGATGATTTCTTTTTTTAAATTATGTCCCAAATTTAAAATTTTGGTTGTTTTGGTTTGCTTAGATAATTCTTTTTTTTAGTAATATGAAGTAAATGAAATGAGTTGCATACCCCTAAAACGAAATATTTCGAACAATAAACCACCCTTATTCAATGAGTTACTAATCTAAAAAGTACCAAAAATAAAGCTTTTAAAAGACACAGAAAGAGCAATGACGAAATTGATCGCCTGAACTATATTAAACAAAAGCAGAATTTTAAGAAATATAAGCTCAAATTGGAATCAAGGTAAAAATCGAACACATCTATTTTCTGGTCCATAATAAATTCTAAGAGACAGACTAACGGTTTTCCGACGAGCATGGAGTACTATGGGGATGCGTCCAATGACACGCATGATGCTTGATTCCTTTGATATTACCTTCGAAGATGTTCTCTTTCAATATCAAAGCTGACAAGCACTGAAAAGCCCGAAAGTAAGGAATTTTGTCTGTTATTTTTATAAATATGTTCCAATGCCATCGCAGAGCTCTTCTCTTTCAAGAATATCTGAACTGTGGAACTTTCCTAGATTTTTGGAAATTATGTAAAATAAATCAGATATTTAAGTCCGATGAATGCAATGATATTTCCAACATTTATAGTTAAACATACCTCGCGATTACGTTAGCATTGTATTGTTGGATCTCAGCATGAATTTTTTCCTGGGAGATCTACTTCCTCCAAATTAGCCGTAGTCACTTATCTAATTGTCAATGCTTTCGAGACTCATTTCAAACTCGACGTTATTTACACAGACTTTTCAAAAGCGTTCGACAAAATTGATCATTCAAAACTGTTACGGAAGTTAGAAATGTACGGAATCTGTGGGCAACTGTTAGAATTTTTCTCCAGTTTTCTAATGAACAGAAAATTATTTGTGTCAATTCGTTCCGCTAAATCCTCTTTGCTTATTGATTCTTGATCAGGAATTCCACATGGTACTCACTGTGGGCCTTTATTGTTCCATATACCTATTAATGACTTGCCCTAAAAATTCAACGTCGCAAATGCTCAATGTTTGCAGACGATGTTAAACTGTCAAGAGTCCGTGATATCTGTCATTGTATCAAACTACAATCTGATCTCGATAGTATTGACGGATGGTGTACTGATAATAACTTGCTTTTAAATACGAACAAATGTTGCGTTGTTTCTTATTCGAAAAAGATAATTACCACTCTTTTCAACTATCAACTAAATGCTTGCTATCTAAATCGTTCTTATGAGATTAAAGATTTGGGCGTCATATTTCATCCTAGACTCTCTCTCATATGAGTTTATTGTTTCGAGATCTTTTGCAATGATTGGATTTATTAAGCGTAACTCTGGAGACTTGAAAAATCCGATAACGCCGAAGTCACAATATATTTCTTTTGGAAGTGGACATTAAAAATTGAAAGAGTTCAAAAAATATTTACCTTTAATAATAGCTTTGCGTAAACTTCGTTGGCCCGATGGCCTACCATCGTATACCTGCAGGCGTGAATTACTTGGCCTCCAAGCTTTGTATGAGAGAAGAACTTGCTTCTCGCTGTTGTTTGCCTACAACATAATTTACTCTGATATCAAATGTCCTGAGTTGTCTAATTTATTCATTCCCTACATTCCATCGCGTGATCTTCGGCATAATAGATTATTCATAGAAGTAACTCCTAAAACAAATTATGCATTAAACGAACCAATTTTTAAAACTATACATCTAGCTTTCTTAACTTAAATAAATAAAAATAAATAGATAAATGTAAATTAATCTGTTCATTGCTGTTATGATTTTGAGTATACCGCCATCGTATTTAAAAATGTACATATGTACCTAAACGTACCCTGCAGTGAAACATCTACATACATAACTAGTCAGAAAAAATACTAGTTTACAACTAGAATTCCATGAATGAAACCGAACTAGTTCGAAAAATACCAAAATTTTACCAAATACAAAACGATTAATTCATGTCTTATTTTATTTAAAAATATTGACTTGTAGTAATATATAAATTTCGTGGTATCACAACGGGCCTCCAATCATGGCCTAAGTGGGTCGCTGAAGCAACGGTGACAGCCACACATACCATACCATACCAATATATAAATTACTTGTATATGTACATAAAGCATTGTGCACAACTTTATTTTTATATACATATCAACGAAAACTTCCAATGCAGTTACCAAGTCTCAAATTCAAATACATTAAAACATTTGACTGTAAATCATTTCAAACTTATTTGAATTTATTGTAAATAAAGCACATTTTTAAGAACTTTTGAAAATAAAAAAAAATTTTTTTTTTGTAAATTGATTTCATTTTTTAAAAACGCAGGAAAATTTGTATACAAATCGCGAAGTTTAATATTTAAAAAAAAATTGTTCAGTAATAAAAAATTATTTAAAAAACTTAATTTTAATTTTTTTAGAAGCCCATAACTCGACAAATAACCATCATATGAAAAAAAGATTGGGTGTACACTTTCATACCTATCACCAGTACAATTAGCCAAAATATGAACGAATTCCGAAGCATCACAAGAAGGTTAAGAGAATAAACAGCTTTAACAGATTCGAAAAATATAAACAACACCGTGTAAGTGTTACATTACTGACTACATACATATGTACATACATACATACATACATAAACATAATTGAACTTGTATTTTTTTTTTGCTGTTTTGAACTAGTAGGGGACTTGAATATTTGGTCTATAATTTGACTAATTTTGTCTATTTTGTACTAGTAGGAGACTGGTATATTTCTTATACAAATTTGACAATTGCCATCTCGTAGCACATTTATGAGGGAGGAAATGTTCAACACCGCAAGCAATAATATTTTTTAAACATCAAAGAAAAATGTTAGCTACTTGAAATTTGCACTTTTTTATATTTCTAAATTTCAAAAATTCGGATTAAAAAGTGTAAAATTTTTTTTAAATTTGTAGAATTTTTGTGAATCTTGTACAAAATTAGAAACTTTGATTCATATGGTTTACACTATGTATTATATTTCTAAAAAAATAAAGAAAAAGATTTTCATTTAAAATTGTTTAACATTTTGTATTTACGTTGTTAAATGTATGTTTACATTAATAATCTTCTTTCTTTGAGCGGCTGATTTTATGAGGCTGACTTTGTGAAAGTATTGATTTTCTATGACAGTACGGAGCTCCCGCGTGGGGTCAGGACCATCAAATGCAGCTACATTTGTTTTTTATTATAGAATTAAAGTAAATTCATTACTTTTGTGAATGTTAAATTGTTTTTGTGTTTATATACCTACACATCCATTTGAATATATTTTGAACATTTTTGCTTAACTTTTCCAAAATTTGTGTTAAGCAAAAAATTCTAAGTCCGCGTCGTTATATTTTCTTTTTCGTAGTTATTAATTAGTTAGTTATTTCTACCAATTGATATTTTTTACTGCAGGGCTGTTACATTTTTTTGTTAAATTTATTTTGTATGTGCATGTTTGACTTATTTTATTTTCTCAGTGTGGTATTACATATTTGTCGTATGTTTAAGAGTATTACTATTATTCACTGTAACATAAACACATATACATATATGTACATATATAAAAGGACACGTGACCTTAGTTTCCTCTCAGACCTAAATAGAAGGGTATCAAGCACTTTGTGACCACTCTGAACGGTGAATGCAAAGAGTATTTTAATGGTAGAAATGCTTTCCCAAGCTAACTATTGCATGCTTTTTTTCTTGTGATTAATGCCCGCAGTGGTATTTGCGACATTTGAACATCTGCCTCTTGTAAGTCCCACGCGTACAACAATTCCAACGCCGTCTACTATGCTTCTCTTAGCACTTAGTACATATGTAGATAGATATTTGTATGCATATATGTATGTATATACCCATAAGTATATAAGCATATATGTATGTATGTATATACCCACAAGTATATACATATATATGTATATAACAGTAAATTCTACAAATCCATGTATTTGGACATAGAAGTACTATAATGCTCATCATTGTCATTCGAAATTACGCATTTAAATATGTTTTACAGGCTGTATGTGTGTATGTCTTCATACAAATATAGCGGATTCATAGCGCTATTATATATGTTCGATTGATTGAATTTTGAACTATTTAAGAAAGAAAAAATTAAGAATGAATTTGCCAGTAAAAAATTGCAAAATTTCAGCGGTAATTTGTATCCACTTGAAAGTTGCACTTTATAAAACTTTAATTGAATTCGCCATAAAATAACTTATTTCGAAAATTTCTAAATTTTGTTTTAAAATGTTCGAAATTTGGTTATATCCTTGAACATTTTGTATAAAGAGTAATAATTGGGTTTAAATGGTTTTAAAAAATATTTTTAAATAATTAGAAGAAAAATATATTGCCCAAATGTGTAAAAATTTTAGCTGTTATATGAAATAAAAAAAAATATATAATCATATATATATTTTAATGTCCACAAAGGTCTTATTACTAATTTAAAAGTTTTTACTTTCAAATCTTTCCAACAAAAAGGGCCAAATGGAGCAAATTCAATAAAATACTTTTTTGAGATGCTCATACCAGCAGTATCTCGGAGGCACTATAGTTAAAATAGTTATATGTAATAATTTTGGCACTTACACTATGTATAAAGCTCAGTGTTTGGCCGAGCTTCTCCTACCATTTCTGGTGTCCGTCTTTATATTCTACCACAAATGGAGGGACCTACACTTTTTTGCCGACTCTGAACGGCAGATGTATTTAATGAAAAGCTTTTTAATGGCAGAAATACCCTCGGAGGTTTGCCATTGGCTTCCGAGGGGAGACCGCTATTAAAAAAAACTTTTTCTATGATTAAGATTTTGCTTGCCCTGACTGAGATTCGAACCTCGAACTCACCGGCATATCGAGTTATAGCACGCACCGCTACCAACTCGACCTAACGTAATTTTTCATTAACGTCCTTGGAGTCTGGAATTAAATCTCAGAGTCTGGTTGGACTAGACAGATTTTACTAAAGTTAAAACATTTTAAATCATTTATGAACTTGCTGATGTCATGGACTTCTGTTCTAGATATGCCTTATAATTGGAGTAAAATATACGCTTCTAAAAATGCTGAACACTTTTCTCGCCATCGCTCTACTGTGGCATGCTCTGGTAACAATTTTAAAAAAGGCCAATCTATTGATTTGTTGATGAGATGCGTTGTTTTAGTTTCGCAGTAGTTTTCCGCAAGTCTATATGTTTGAATGTCCGATCAACTTTCCCTGGCTTGGGTCGCATAGTGTAATTGCCTCACTCTCTGAACTAGTCTCAGGGAGCATCCCATATCCACCGCAATAGATTCGTTCGAACAGGTTCCTGACTTGGTCAATACTTCTATCCTCTCATTGTTATCGATATTACTATGACCGAGAGCCCAGGCCAACTAACCAAGATTTCATTGCAGCAGCCGATACTGCCAATAGCGTTACCTGGCTGTCGGAATACATCGTAGCTCTATTTTCCTCGGGTTTTATATACCTTAATATTTTATAGCGCGATCTCTTTAGGTGTAGATATAGACTGAGATCAAATTGTACTCCTATCCCCCCAAGACAATTCATTTTGGAGCTTTCAATGTGGATCAACATGGTTCCGCTCTCCGTAACTTAGCCTCTACTTTAAAAAGTTGCATTATAATAAGATAATCTGAGCTGCCATCTAGTCTACTGACCTATCTAATGATTTTTTATATTTCATGTTCGAAAGTATTTGTTCTCCACAGTGCTTATTCCCTGAGTCTTACTACGGAGTGTGAAGCTACCTTTTTCAGATACCGATCAATGGGAGTAACATTAAGTATGACATTAACTACTCTCGATGGACGTGATCTAATCGTGCCTGCAGTCCTGCATCTGTCACTCCCTGTTACTCATTGTCGTTACTCAATTTACTTTTGCTTTATTTCTTACTCAAAGCAAGCCACCATCCTTAGTAAAGCGAAGATTTCAATGCTCAGTTTCTGGTGAACATTTTCTTGCGTATATAGCTTGCAATGTTAACTTTCTCTGTAGCTTTTTTGTTCTAGTCTTTCATTTATGTTAAGTATTTATTACACCCACTATATATTTCACAGAAGTTTGAGAGTATATGCGTTAGTTTTTGTGTAAAAAATTTGCTATAGCACGGTATAACATAAAAGAACCTTTGATAGATATTATTAACTTAGCCGCATGTCAGCTTAATGCTTACAACTCTAATGATTTTTTTTATATTTTTTTGTTCTTGTCAAGGCTAGCGATAATAATTTTTATTTTTAGATTTAATTGTAGTGGTTTAATTGATTTGCCCACACCAATAAAGTTAATCCTAAGCAACCAGTATAAAAGCGACTCACTGGTAAAACTTTTACCACAAACCCTTAACACTTTCTATATTAACCAGTTCATAATAAATATAATAAGGTGAAAAACAAAAATGTTATTTTCCACATATAAACTACAAATTCTCGCTTGACAATTTGGTTACTAATTTTAACCAAAATATAAAAGAAGAAAGGTATGTGAATGCCGCTGACGGAACCATTGTTTTACTTCTATTACAAAAGTCGAGTTCAGGTTCTTAGGAACGAAAGATTTGTGACGTATCAATAATTATCGGGTTGAACTTATAGTTTTTTATAAATTCATAAATTGTACAAAACTGGTTATTGAAATCAAATTTCGAAACCATTTTAGTCTTCCTCTAAAAGTTTTCGACATATCAGCAAATGAACGCTTTTGTTAAAATGAGTTTGATATATAGAAAAATTATTACTTAAAACGAGTTGTTTTTTGTTTACAAAAACAGCTTAAATTATTTGAATTAAATTTTGCATTCACATACAATGTCATATTAAAATATGTAATTTTTATTATTTTATAAATAAAATACAATTCATTCTCTAACAGAACCATATATAAAAAGATATAAATTTATTTATTTAATTATATATATATAATTATATATAAAATGCATGTACAGCAATTTTTAGGAACTTTTATATTTGAATTTTTTAAACCAAAATTAAGCAGACTAGAAAACTTTATACTCGTAAACTTCAAGAGACTTCCGACAAAAGATTGGAAATTTTGATGAGAATTAGTTTTATGAACAGTTGTGTATTGAGTTAGAAGACAATGTCCATGGTAAATTTTATTTAACTCTCTATAAGGTTTGAAATATTTTTTCACAGGTGTTGAAAATAGCCGTTTTGCTGCACGAAGCAAATTTGTCCAGTTGAGACTCAAATATGTACTTAGTTCAAGATTTTGTGTGGAATAGGTTTTATTTTTAAACAATATGTAGCTGTAATAATTTTAAGAGCTACCAGCTCCTTCTGCAATTGGTTATTTCAGTGAGTTCGTGGGCCCCATTCCCTACGTTGCCCACCAATTGGTGCCGATTCAATGGATTTGTTCATCGGAGCATTATCGTTAAATTTTTATGCGATTGAATTTGTCCAAATCATACAGATCATACAGTGCACCATTCCATGCATCTTGCGAAGAACATTTATCTCTAACGTCCCCAAAAGTTCAAACATTGTTAATTCTTTTTAAATTTTATAAAAAATCTATAGAACATTTATCAAAATTGTTTACTTAAAAAAATTGAATAGTTTAGGGTATGCAGATATGTAGCTCATTAAATTTTTTAAAGTTTAGTACAACAAAAAGCAAGTTTATAGTGGCTACGATTTACCACTGATTTTTGACAATATTTTTCCTGACGCTCTTTCGCAATTCCTTGCAACTAAAAAGTAATCACAAACAAACAAAACAAAACTACCTCATTTCATTAAACCTAAGTTTCGACGAAAGGAACTTGATTTCTCAAACAGGGTGAAATACCTTGAAGTCATTCCGGACCCAAAGCTTAATAAAAGACTGAGACGAAAAGAATGTTAGGCAACAAATGGGGCCTAAAACCAAAGATTGTGCTCTGGATGTACACAGCTATAATCCGACCCATACCCTTATACGGGGCGCTGGTATGGTGGCCACCTCTCACCAAAGATTACGTCGTCAAGAAACTGGGAAGAACGTACTACTCGACTTATAACTAAAAGATATTTTTAGCGAAAACTCAGCTGCTAACAGTGCCAATCTTAGTCAGGGCAAGCAAAATCTTAATTATAGACAAAGTTTTTTCTAATAGCGGTCACCCCTCGGCAGGCAATGGCAAACCTCCGAGGGTATTTCTGCCATGAAAAAGGTTCTCATTAAATACATCTGTCGTTCGGAATCGGCACAAAACTGTAGGTGCCTCCATTTGTGGTATAATATAAAGACGCACACCACAAATAGTAGGAGAAGCTCGGCCAAAACACTGAGCTATATAGTGTAAGCGCCAAAATTATATATATATAACAGTGCCATTAGACTACAAGCATTGGGGTTCTGGGAAGAAAAGCCGTCAGGGTACAGCATCATTCTTGGCAGAATCTCAACTGAGATTAAGGCGCTACCCATTGACTACATCCTGACAAAGTCTTACGTTAACCAAATGATCCAGACTAAATTCCCTAGCCGTAGAGGCTGGATTCGCGGTAGAGTTAGATCACTGGATGGCCTGGTAGTCTATACGGATGGTTCAGAGATGGAGTGCAGGGTAGATGCGAGGGTTTTCATTGAGCAGCATAACCTGAAGCTATCCTACCGTCTACCAGGCTATGCAAGTGTATTCCAGGCTGAAACGTTTGTAATAAAGAAGGCGATTAGGTATGTTGAGAAGAATGCAACAGCTGGTACGCGAGTAAACATTATCACATATAGCCAAACTGCCATTTAAGCACTATCTTCTACCTCGGTCGGCTCTCAACTAGTAGATGAATGTAGGCGAAAGATGACTTCAATCTCCAACGCATAAGTGGTATGGGCTCCGGGGCGTAGGGACATTGACGGAAACGAAGCTGCGGATGAACAAGCGAGGCGTGGTTATGCACTGGATAAGTCCAACGCGGTGAACTTGCGCGTCTCGCTTAGGGAAATAAATGGCAGAATCGTCGATATCTGCCACCGGAAAGCCAAGCACAGGTGGATTAATACAGGATCGTACAGGATTACCCGGCAGGTTTGGGTGTCCTATGATTCGCTCGGCAAACCATTCCTGCAGAGTATTTTCGAGTGCAGCCGCCTGTCTTTATATGATATACTGCGATTCCTTAAAACCGCCAAATGACTGTAGATTGCACGAGATGTGGAATCAAAAAAGGGCAAACTTGCTAATTGCTTGCCATCAGGATGGCAATCCACTTAAACCACCTAACCAACCACACTAAAATGTAATCAACCATACTTTAAAAAAATATTAAAACTTTTTTTAAGAAGTTCGAAATTCCTATGAATTTTTGTTAAATCATTGTAGATTTTGTATAAAGTTAAAAAAATGGGTATTATGTTTTGTCTTAGAGAATAAACCATACTTTTCTTGTTTTTTTTTTATTAATTTTAATTAATTAGAAGAAAAATTAAATAGTTAAAACTGTCAATATGTGGTTGTGGTATAATTTGTGAACAGAGTATAGTTTGCGCAAAAATGATTTAAAAAATGATTGCAAAACTTTTATTAATTTTTTTAAGTTGATAAAAACTGATATATTAAAAGAATAAGAAAATGAAATGAAAACACATTAAATGGATTACAGTAATAAAATATTTTTGGGATTCGAATCATGCTTGGCTGAACTGCGATACACGATTCTATACTTCATTGTTTTTAACTTTTTTCTGGTTTTTATTATTCAATGATTAAATACTGTAAGAAACGTGCTTTTGAATTTGTCGGCATTCTCCTTTTCGTTGGCCTAAATGTAAATACTTGCAAATTCACCACTCGCAATATACCAGGATAGGTTTGAAATAAGTTTATTGATACCTGAATTAAAACAATTGCTTAATTATTGTCGAGCTTAATGCCGATCGGATTATTGCGAAAATCATGAGGAAAAAATACAATAATCAAAGCGGTAGAAGTTATAGTTATATTTCGGAAATCACCACATTTCCTCATTAGACTTTATTCTTCTTGGATTCTGCGGTTCGACTACACACAACAACATGCGCAATACTTAATCCGGCAACTAAACGCAAGCAGCTAAGCTTACACTGTTGTGGGTAAATAAGCCAACGGACTTAATAAATCAATTGAAATGATTCAGCATAACTTATTTACTTATGTGAATGCTCAGAGAAAGCTTTTCTCACATCCAAGCGAAAGTTCAGTACACCCAAGACGCGCCCTTTTAAGTGTGTCTGTCTAGCTCTATTTGAAAGTTCCATCAAATGCCAACTGCTACTAAGAAATATCAATTTCCAAACCATTAAGAATAGTAATTAATAATGCTAGCCGAAATTTTGCCAAACTTTCCTAAAACATCGCACCAAAGTGTTTGTCTACAAAAGTATGCTTTCTGCAATAAGAACATTTTCAACATATTCTGCACCTCCCTCCGGCATATGAATGGGAATAAATGTGTAAAAATGCTGTTTTGACAAAAGTCTTTGTAAGCCACCTGCAGTTAAGTTTTGGACTCAACAAGAATTGCTCATTTTCTTACATTTGCAACTTTTTGAACATCAGTGTGCATATGTATATAGATATGTATGTATATAAATATTATTATTTGTAAGCTTATACATACGAACATACGAAAATGAAAGTGGCTGGCATAAAAATTAAAATCGGCAATCAAAAGTTTAGCAAACAAACTTTCTTCTTTTACAAGTGATAATACTCATATGTGCTCAAATAATGTAATAGTACTACGTTTTGTATGAATAAATATATATTTGTATGTTTTATATTCACTGTCTTAGGTTGTAATTTTCACATATTTGTTTGTAATTTTCACATATTTGTTTGCTTTTGCTATGTTTATTTTAAGCTTTGAAAATCATTATTTACCTTTTACTTAATTAATTTCTAACTCAAAGATTTTTTTTTTTTAATATTTTTGAGCTTTAAGGCCGATCGGTTTATTGAAAAATTATTAGGAAAAAAACAATAATACTCAAAGCGGTAGAAGTTATAGTACTATTTCGGAAATCACCACATTTCCTAATTAGACTTCTTTCTTCTTTGCTTTTGCGGGAGTCGAACCAGCAACAACATGCGCAATACTTAATCCGGCAACTAAACGCATTCAGCTAAGTTTACGCTGTGTGAGCTGGTGTTATTTTTCCTGCTTTCCCTTCACAACTTACTTCAATCAAGTGCGGCTGTACTGCCGCTATTTATACTTGACTGTGTAGTTGTTGTTTGTACAATTTCTATTTTGTTAGAATTTGCTTGTATAAGGCTGGCTCATCCTTTTATACACTTTATTTTTTATTGTTTGGCCATATAACTATTTATTTGAAATATTTTTGAGCTTTTAGGCCGAGCGGTTTATTGGAAAATTATTAGGAAAAAAACAACAACACTCAAAGCTTTTAAAAACTGTAATTATTTATTGAATGGTTAAAAAAATACGAAAACAAACCAACAAGTTGAAATTATTAGATGTTTATAGTTACAAAATAGGCAGTTCGTGGAGACAAATAACAATCTTTTTTAACTTTTTTAACAAAATTTAACTTTTTCAACGTTTCAAATATATATGTACTCAAAAGAATTGTATGATTTCTTAGACACCACAATGTTCATTGTTCGTGTAATAATTATACGAGGGCGGTGTGATAAGTCAGGGACTTTTTGAATTGCCCGCTCAGAAACTTTAAATTCATATTCTTCTTCTTTTATAGGCTCGATAACCTCCTATGCGATTTTCGCTAACTGGCGCCAGTTGGAAATACCAAGGGCACCCAAGGTCTTTACCGGCGGGCCTTTCCAACGCAGAGGAGGACTCCCTTTTCTTCTGCTTCCACCGGTGGGTACCGTGTCGAATACTTTCAGAGCTGGAGCGCTTTTATCCATTCGAAGGACGTGGCCTAGCCAGCGAAGCCGCTGGATCTTTCTCTCGAACACTCCCAGAGCCTTCTCATCAGATACCTTCACAGTCCATGCTTCTGCGCCATACAATAGGATAGGCATAATGAGAGACTTATAGAGCATAGTTTTTGTCAGTCGGGAGAGGACTTTACTGCGCAGCTGCCTACTCAGTCCAAAGTAGCACTTGCTGGCTAGAGTAATCCTTCTTTGGATTTCGAGGCTGACATTATTATTGATGTTAATGCTGGTTCCTAAGTAAACGAAGTCTTCTACTTTTTCAAAGTTATAACTGTCAACAGTGATGCTTGATCCTAGTCGTGAATCTGCCGGCTGTCTATTTGATGACAGGAGATACTTCGTCTTGTCCTCGTTCACCTCAAGATCGATCCGCTATTGCTTCTCTATCTAGTTTGGAGAAGGCAGAACTAACTGCGCGTTGTGATGGCCGATAAAGTCAATGTCAATGGCGTATGCCAGCAGTTGCACACTCTTATAAAAAATGGTGCCTAACCGATTTAATTGTGAGCTGGTGGTGTTGCTCAACGTTGTTTTACATAGTCGTATAAGTTTTGCGCTGATACCAAATTCAGACATTGCGGCATAAAGTCAACTTCGTTTTGCTCTGTCGAAATCGGCTTTGAAGTCGACAAAAAGGCGGTGCGTGTCGATTTTTCTTTCTTTTGCAAGATCTGGGGCTCTGTGAATATCTGGTCGATAGTAGGTTTACCAGGTCTAAAGCCACACTGACAAGGTCCAATTAGTTCATTGACGGTGGGCTTTAATCTCTCACACAATACGCTCGACAGAACCTTATATGCGATGTTAACAAGGCTCACGATATCTCTCCCGCAAGGCTCGCGCTGTGTCTGAGCTTTCCCTGTGTCCATTTCCGCATGCTTTTTGACGCAAAGAGGCGCGTGCGTATCTTGGCTGCGAAGAGATAAGGGCTGAGTCGATGTTAGCTCTTTGGACGATGCGCACACCTAGAACACTGAAAATGTGCCTTCCGTCTATTACAACATGTTCAATTTGGTTTAGTGGTTTACCATCTGAAGACAGCCACGTAGCCTGATTTCTCTTCCTGGGATGGAACCTGGTTCTACAGACTACCATGTTTCGGGCCCCGGCGAAGTCGACCAGTTTCAATCCGTTATACGACGTTCCGTCTGGGATCAAAGATGACCTTCTTTGCCACCTTGGCATTCAAACGCCTAGCTCGATTTTTATATCGTGTTGGGGCAGCGTTCGAACGTGTGCTCCAGGAGTTCGTAGAAGCGATCTTTGGTCCAATCGTCCTTCTCTTCCGTCGGGGCATGGGCGCAAATCAGGGAGATGCTGAAGAATCTCGCCTTTATGCGGATTGTGGCGAGACGTTCGTCCACCGGAGTAAACGACAGTGCTTTACGGCGAGGTCACTCTCCCACCACAAGTCCGACACCAAATTTGCTCTCGTTTACATGGCAGCAGTAGTATACTTTGCAAGGGCCTACTATTTTTCTCCCTTGCCCGGTGCATCGATTTTTTTGGATGGCGGTGATGTCAGCCTTCGCTCTTCCGGGCAGAGGCACCTTCCCATTTAGGGGTTCGGACATTGATGGTGCATGCCCTCAAATCATGGTCCTTAAATCGTGTGCCGTGGTCGTCATTTAAAAAGGGGGGTCCAGTCCGAGGCTTTGCATGGCTTTTCATTGGATATTTGGTTAGCGTGGTGGGTCCCAAGCCCTGCTGGGGGTTACCATTTTAAATTCGTTTATAAAGCAAGCCACTTGTTCCGAGGCAGGCGCCTGCTTGCAGCCGCACCTCCTGGTAAACAGATGCTGCGGACTTTAGTGGACCCTTAAACCGAATATGTTGGAGTGGCTCCTCTAAAGCTCCCTCTTAACTAGCCGTAAACCATGGCTCCACACAGGTTGATTACCGTATCTCGTACATAGGTTGCTCACGTGCACGAACTTCCTCAGAAGCACCACTCTACCCCATTGCACTCCTGCTGCTTTAAACTGCTCTCTACTATCAAGTTATGGGCAAGCTGAGTCATTTTGTAAGTGATGCAGTAAGCAGATGACCTTTTGACTTTTAATCAAAATGGAAATATGTGAACTATGTGTACTGATTGAGAATTATTTTTTTGCTTAAGAAACCCATCAACGAAACCAAGCAAAGGCACGATATATACTATGGGGACACTGCACCATCAACTTCAATGGTTAAGAAGTGGCTCCCTGTGTTTCTTTGTGACGCCGAATGTACAGGTCCCCCAAAGAGGTCGTTACACAAAAAATCGTCGATAAAATCGATGGAATGATATTAGATGACCGGAGAATGAAAGTGTGTGAGGTGGCTGAGACTGTAGGCATCTCAACTAAGCGGGTACACCACATTTTACACGAATATTTGGATATGAAAAAGCTATTCACGCGATGAGTGCCGCGATTGCTCATACTTGATCATAAGTTTTTTTGAAATCTTGATTTTTCGAATATCGAATAAATCGGTTTTTTTATCTCCAAAACCGGGTTTTAACCAGTTGTAAATTTAAAGCCTTTGATAAGTAATATAAATACAGCAGCATATCGACTAAATTTACTTCCATTTCATTATTATTTAAGCGGAAACCTCAAAAGGCTTCTCAATTAGATAAGACAATTATATATATTCGAAATCCAAATAATTTGCAAAAAAACACAGGAAATATATTTAAGAAGATGTTCTATATTAAGACAAAGGTCATAAGAGGACGGCAAAACCTTAAAGAATCGTATAACGCCTTACTGACAGTAAGTCCTTCTAGCTCGCTCAATGTGCTGATTGTAAAACTTAGAAATCTCAAGTTTTTAAACTTGAAACTATGTATGAGTTGAAGATTATTACCTTTCCTCGCTTTTATGTTTTTTTTTGTGACCTGCCTATCACCTGATCACAATTGAGAGACTTGTTTATAGAGTAGAGGACTTGAGACCAATTAAGGCCAATTGGTCTGACTTTTGTCTATTAGAGACTGATATTGCTTACTGAATTCGGATATAAAACTACATTTTATTTTCAAAAGATATCTTCATAGAGGTAATTGCATTTAGTTACTTGTATGTACATTGATGTTATTTTTTCATACTTAGAACAAGAACCGGTTTACCCTGTTTTTTTCGATTTTAAAATTAGAAACCGATTTTTCTCAAATTGCCATTTTTCGAATAATTTGAAAACAGTTGAATAATCGAACATGAAAAATGTATTTAATGCAATGTTATCAAACCGCCCTCGTATATGTATTTGCACATATCAATGACATACATACCTTTGTATATTTATAATTATCTTTCTGTGCTTACATATACATTTATTTATTTGCGCATTCGTTTCTTTTATTAGTTTTCTGGCTGTATACGCGTACGTTATACATATATCTAGTGTTAGGATTATTAGGTGTGATAAAACGAATTTATTGTTTCATTATTTTTCTTACCTATATTTGGGATTCCAATTTCTTTTTTGCGCGAGCTGCATAAGTGTCCAACTAATCATGACCTACTAAGGTACTTTAAGAAAAAATTATATACCAATGGGCAATTAAACAATAATGCATATATATAGAAAGTATGTGTAAACATAGATGTAGCTACATACATATGTGCATCGATTCTACTTCCCTGCAGGGAAAAGCTTAAGTATATTATATATTGAGTGAGTTCATGAACTATTATTTCAGGAAGGAAATCATATCAGTTGGGCATGAACTACATGGGCCGATATTCCTAAGAACTGAATTTTGTACAAGTACATCAATACATCAGTAAAAAAAAATTTAGTTCAATAAAATTTGTTAATAGTTATTTCCATTGAAAATTTAAAAAAAAAATATTAATTTTCTTTTATTAATTATGATTATTTTAAATTTGAAATTACTTTGAGCAATATTTGAGATGTAAGTATTCATGCACAACAAAATATTAAATATTGCATGTGCTCATTTATTACACTAATTCGTATGTCAAGAATAGGGATGTCAATCCGGAATCCCGATGAATTTTTTTACTCCCGAATATCCCAGGATTAGTCTATTCCGAGGGTTTTTTTAATAGTCTTTATTTTTTAAATTTTTTATAAATCATAGAAATCAAAACAAAATCTTTAGAGAGTTCACAATCCGTTTTATTTGTCATATTTCTATATTCCGCTATTAAAACTATTAGAAACAGAAAGAGCTGACCTAATAAAACACATTAAATATTCCTTTTAGAGTTGTACGACAAATATTATAAATGAGCTGGAGAATACTAGTATTGTCCTCGAGTAGAAAATGAGTCTTACTATGAAAGCGATGTTAATAATACTAAAGACGAGGTTCTTGAGCTGGATAAGACAGAAAATCTAAAATATAAAGTTTTAACGAGCAGCTCGCAAGTGCCCAATAATCGAAAGGCATACAAATTATCAGAAGGTTTGGTAAAAAAAAGTAAGTGTTTGTAATGGATCGCCTCCAGGCTATTTTCTACAGAGAGTATTTAAATTTTTGTCGACAATCCATCCAAAAAGTGTTGAAGTGGATCGGAGCATGCAAAATCTTAATCATAGAAAAAGTTTTTTCTAATAGCG
The DNA here is from genome assembly GCA_963971545.1 of Philophylla caesio. Classification (NCBI taxonomy): domain Eukaryota; kingdom Metazoa; phylum Arthropoda; class Insecta; order Diptera; family Tephritidae; genus Philophylla; species Philophylla caesio. The sequence continues at coordinate 52,764,440 of OZ020607.1, read as the reverse complement.
GTCACCCCTCGGCAGGCAATGGCAAACCTCCGAAGGTATTTCTTTCATGAAAAAGCTTCTCATTAAATACATCTGCCGTTCGGAGTCGGCACAAAACTGTAGGTCCCTCCATTTGTGGTATAATATAAAGACGCACACCACAAATGGTAGGAGAAGCTCGGCCAAACACTGAGCTACATATATAGTGTACGCGACAAAATTATATATATTATATTATATATTTGTATTCTAACTAACTGGTCTTTAAGCTTGTATGAGCTGGTGCAGGAGTAAACAGTTGTCATTTTCTAATTCCATCTCAAAAATACCAAAGGCGCAAGTTGTGTAGAAACACAAACTGGCAGCTCTCTTGTTCGCAACTAAATACTTGGTATTTTTTCCTGGGGGGTTGTATTGGGTATTGCGTGTGGTGTAAAAGGTTGCGGTGTTAATAAGCATAAATTTGGTTTAATCTTAACATATGGAGTGAGGACTATAAATATGATATGCATGAAAGTAGAATTAAATATTTTTGGCGGATGCTTGATTAATTTATGTAGGAAAAAATTTACCACACGGCATTATTATTTTGCTAGGCGATTTATAATATAAAAACCTATTCCGGTGGATGGTCAGCTGTGCAGCTATTTTAGCAATAGAATTTCGCACTGCGGTTATAGAACATGTGTTTGTCACGATTTGGCTTTTGCAGATAGGTATAGGAAACGGTAAGATAAAAAGTATAACAAATAAATGAGCCCCCATGTGGCGCTGGAGTCGATTTTTTTGAACGTGGGCACTCCGATACTATAGAAAGTGGCGCGGTACAATTACGTGTTAACTTGTCATTGTTTTGTAGATCTTGGTTGATTATAGTGCAATGTCGTCTGTGCGAAAGTGTGTGAACTCGTCTGACAGTTTCTGTTATATTTGTGGCGAATATATGATAATAAAGCAGCAAGTTAATATTACGGACTTTGTAAAAACTTGGAGATCAGGATAAAGTTTGGGCACATCATAAAGTCTGCAAACGATATGTTGAAGATCTTCGAAATTGGTTAAAGGGCAAGAAAAAAGCTTTCCGATATGTGATTCATATGGTATGGCGCGAGCAAAAGAACCATAGTGATGAATGCTACTTTTGTTCGTGTAATGTGAAAGGGTATAATTCAAAACGGAAGCTGTCAATTTCATACCCCAATCTGCAATCAGCTACTCGTCCCATCCCTCATGGGACCGAAATATCAGTGCCCAAGGTCCCTGCTACCTTGGAAGAGATTCCAAGTTCTGACGAAGATAGTGCTGTACCTGAACCCGATGACATGACAAGTTTTGAATTTGAAGATGACAGCAGTCCGAAATTGTTTTCCCAGGGCGAGCTAAATTATTTGGTAAGATACTTGAATCTTCCCAAAAACGCTGCTGAGTTGCTTGGATCAAGGCTCAAAAGCAGTAACTTATTTTTGCCGTGAGTGTGTTTCTCCTGGTTTAGATATCGTGAGAAGCAGTTTACTTCCTTTTTTGCCCAAGAGGACGAGTAAGTTTATTGTATTGGAGTCTCACTTAGAAAAAGAAATGTGTTTAGTGCTTACTACTTAATGTACTTTACATAAATAAATTAGTTTTGTTACGCAATTATAAGTTAAACCTTTTTTTAAATCTTTTATCAAACGGACCGATTTCCTTTAGACCGAATTTTCACTATTTCGGTTCAATAAAGGACGAGCTCATCAACGAAATGCTCCCCTATATATTTGTTAACCACAAATATCAGAATTAGTTGAGCGAACAACCAAATCTTGCGGCAAAGAACAAAGAGGTAGTTCACTTAACTCTCTTTTTGATTTATTTCAGTTTAAAGTATTGGTGCAATAAAATGTACATATGTATATACAACTTTTCTAGGACAGCATCAAGAATATATTAAAATCGCACATTATAAATTATACATAAAATTAAACAAGAAAAAAAACATACATATTTATATACGTAAATTAAAATAAAAATTAAAACATATACTTAACAATAAAGAACATTATATAAATCCATACAATTTAAAAATAGCTTTTATTTATTATATACGTAGTTTCTTGGCTTGCTGGAGTATTTTTTTTTTTAATATTCATTTGTAGATACATTAAGAGAAGTGCCCATTTTTTTTTAAATTAAAAAAATTATCTTTGGGTTTTATTTGTGTTAAAAAACTACGTTATTTAACAGAAAAAGCTTTTTGTGCATTTCATAGAGCCAAAATCATAGACCTCCTTCAGGAGGCTTTGGGAATGAATGCCCACAAAATTCTGAAGCAATTTTTTTTTTCATTCAGTGTACTACGTACATTTACTATTATATTAATGGATAACTTTGTGACAATCGACATCAACAAATTTTTTTTCAATGGTTTTCTGCTTTCGTAGGTGGATGCGAGTTGCGCAGCTTTATTGTCTTCTCAACCTGTTGAAGAAATATCGACTCTAAGGCAGATCCACAAAATTAAGTTGAATATCCTTGAGGTTGTTTCTTAAGATTATTAACGGTCGGCAGCTTGCAGTTCGGAATGCGATTTGAACGAATAGTTCCCAAAGAATAAATTCCTCGGGATTTAAGATTGACTGCACAACATTTTGTAGAAGGTTTCCGACCTTGTGTTGATATCCATAACAGAGCGGCAAAAACTCACCTGCTTCTCTTAGGGCGTTGTCTTCAAGTTGACTGTCTAACTGCTCCGAAGGTGCTTTACGTTTGCGGTTTTGTGATCGAGAAGTCGAAGGAGAGTGAAATAATAATTGTGCGCATGACGCGGGACTTCAACTTGAATTCATGCAGATTTCTGATACCAGCTTTGAAATCTGAACTCGCATCGTTCATAGAAAACTATGCCTTATAAACATCGTCCCTAAATCATCTTCCAAATCTTCTTATATGTCAGTAAATACCCAAAAATTTTCTCAATCTCTTCAACTTTTTTCGATTATTCGTATCTACTAAATCCATATTTTAGGCATTAATGCGTTTTAAATTGTTCCCTTTTCAAACTTACCTAATCTTTTTTTGTTTTTAGTTATACGAAGACCGCCTCTAGACGGGATATCATAAAAGGCATGTAAAATTTAACAAACACCTATTTTGAAAATAAACGCAGTTTATTCGGCCAGAACACTTCTAGACACACGATACAATGTGTAATATTTTATTTTTATACCCGAGCGTATTTGTACACAAGAGTAACTTTAGTCGAATAACGGTTGTTTGTAACAGCAAAAAATAATCGATATGGATATATATATATATATACTAAAATGATCAGAATGAAAAGAGGAATCGATTTAGCCCTGACTGTCTGCCGGTGGGTACAATAACCTGAGTAAAAATTGAAATATCTCTATGAAATTTGGTACATAGATTGCTCTTTGGACAGGGCAGGTTGGTATTGATTGGTCAACATCGGTTAATAAACACGCTCACCACCCATATAACGGAAGTTTTTGATAAATGCAAAAACTCCGTTTTTTCGGTTTGGTGGACATGTTTTCCTTGATATGGCTATTATTCCGTAGACAATTTTTTGAAATCGGATCATAACCACGCCCACCTCTTATATAACGGAAATTTTGGAAAATGCAAAAACTTAAATTTTTCGGTATCTATTTAAACAAATTGAGTTAAATTCGGTATTTGGAGCGATTTTGAACTAAGAAATTAGATATTTATGAAATTTTGAAAAATGAGCGTTTCCACGCCCACTTAGGAAAAAATTCCTCTATCTCAATAACGGTGTAAGGTATAGTCACAAAACTGCACAAATTTACCTCAATATCACTGTTATCATCGTTAAAAGTTTTTGAAATCGGACCATAACCTCGCTCACGTCCCATATAACGAAAATTGTAGAAAAATGCAAAAATTTCGTTTTTTCTTTATTCTATTTTATTGGAACATGGTAATTAAAATTTGATATTTAGAGAGATTGTTAATTAAGAAACTTGATTTTTATGAAATTTTGAACAAAAAAGCGTCTGAATTTATCTCAATACCGATGTAAGGTTTCGTCACAAAATTTGGTGAACATATTGTCTTTGATATTAAAAGTCAATAATTTTTTAAATCGGACCATAACCACGCCCAACTTCCATATAACGGAAATTTTGAAAAATGCAAAAAACTTAATTTTTCAGTATTTATTAGAAGAAATTGAGTAAAATTTAATACTAGTCATGATTTGAAACAAAGAAACGGAATTTTTATGAAATTATAGGCACCGACATACAAAAATACATCGCGACGGAATATAAAAATCGGATTCGCCCGAATTTAGCTTTGCAATAATATAAAATTTTGGGTTTCCCCGAATTCGACAAAATGTCAAAAGGAGAGAAACAATATTCGAATAGTAAAAATGAGTTTGCTGCTGAGAGTCTGTCATGGGCATGATAGGTTTAAATGTCAGATATCAAAATCTACTCGTTTTTCTACTTCATTCCTTCAAATCTTTAGACGGTTTAACAAAGAAAGACGAAGCAACCAACTGTCCAACTGTCGAACTGACATTTTAGACGCGTTGTAATGGAGCCCGTTTGCTGGTGGGGAAACACAAAGTCATTCATTTGACTATACTCAAAAGAAAGTTTGAAGGTAAGACAGTTCTTTTTCCGAGAATTCCTATGATCCCAACCGATATAACTATGAGTACGAGTTAAAACGAATTCAATTACCGATTCGCCTTGCATTCACCTTGACGATCAACAAATCACTAGGTCCAGTCTTTGAGTCTTTGTGCACTTGTTATAGTTGAGTAAACTTCGAGAAATTCCAGTTATCACAATTCATAATAAAGATTTGTGTATAAAAATTCCCAATTAACCATTGCTTATTTCGGCATAACCTACTACTTACATACATGCATACGAGTATACTTGTTTGTAAATATTAAAAAGAACATTCAAAAACTAAAGTTGACTGGCAATTGCTTTCACTACTTTTCTATATATGTACGTATCAAAGCATATTCCATAGGTAGCAGCAGTAGAAAAAATAAAATTTATGAAAACTATGTACTGCATACATAAATATTTGTTAAGTGACCAGAAGCAAATGCATATGAAAGCATTTTTGTTTTATCAAATATTTGGTATGTTGGCGTACATATGTATGTATGTACATACGAGTGTGTAACTTTGTTGAAATTTATACCCTGTCGGAAGTCAAAGTACTTTTATATGTTCATTTGTATTTTTTGTGTTTTCTAAGTTAAGAGTTCAGTTAGTTTTTTGGTAGATAAACTTAACCTACGTTTACACGTTTTTATTGTAATCTAATTGAGTTTTTCAGTGTAAATACCTCGTAAAAGTATTGCTTCTGTATCGCTTCAATACAAAAACCATGTAATAATGATAAAGGAAGAATTAAAATATTTACGTATCAGCATTTTATGGGCTCGCCCACTGTCTCACCTTTCAAAAGCGGAATAAAATTAGCAAAAGCCTTCAATCTTTTTTTTTCGTGTGTTCCGTCGAGGTTAAAGTTTATAACAATGTCCCGAAACAAAAATGCCTAAAGCATCTTTTTGGGAATTTTATGAACTCATGTTTATTGCCTTGTTTTCTTCATTAACATCTTCGTCAACGGCTGTTAGTTCGTCATTTTTTTTTATTGGAAATCATAAGTGAATATATATATAGTACTATACACATATACTATATGTATTCATGGATTGGTTTAGTGAGTAAAATGCGGCTTTAAAAATTTCAAAGGGATTCAATTAAATAACTTCATAGTTTCTTTTCACTACAATTATTTTTTAATTATTTTTTATTACACTGATTTAAATAAATGAAGAATTAAAGACTCGCACGCTGCATTTGTTTCAAAGTAGTTGATTTCCAATTATTTTAAAATTGGTTAATTTTTCAGACTGCCTCTATTTTCCGACAGGATATTTTCATACACATGTGCATTGTACATACATACGTAAGTACGTAAAAAATGAAAGTTAATGGTCGTAGAGAAGTTTCATTGAAATGATTTTGAAGTATTTTCATTAAAATGCTTTTCATTGCTGTGCGAACACAATTAAAAAAATATGTACATATGGAAGTATGTTTATAAATCAAGCAGTGCTACAATAAAATCATATCTACATATAAATGTATATTTATTTATATTGCTTTCAAAACTATTTAAATTTTTTATAAAGGCATATAATAAAGAAGTGAAATGCAAGCAGAAAAATACATTTCATTTTAAATTTGAAATACTTGTGATTGATCTAGAAATATATGTTCTAATTGTATGTACGTATATATATATATTTATGTAAGTACCCAAAATAAAGAAAAATTCAGGAAATTTAATTTTCAAGTATTTTCGATGTGTAAGCTTATTACAATTTGAAATTTAATAATGATGCATGCCTTAACAATTAAATTCATATAAGTTATGATATTAAATTTAAGCTTAAAAGTCAATGGTGGAAATATTTTTTGTTTGTTTTAAAATGCTTGCTATTGTTATGAAATTCAAAATCAACTTATATTTTTTGATATGAACGTGCCAATATTTATTTAACTATTTATCCTTCTGAATTGGCATTTCGTGGGCATTATTAAATGTAAAACAGTAACTTTTCATGAAGCGTTTCGTATTTCAGCAGTCGGATTCCAGCTTTCGCTGTAGCTAAAACTCTAAAAAGCTCTAAAATTGCAAACGTTAAAAGTTATACGAACTTTTGAAGATTTTTCTTAAATGCGTTTGTGGCTTTTTCGTCGCCAAAAGTTGCCAAGGAAAATTTTAATATGACATAAACTAAGCAGAACGAAAATTGACCAAACTTGGCAAGGGATGACGGAAAATCGTTCCAACAAATATCAACATCCCACCCTTAAAAGAAAAAGAAGAAAACAATATAGAAAATTGTAATACTTTTATCTACCGTAGGCATCGCTGGTGTAGTTGAAGAAAAATTTTACAAAATCAAATTCAGAAAGAGTGTTGTGAAAATAAATAATATCAAGATGAGTGCGTCCCGAAGATATTTGCTTAGGTTCTCAATGAATTATCAACGAACTTCAAGGACCCATTTGTGAAGCAAAAAAAAAAAAGCTTTTGAGGTAATTACTAAAATGTTTCGACTTTCAAAAAAAATATGCACACGTGCTTTTAATGAAATCCGACCTTTTATACTGCAAAGGAAATTAAGTAGTGCATTGTCAAAAATTTTAAGCTTTCTAAAACTATTGCCAACAAGCATATATATTTTGTCCCTTGTCACGCTTTTACTATTGTAGTTCTCCATTATCACCAATAGCTAAATATTGATAAAATTCATTTAGAATTTTTTGGCAATGCTATCGCGAAAACTGGAGTACGGGTGTAAAAATTGTTAAAACAATTTTAGAAGAAATGTGCCAGTAACTTTAAAATCGACTATTTTAATTTAGTTGAAAAATGTTTCTAGTTTTGGTTTTCAAAATTACAGTCCTGCTGGAGCCAAAACTTATTAATATTTGGTAAATATCGATTTTATATCAGCTCAAGCCCGAAATAAAATAGGCGCAGCAGACCGAAGTCGAAATATTGACTCAACAAACAAATAAAATAATATATTATTTAATTGTTTTATTTTATTTCGGATCATCAAAAATCGATAATTTATATATGATATATTAATTATGGCCAATATAATCGAATTTATAATAGCTTTCCGGTCGAAAAATTTATGAATATATGATTTTTTGCCATTTTTCAAATTTATATGTATGTACGTCTTATTCCTAATTCACGTGAACAAATTAAAAATTAGTGAAAACAATAAGCACCTTAAAAGGTTAAAATTTCTCAAGAGCTTTGAAATTTCGTAAAAATCGTATGGCTACGGGCCATTTTCGACGACACAAGTATCGTCCTTCTTTTCAATATATGCATACTTTAAGAATTTGCGCCAGTCACTAACACAAAGTGCTGACAAGGTGCCTTTAATTTTTTCAAATTCTGCAAAATTGTAGACGTTTAGTTCATATTCAGAAATCTTGATCTTAAGTATAATTTTTGCTAATTATTCATACCTTAGCAAGTCAAATGAAATATTAAGGAAAAAAAAAATATTGTTATTATTTCCCTACTCGTATTGAATACAAAATTGCTTTAGTGAAGGTCAAACAAACCAAACACCGATGCAAAATAGCTGATGATGAGAGGAGTTTTTCTGAGTTGAAACTTGTTACAATACAAGTATGCGCGATAACCGCAAATGAATTCATTGAGCTCAACTATTTCAATAAAAGTACGAAGTGTTTGATATTCAGAATAATTACAAAAAATAAAATAAATATATTACTTTAAGTTTCTTTACCTGCTTCAGAAGCCTTATCCACACTTTAGTAGTTTAAAGTTCACAATATACGAGCATTGTTAGAGGGAGAGAGAGGATAGGTGGAATCTTTCTCTCCATATCCGTTGCCCAATCTTTTGCATCATCTGCTTGCGACCAATATACATATACATGTAAATGAAAACTTCGGAATCATTGATAATAGCAAATAACAATGCAGAGTAAAAAATTCCTGCATAACTAAGATAATTTATAAACATATCATTTGTGTTCCAGAATATGTCTGATCTCAAGAAAAAAACAATTAAATCGATTTTACTTTGCTGGTATGGAGGATTTAAAACCTTAAAAATATTTTTTTGATCATAAACACCTAATCTAACCAGAATTTGCATGGCGTTTCGTTCTCTGTTAGATTCTTAAAAAAGTCAACTCATGTCGAATTCGTTCCGGTATGGTGAATTAGGCCGAATTGACCGCATCACAACTTTTTTCACCACACTTTCATCGAAGCACACGCCTAAAAAAGCATTTCACGGTGTTTTTTTTTGTTTCCCATACCTTCTTTGCTTTAATTCACCATATCAATGCTCATCATGAGCCTATTATAACAAATCACGCATAACGAAGTGAGAGAAAAAAATTATTTTCTGCCAGCGACGTTGTGACTTTTGACACCAAGTTTGTTTGATATGAAGCGAAGTTATAATAAAGAGGAGAACGAAACAAGAACACCGAAAAAGTGATGTGATTGAGTGTAATGAATTATTGTAATTATAACAAGATTTATTGAGAAAAATTGATTGGAAATTAATTAAAGTGTTTATGGAATATGGTTTTCGCAATAGAAACTGTTTTACACGCGCTTAATTGCAAAAAAATCGTCACGAATATGGAAACAAAGAATGGAGTGTAAACAAAACGAAAATTTTCAATGCCCTACGTCACTCACTTTTCTCTCAAAAATAATTACAAATACACGGTTGCTTGATTGCGTGATCTGTAGTTATTGGGTCATGATAGCTTATCATATTTTAACTCATTTCACCTCACCTGACTTAACCTTACATCGCCTCAACTAACTTGCTCTTAGTATATTTTCTTAAGAACTCGTATCAGTATTATAAAACGATTATGACACAAATCAAGAGAAGTTTCACTTCCAACATTGAAGTGTGCTTTTGATTTCCTTAACATAACAAATACGTATGAGCAAGTTATTCAATAAAGTTTACAAATAAATATGTGCTATATGTAAAAGTTCTCTTTAAGTCGAGTATCTTTCGTGATTTAAATCTGCTTCAAACTCCGTAACTACGAAAAACCCAATAAACTCAAACTCAAAATCTTGAGGTATGCCTTTTTTCAAATGATCAGATCTTTCATTAAGAATGTGCTAAAAGCCATAGAGTTATTGAATCTCTTTAGTCAGAACCCTGTACCGGAGTCATACTGAAACTTAGAAACGGCAAAAATGTTGAATTTTCAGAAAAAATGATGTTTCATGGCTGTCGCCATCAGAAAATAGAGTTGAACAGTGCCGCAGTTAGTGAACTTTGGAAGGATGAATTCAGATGGGGGTAAATATTGGCACAGAGAACGAATAATGACATTGAAGTTGACATAACGCTGAACCAAATATAAGATGGAATGCCGGATAAACAATTTTTCATCTACTGAGAAAATATTGCAGGTCTCTGATAGCTCAATAATTTAAGATTCTCATTCAGTCGAGAGAACATCCTTATGTTAGGAGGACTGTTTTTATCTGGTATTAATCTTCTGCAATTCTATTGGCTGGGTCTAACTACATACTATGAAAGAATATAAAACTGAAATAATACTCCGTAATCTGGATTAAGAGAATTTAAATGCCTTTTAGGAAATACACTTTGTGTGTGTTTCTGCTACCCAATAGCATAGCACGTAACGTATCGGTAAATTTTTTGCCATGGAACAAGGAGTTTACCAAATCGAAGTATAGTTAAGTACATTTAAAATGTGTGTAAATATCTTTCAGAATATTTTGTTGTGTGGAATAATCGCTTCATGTGCCAAAATCTTAAGAAACTCATTAAATACAATGCCTTTATTGCGTTTCCTAGCACCTTTGAATCTACAGGTAGCAAGTTCCATAAAGCCATAATCGCCACAGCTGGGGTTGCACTTTTTACTTCGATTATGCGCATACTATAACACAACTATGTTGCCTATGAGTACATGCATCTGTTCTTAATAGGAAAATACTAATAAACTATGCTTATATGTATGTATGTGCGTTTTATCTATAAGTACATTGAAGTTTTATTACTGCATGCTGTTTATTGCTATTGCACAAAGAGATGCATTTCGTATATTGGCAGCGACAGAAGGGTTTTTGAGAGTTTACTCGCACATATACATACGAGTATGTTACATACTCGTACATGAATTTCTCTATATCTATGAAAGCTAATTTGTACAAAAAAGCTAACTTTCCGCTTGAGTATACAAGTAATTGACAATGAAATAAATTCTAAGCAATTTGACACACTAATGAAAACTTTATTACAGAATAGTGATACAATGTAGTATAGTATTACCACTGTGTTAACCGTTATAGCATCCGTCAAAAATAGAAATATGTATCCAAATGTATCCATCTCTCAAAAACGGTATTTTGGCTTTTCAATTATTTGCATAATATTTTTTCTTAAGTATATATAATATATATATATATATATATGTATATATGTTTATAAGAAAATTTAATAAACTTTTAGTATAATCATAATTTTACCCAGTGTATCAAATATAGTCTTTTAAACTTTCCAGCAAGTAAAATATTTACAATCGCGTAAGAATATTTAATAAAATTTGTCTTATACATAGTAGTTATTATTAAATAAATATTGTATATAAAAACATGAGAAGCAATAAAAAGAACATGAAAATGTATCCAAATTTATACTGATCCAAAATAATAAGTATCGCGCAATATTAGAGGATATATTGTATACATTTGGATACATTTGTATCAAAACGGCAACACTGATGTAGTATGCAAGTAAAGGATTGTGTCGCTCAACGTGAACCATAGCATGTAACTTTGAAAATAACTTAACTAAACTTTTAAGGCTAATTACTCCATTATGTCAGCCATAATTGTCTTTAATACTTGGTAGTTAGAAATAGTAGATAAAAACTTTTTGTTAAACGTAGAGAAGTGCTCTTTTATAGTCGCTTTTAAAGCTCTTGCTGTTCATAAAGAATTTATGTGTCACAAACACGCTAACGCATAAGAGGTAATAAAAATATATTTATGCATATTAAATACAAATATCACTTCTATAAAGAAATTTTAGATACAATGGATGAAGTTCTGTATGAAAGAGCACTTCAGGCAAGCATGTTCTATGAAGCTCTGCTGGCACTTTGCTTTGTTGGAAGTTTGCATTAATCTCGCAGAATTTCGTTTCGTTTCTAGAATACAGTGAGATTTTTAAGGCAGAATTAACTGGCAATCGTCTAGTGTAGTGCCGTTTAGTGAAGAAATTTGCTGGCACCAACTACCTTAAAATTTTGTCGATTGATCCACTGATTTGTATTTCAGGGCACGACGACTTTGCAGAAAAGTTAAGTGCCGAAGAGTTGACTAGGTAGTGTACCAATGAATCCATAACACATGAGAGAGAAATCTCGCTGGCGACGTGCGGTCTACTCTTGAATAAATATACTTTTCGTTAGCTTAGATCTGTACAAAACGCGCAGCTTAGGTGAGGGTATTCACAGGCAGTCACCTAAACGAAATTCTGGCGATACAAATTAGTGGTCTGGACTAGCTTAGCAACTGCTCTGCTTTCATGAAGCTCAGTTTTAATTAATATTGGCACGTACTCAGTTGACACTTTCGAGAAAATCCTTGGAGAAAAAAAACTAAAATATTATTTAATCTGCTGATTTAATTATATTTTAAACTAAAAACAATAATATATTTGTGTTAATTGTTCGATTTATATTCAGAATTATTTCGATTGATAAATAAGTTAAGCTTACAAAAATCAGTGCGAAGAGAGCAAGAAAAATAAATGAATTGAAGAGAATAGGAAAAGGGAACCATCGGTTGGCAATTCTTATTTGCTTTGTCACCTGCAACAGTGTTGAAAAATGTTCCTGTCACTAAAGCAAGTAATGCACGTCAATAAACTGATTGGACCTTATCAGTGTGGTTTTAGACCTGAACTTCAAAGCCGCAATGTCTGAATGTCTGGCAAAACTTATACGGCTATGTAAAATGACGTTGAGCAACACCACCAGCACCAGGATTTGGAAAGATCTCTCCGAGCTGTTTGATACCAAACGAGGGTTCAGACGGGGCGACTCTTTGTCGTGCGATTTCTTAAACCTGATGCTGGAGAAGAAAACTCGAGCCGCAGAATTAAATCGGCCAGGCACCATCTTTTATAAGAGTGTGTAATTGCTGGCGTACGCCGCGCAGTTAGTATTGCGTGGCGTGCTTTGTTGACCACGGCCAAAATCGCTTAGGCGGTTGATGCGCCAATATAGGCTCTTTTCAAATTGTTAGTGAGGCCAATCCTGAAATATGGATGTGTTGTTTGGAAGCCACGCTATCAAGTTTATTTCAACAAGATTAAGTCAATTCCAAAACAATTTCAGATTTTTGCTTTAAGAAATTTTTACTGAGATGCTCTGTTTAACCTACCATCATATATTAATCGCTTTAAACTCATGGTTCTTCCTAAGCTTGCTAGTTACACAGAAGTGTTTAGAATAGTGTTTATGATCAAGTGATTGACAGGCTTGATTTCTAGCCCATCTCTTCTTGCCGATATAAAGCAAAACGTTCCCTCCCGAGTTTCTTGCGTTTCCCGGCCTCTTTTTCTGAAGTAATTTTAGGTTAAACGAACCACTCCGCAGTTTATGTCACGATTTTAACACTCAATCCGGTGCTGAGCTGATGAGCATTTGTTCTGTCTTTTATGACTCGGCACAGCATTGAATCAAGAATTTAAGAAACTCGACGAATAATGCAGAACCTGCATTTCTATTAAAAAAATTAAAATTTTGTCTTTCAAAAACTTATTTAGGTGCTCTAGCTGCTCTTTCTTGAAACGATCTGTTTCATTTATATTCCTCTGTATAGATATCAATGTATTTAAATTCAACTTATTTTTTTTATAAAATACAGCGTGGAATATTTAATAGTTGTTTGGTTAAAAGTTTGCTATTTTGCTGTGTGTAACAGGAAAATACGCTTGCATGCTGCAAGCAATGTTGCCACATCCTAACTAAAATATATCAGTCAAGTAGAGTATGAATGACTATGGCCCACATCGGGCCGCCTATGTTTATCTCGCGGGCGGAAGAGCATCTTTTGCCGCTGAGTTATATTAAAAGCCGTATCTTCCAGCACTGGCAAAAGGTGGCTAACATCAGGTGGAAGAGCCTCAAATCATGCAGGGTATGCAGGAGTATGTGGCCTACCTATCGCGCCAAACGGACTTCAATTGCCATCAAACTAGACAGGAAGTATCTGTCGAGGCTAACCGCCGTGCAGCAAGGCTGGGATTAGAACACCACACTTCGTGCCGCAGTTCTAACTTACCAGGTGCAGAAGAAACGGTGGAAAATCTATAACAATTGCCCGGTCCTGGCTATGACGAGAATGAGGTTTTTTGGCAAGCATTTCTTCAATATACCCCTAAATCTTGCGATCAAATATTTAAAGTACTATTTTTCTAATTAAGACTTTTACCATAACGAAGCAAAAACATAGAAAATTTAAAAAAAATATTACAAAGTAGACAATGAAAATTTCATGCAGCGACAAATGATGCCAAATATGTTACTTTTGAACTTAAAATTCAAGAACAGGTAATACCCACAGCATCATACTCGTAGTCCATTGCCTCCCAACCGCCCATTTCCTTTGAATGCCCAAAAGCCATTGTCAATGCGACAAGTCTTCGCCAATTTCACAAATTACAGTATACTAAATAACGCGGCTGAAAAGATTTGCTTGAAATTGGTTTATAATGATGAAACAAATGCTTATGAACTTTTAATTAAATTTCACACGCGCCTAAAATTAAATTCAATTCAATAAAAGTTTTGCGTTAAAACTATGTACAACAATTTGTATATATACGTATGTATAGGCCCTTAGTGTTCGTTCACCATTTTAAATTTGGTTGTTTGTACACTTGTGTTGGCGTTTGTATATTGTTTTTGCTTTAGCAACACCTTCATACAGTTTTTATGTACTCAGCGCGACAGAGTGAGCGTAAAGTGTTTTGTTTGTAATTGTACAGCATTTTACCTCACACAATTAGCAGAATTGCTCCCTTTTATAATTCTCTTTAACAAATTCGGTTGAATTAAAATTTCAACTACTGACCATTTACATATTTATATGTATCCAACAGCTATTGTTTGTCACTCGCGATTTTAGTTACTAAGAAAAAACGTAGAATGTAAAATTATAGGCGTATGTATAAAAAATTTTACTTCATCGCAAAAGTATATTTGTGAAATTATTTAATTAAGAGCACATCTGTAACACAACATAAAGGTGCACAGCACGAATGGTAGGAAAAGCTCGGCCAAACGCTGAACAATAATGTACACAAAATATGATTTAAATTTTATGAAAACTTGATTTTTCTTTGGTAAAAATAACTGACATCGGAAACGGACAAGATTTGACGTCAAATTATTTTATTATTATTATTAATTTAGAGTCCACACTATATAGCTTAGTATTTGGTCGAGCTTTTCCTACCATTTGTGGTGTGCCTCTCTTATGTTGTATCCCCAAATGAAGGGAACTTTAGTTTAATCCAGACTCCGAACGGCAGTTTTATTTTTTGAGAATACATTTCTTGCCAGAAATACCCTTCGGAGGTTTGCCATTGCCTGCTGAGCGGTGACCGCTATTAGAAAAAAGAGTTTATATGATTTAGATTTTACTTGCTGCTCGAACCTCGAACCCATAAATAGAATAGAAAAAATACAACAGAGCATATTAATAATTATTGTACTCGTAATTTGGCGCTTACACCATATGGCTGTGTTTTGCCGAACTTCTCATACCATTTGTGGCGTGCGTCTTTAGATTATACGACAACTGGTAGGACCTACAGTTTTGCCCCGACTCCGAACGGCAGATGTATTTTTATGAAAAGCTTTTTCATGGCAAAAAAACCTTCGGAGGTTTGCCATTACCTGCCTAGGGGTGACCGCTATTAGAAAAAAAAAACTATTTCTATGATTAAGATTTTACTTGCCCTGGCTGAGATTCGAACCTGGAACCCAGTACCACAGCTACCCTACCTACCTAATGTATTGCTTTTAGAGAAAGCGGACTTACAAAAAAAATAACATAGCTTAAAATATAAAAAAAAAAAACAAAATCAAACATAACATATCATAACATGTAATAAAATGTATGTAAATAAAATATGTGCTATGTATTTTTCTTCTTCAATATATTCATTGAGTAAAATTATGTCTAAACATTAGGAGGCAGCGTAAAACACTTTTAAACATTTTCTCCGACAAATACTAACCGCTTTTTAATGCGAAGTACGTGTATCATACGCTACACGAGTCATACCTCTATAAACGTAAAAGTTTTTAATGGATATGTTTGCATCGAATATGAACTGCAATAATTTCAACGAACCGACGGATAGTCCACTATTAAGAGGCTATTGAGCCTCTTGCGCCGCGGGTTGCAAAAGAACACTCGGTAGCTTATCGTATAGCGTAAAAAGCAACAACAAAAATTAGCGGGTTGAAAAGTGCTGCTTTCGCAATGAAGCTCCGATTGTCATTGTAATGTAGTTAGGGTTGTAGTTGTGTAGTAAATTGCTATATATAAATTACATAATATACGTAGTATATGTATGTGTATCCCGCAGTCAGCCATTGAAAATGTCCAAATCCTTCGAAGAAAAAACCGTTGAAATTATAAAATCAACTGAAGAACTTGCTGACAAAATATTAGTTAACAAGCAAGAGTTGGTGCAGCTGGATAAGCGAAGACAACAAACACGCCAAGCAATACGTGAAACTGGCCAAATAGCCGACCGCATTGAAAGTGTTGGAAAGTGAGAAAGTAGTGCTATTGTGAATAATCATTGGAAAGTAATGAGGTAATTATTCAGATTTAATTGAATAAACTGATTTACCATTCCGCAATATTAAAAACGTGCATTGGTAGAATATAATAGTTAAACTCATGTGTCTATTTAAATTATTTGCACTATCTAATTGTATACAGAAAATTTAACAAAAAGAAAACAAGGCTAATATACCTCATGTAAAATATAATTTAAGTATGTAATCTCTTCAAAACATTCGTTCAGGTGTTTACATTTGGTTAAGCTAAATTTGCTGTAATTAATAATATTTACATGTTAGTATTACATGCGCACAACATTGGCTATAATTTAATTCAAATTGTTTTGATAACTTTGAATTAGAGCAAACCCAGCAAGAAATGATTGTCGATTGCAGGAGTTAACTGCTGACGTATGTATAACAATTTTTTGTCACATAGAATGAAAGTAAATAAATAAATCAACAAAAAAATATTCAAGAAATTGAAATCAACGAATTTTGTCGAAATCGAGGTTTTACTACACCTAAAGCTATTCCTGCAGGCAAATAATGAAATAAGATATCTAAGGCGCACTTCTATATAAAATTAATATTTTTTTACGTAATAAAGTCTTGCACAGGTATATAAATACAATCAGTTTCAATTATTTTTCCATACCAATGTTTTTTACAAGAATTTTAATTCGTCAAAACATGCAAAAATATGTACAAAATTTATTGTGATAGTTTCCAATACATATATCCATATTTCCAAAAAAACCTCGACTCCTTTTCGCATTGTCGAGAAAACTGAGCAGTTTATTTAGTTGTTTACAAAATATGTACCCTCTGGTAGTATTAAAAACTTATATCGACTGAAGACGAGCAGTTGAAATCAAATTGTTGTTACATACTCGTAAAAATATATTTTTTTCGAATCTTCACTGATTCGAACCGATTCAACTGAAAAATCGCAAAAAAATTTGCTTAATGCGATTAAGGAATATGAAATTAAAAACTTTTTTTTTTATAAAATAAGAATATTATGTTATTATGTGTTGTTAAATACATGCATTCATGCAATAACAAAAGGCTAAAATTTTATTTTCATAATATTTCATTCTTTCACAGCTATTTCTGTGGGCGTCTCCTCATGGACCCTCGTGGCAATATCCTGTGAACGTTACTATGCTATATGTCATCCGCTGAGGTCACGAACTTGGCAAACCTTAAATCATGCCTATCGTATAATCGGTTTCATTTGGTTTGGCAGCATTTTGTGCATGACGCCAATAGCAATATTTAGTCAATTAATGCCAACAAGTCGGCAAGGTAAGTATACACCCATAAACATTAAAGTAATATTGTGAAGTGAATAGTTGGCGAGTACCTCATCTACTTCCCATACCTAAAACTTAAGACACTTTCAAGTTCATTCCACCTTAAACCTAGGATGGTAAATATATTTTGTTTGGTTCTTAAATGGTAAACATGCATCTGATAGGTGATGTTTACCATTCTAGGTTTAATGTATGTTGGAACGATTTTCCGTCATCCCTTGTCAAATTTTATTTTGTGACGTACCGGTTTCGGCTTTGTTCCATCTTCAGTGTCGTTTTCGTTCTCGTTTAATTCCTTAGACCTAAAACTTAACACTTTTAGCCCATCATAACAGTTGTGACATGACAAAAATTCACCACACCTCAACAAATCAAACCTAAACTCACAATGCCTAGACTCACCACACTCGAACTCACCATATTCGAATCAGAACTTACCCCATTGTAATTGACTACTTATGACTTTACTACATTTAAACTCACCATACGTTACCTAACCATACCAGATACCACACCTAAACTCATTACCGTTGAACTCAGCTGAATACATCAGAACCTAATTAACCAACCCAAAACTCAAACACACCTCAACCCGGTATACCCAAACTCACTTTACGTCAGCTCACAACACTTTATCACACCACATCACAGCGCAGTGAAGCAGTGAATATGAAATTGATTACTCAAAAAGTGATCTGATCGATTTAAAAGAACGCAAATTATGGTTACATAAGTTACTTTATTTTATATTTCGTTATGTTTAGCTGATCGTAAGATACGTTTCACTATTAAGCGCTTGAATATAACTTTCAAAGAAAAAGCACAAAATCACATTTCGTGAAGAAATTAATTAAGGGCATTTTTTTTCTTAAGATCTTCATACTGATTTAAGACATTTTTATGGAAGAAAATTTCTCTACCAAATCTTGAGTTTCAGTTTATATGAATTTATCGATTTTCTTTAGAGTTGATCAAGAGAATTTGTTATATCCAAAACCAATACTTTTAAAAAACTATTCGTTTAATGGCTGACCTTCTCTTTTAAATTGTGTTCAAAGGTTGAAGCTTGGGTTTAGGTAGATAATGCTCTGTAGTTTAATCGAAAACTAACAAAAATGTATTAAATGAAATGCAACTTTTCAATCCTACTGCGCTTAAATTAGTGAGTTAATTGTTGGTAATTGTGAAGGAATTTCATTTCATTCAGTAGATCGTACCCTGTTGGAAACTTCAACAACAACAAAAAAGAGAATTTAATTTTCACCCCATGCATGTTTTGAATCATTGCATTTATGTAAACTCATTTCATTTCGCTAACTTTTTGTTCTTTTACTTTCTTTTTCCGCTAGGCCTTCGCAAATGCCGTGAGCAATGGCCCGCTGGCAGTCTCGCCTACGAGCGTTCCTACAATATTTTCTTAGATTTGGTTTTACTGATTTTGCCTTTGCTGATACTCAGCTTTGCATATATATTGATTACCCGCACCCTGTATGTGGGTATGCAGAACGAACGTGCCATGATTTTCGGCAGCATCGCTTCATCAGCGCCAGGTGCCGGAAGTGGTGGAGGAGCTTGCAAATTGGGCAGTGAAGTGGATACTTTGACAAACACACTGGTACCGAGCACTTCAGTTGGCAAGAAGCCAACGAGTAGATTTCAATTCAACGTATCGTTTCGTGTACGTGGTCAGAGTGGTTGTGACATGAGAGCTGCTGGTTTGGATTCAACGGAGCGACAAAGTTTTATGCAAAAATCAAAATCCAAAAATCGTCACTCACAACAACAACAAAAACAACAACATCAACTGTTGCCGGAACAGCAAAGGCAACAATCAGACCAACGTCAACAATGCTATGGTAGGTAGATATTTTAGTACAAAGTAAGTAAATAAATTTACCTAGAAGAAGTGTATTTGATTGCAACATTCACCCATGTGACTACTTCAAAGTCAACACGTCAACTTGAATGGTTCGATAGTAAAAACATTATATCTGTCTCTCACATTTGTTGGCATTTTGATTGAATTGAATTTTATGTACTGAAATACTCGTATATATAATCATTTCAATAAAAAATATGCTTTCTTTAACCCGCATTTTATCTGAATGCAACATTTTCTATACAATTTCCTCAAATGAAATTTATGATTCCGAATTTGATCACAAAATTGCTCAAGTGGAAATATTTCGTTCTTATATAGAACTCCACATTTGTATGTATAAAAGAAATTTGCGGCAAAAACACCAAAGTGAAAACTGTCGTAAAAATGCAATCATTCAGTGCAAAGAAAATGAAAACAATGAAATGAAATATTTATTTGAAATCCATTTAGTAAAATTCTTTACATTGTTTATGGTGTGGTTTTAATAATCTTACAGGAGAATATATCAAATAAAATTAATAGAAAATACCAATACACGAGTATCTTCTAATCAGATAATATTTTTAATATAATATATAACTATTTTGCTGATAAATTTGTAATTGCATACATTTAGAAAAATTATCCAAATATGATGCGAAATAGATTTCGAGAAACTCTCTAATGCCAGTATTATACAGTACAAAGTTTCTAACATAAACTTTGCAAAGTTGAAGTTGATTTCGAAACGAGTTGACATAATTCCTTTTTTTGTTCTAAACAAATTAACAAACCTACGAAATTTTGTTTTGATATTATTTATTGTCGTGGGTATTGCGTTCCTAAAAAAATACAACTACTTGAAATGATACTTGGAGTTAATAACGAAAAAATTTCTGAAATCGGCATTAATTTTTAGCTACTCGAAGATTGCACATAACGTCAAAAAATTTGATTAACAACATAACTGTATATTCAAAAAAAGTATAGTTTTTTTTAAGTTAGAAAGTTTGTTCAAAAGTTTTTTAGTATATATATATGTATGTATATGAAAACCAGCTGAATTGCCAATACCTTAGAGTCCCATTCGATTGTCATCAGTGTATATTCGTACACAAAAGGCATACAAATATAACAAAAAATAACAACGTAATCCTTTAATAAAACCTTATCTCTCGATTTGAATTTTAGCGTTTCATAAAATTGGAGAATAAGCAATTCCACAAAGTTTATTCTTCAGCTTGCAATAGTGTTAAAGGAGATTTGACGAATTATAATATTAAAAACTTTGGTTTACACATATATAATATAATATAATTTTGGCGCTTACACTATATAGCTCAGTGTTTGGCCGAGCTTCTCCTACCATTTGTGGTGTGCGTCTTTATATTATATCACAAATGGAGGGATCTACAGTTTTGTGCCGACTCCGAACGGCAGATGTATTTAATGAGAACCTTTTTCGTAGCAGAAATGCCCTCGGAGGTTTGCCATTGCCTGCCGAGGGGAGACCGCTATTAGAAAAAATGTTTTCTATTATTAAGATTTTGCTTGCCCTGACTGAGATTCGAACGTCGAACTCACCGGCATATCAAGTTATAGCACGCACCGCTACCAACTCGACCACAGCGGCCACCTTGGTTTACACATACTTCTCGCTTAAAGCATTACTTGCAATCCACTGTTCGATATTTTTATAATCTTAGAAAGTTCTGTTCAAATGCAACCCTCAAGACTATCTATTACGCTCTAGTCCATTCAAAGCTCTTCTGACTATTCAGAAAAGTGTTATCAGAAAAATTTGTAATGTTAATCGATTTCTTTAATCCATGGAACTGTTTAGAAAGCTCAGATTTTCGCTGCGGCTATCTACAAGGCCTTATCTCAGATAAGTATAACATGAGGAAAAACTCGCTTAGTCTTGTTGTCGCTCCAACATCTCGTACTACACATTTCAAAAACTATTATATTACAGTTTTCTGTAAGTTGTTTAATGCCCTGCTTGTCAGTATTCGTGTCATTAGAAATTTGCACATATTCTCAGTTGAAGTTTAATCTCTTCTTCTAGAGCTATAACATAATGAAATCAAGGTTTTGCTGGACCCCTGTACTTAAATCTTTCCTTTAAGACAAATATCAAACTGTTTTTGTTTAGTATTTGTTTAGTAAATAGTAAATACTGCTTTATTGCCACGCTCCCCCTTTAAAAAAGTACTGCAATTGCCGCATAAGAGGACTGGCCAGACTTTCGTACTCTCTCCTTTTCATTGTAGTTTTAGTTTTAGTTTCTACACTGGCAGACAGGTGCACCAATTTTTTTATGCTTAGCAAGTTTTTTTCACAAAAATATTTGTTACGGTTTTATCGGCCGTAAAATATAAATATTCAATTTAATTGAACTCTAGGCCAGTTTATAAAAATTTTTACTTGGAAGAAGTTATAGCCGCTATTTCGGAGATAACCACATCTCCTTATCAGACTTCATTTTTAAATTTTATTTTATTTATTCTTTATCACCGCTTCCAAGGTTTGAACAAAGGAACCTCGGATTGCAGAGGCGACACGCTACATGTCGTGCTACGCTTGCCGAGTGGACTGTGGTGTTTTTTTGTTTACAAAAATTGTTATGAATAAACTAGGCATGTCAATCCCGGTATCCCGGCCTTTTTTGACTCCCGAATATACCGGGATGTCTATTCAAATCCCGGAGTTGTTGAAAGCAGTGATTTTAATAGCCATTTATTTTTTAAATTTTGTAACATTCTTAAAAATTCTCATTTCAAGGGTAAAACGAAGCCTTTAGAGAGTGCAAAATCGACCAATAACACAGTTTGTTAACTCTTTTAAGGCTTTATTTTATCTTTGTCATTTTGTATGAGCTGGAGAATATCCCACTCGAGTAGGCAGAAAGTCTCTCTCTCTCTTAAACGAGCACCTCAATTATTGTCCAACAAATTGATAGTTTTTGTAATAAGGCGATAAAAGCAATGTCCCTCAGAAGCATTTAACTTATTGCCGACAATCCAACAAACAAGTGATAAGGCGCACTAGTGCTTCTTCTGTACCAAATATTCGTATGTATGTAAATACATCCTTATGTACTTGAAGTATAAATTATTTTTGTATGGTTGTCAAATTTTTCGTTTATTTCCTTTTTTTCTCGAAAAGACCAATAAACACATACACGATTTACAACAAAGCGTTCTTCTTTGATATATTAATGTTATATTGTATACTTCTATAATACAACGATTGCAGAGGTGTTACATTTAAAGGCAAATTAAAAGTTACGAATCAAAAATTTGTGAAATTCGGAATCCCGGGATTGTCCCGAGATTTCGTTTTAAGATCTCGAAACTTTGGATTTTGAATTATAGCACATACGGCAAACTTATGTTCATGCAAGGAAAGTATTGAAAATAACATTAATACGAGTATAACAAAGAAGAACACTTTGTTGAAATTCATGAATATATTAATTGGTCATATATTGCATATACAATAAAATTATTCTTAATCACTGTTTGAGATCAATTTTAAAAGTCCGATTCTGGTTCTTGATAAATCATCATTTATTTGCACATATTCAAAATTTAAAATTTATCAAGTCTTAAGTATTCTAATAAAAAATAAAAGGCTTTTTCTTTGCTTAATTATTTATATAAAAAATGTTATTGACAAATTATAAACTTTTGATAATCTCAGAAGAACACAAAACCGGACAGTAAATATAATATAAAAATTAAATGCATCTCCCATTAAAATCGCTTTCTAAGTAAGGCTAATTTTCTACATCAAGAATGACATTCTCCAGCTCCTTTATAATGGCAGTAAAATTAGAAGATTCAGAAAGTCATATTTAAAATTGTTTAATTAAAAAATGTATTACTTAAAGTGGATCTATTAATTTTTATATCCTTAGCATACAATTTAGAGCGATGCTACATTTAAATAAGACTATGTTGCAAACATACTAAGTTTTCCGAGTAACTTTGACTGGGTGGAGATTTTTTATCAAATAGTGTTACAAATAATGCTTTGTTTCGCCCTTGAAAGGAAGATACTTGTTTGTTGATATTTGTTTGTTGACAATATCTGGACTTGAATAGACTAATCTTGGGATATTCGGGATTTAGAAAAAGCCGGAATCTCGGGATTGACATTCCTAGTACACGCGTGTCATTTTACATATGTATTTTTTTTTAAACTGTTTTTTCAAAGTCTGTTGGTAGAATAAAAATCGCTTGTTAATGTTTAATAATTCTCCATAAAAGTAAAATATTATTACTTCATTTATAGTTTGTACATGTTCGCATATGTATATCCTTCCGTTTCATCTTTTTCGCTTCGACTATCGCGTGTGTATTTAGTTTTGAATAATTTATGCAAACACCTGACACGCTCTTATACGTTTGTAGTTATATAAAAACCACATCGATAAATTGACATATCCAAATGTTTGTGACGGCTTTATAAACAACAGCAATTAAACTAAATTAGTGCTGTGTACTGATTCTCTTTTTGTAAAAAAAAGAAATAATAATAACGTTTGTTACACTCCAACCCTAATAAAAAGGTCGAGCATAAATAATGCACGAAAAGCAATAGACAAAAATTTTATTCTTGGATATAATGCTTTTATTTTGTAGTTAACAATACTTAGTTGAATTATTTTTACGTAGTTCACAAAGTGTCTTATACTGTCATTTATGTCGTAAGTCACGTTGTTGCTGTTTCCAATGCATATATACATATATTTGAAGATACAACTCAAGGCGCTGTGTTTATGCAGTGTCACTTTGAATAAGCTGTGCTTGTTTTTGTTTCTTCTTCTTATGGCTTGCATTTAGTTTGAATAAACTGACCGTGAATTCGTTAGCCATACCAAAAAAAAAAATGAAAAAATTTTTTTTAAATAAACATTTGTAAATATTCCCTTTTAGTTTACAGCGGTGGGAAGTTACCGAGGAAATCGTTAATTGAAGTCCTACCAGAGGATCGTGGATTTGAGGTTTTGTGTTATTTTTCATAGTAATTGGAAACCACTTACTACTTATACATATAATAAAGCGAAGGAAAGGATGGCGATACTATCAAAAATAAGTTCGTCTCTTCATTTGAAAATATAATAATAATAAATAACCTTATATAGGCACTCTGTTCAACATGTTTTGCTATTTCTACAATTTGACGATATTTTCGGTGGTCAGCTAAACGCTTGTGCTGTAGTTGAAGAAATAATGGAAACTGCAGATATTAGCATCGAAGCATTAAGTCCTGCAAAATACATTGTGAAAATCGAAATCTCTGTTTTAAATGAAACTGCGACCACTACTAGCCAAAGAGGAATATACTGCAGAACAATGGCTTCAGAGTGGCTTTAAAGTCGACTTTATCTTGACAATGACTATGAGCCATTTAATATACAAAATTTATGCAAGATTTATGTACCTTTTTATTCTACTATTTACTTTTGTTTAAAATGATATGGACTCGCACATAATTTTACTTGTACAATAACGGGCATGTTTATGTGATGAATTGTTTTTGTTTGTTTTGTTTACATATCTACGTACAATACATAAAATGGAATAAATGTACATATGCATGTATGTGCAGGCTATTTAAACATGAAACATTTGTTTGTTTTGGGAGGATATGTATGTACATACATACTATAGAATCTTATAGGAAACTAAAAGGGAGTGCTTACCCTACATAGCTATGGACATATCTACGTACAATACATAAAATGGAATAAATGTACATATGCATGTATGTGCAGGCTATTTAAACATGAAACATTTGTTTGTTTTGGGAGGATATGTATGTACATACATACTATAGAATCTTATAGGAAACTAAAAGGGAGTGCTTACCCTACATAGCTATGGATTTCTATCTATGTACTTCATCGACAGGGTATTCGCCGGCACATAAATAAAAATACTCCGAGTGACTAAAGAAATAAATTGGACGTTGAAGTATTAGCTAACAACTGCACATGTTTTTGATAACTCGTTTTTATTTATGAATTATCTGAAAGCAAAATAACGATCAAATATTAAGTATACAATTTAATTGAAAATCTCTGGTCTTACATTCTAATGGTAGAACGAACTGAGAAACTGAAACTTAATTTCTGTTTTCCTTTTCAATTTGAAAGTTAATTAGCATGTTGTGGATAATGCAGCACACAGTAATCCAGTCATTGCATTCATTCTTATTTGATCTCGAATGCGTTCTGAATTTGAGTTCCTTCGGGCTACTGAATTTTTCCTTCAAAACACTTGGCCAAAATAGGGAATTAAGCTTCAAATTTAAAATGGCTTCTGTATATAGTGCCCCCATCACCAACATCAAAATGGGAAGCTACTTTACGTACAGATTGTCCATCACCGGATGATCCTAAACGGTAAAGGACAATTATGAGCTGCAATTCTATTGGAAGCAGTGCTTCACTTGAACTTGTGTTAAAAACTTCGTCATGCTTTATTAAGTTCAAAACATAACAGAACTCCTCGGGACGGACCCTAACCATTTGATTGAACCTGTTATCGTCGAACTCTCTGAGCACTCTTTGCTCCCATTCGGATGACTTTCGAATGCCCTGCGATTATTTAAATAGCAAACAAAGCATGCATGAATTAAAATTTTCAATCGCTTCATCTTCCTTGCCGCCTGGAGAATAGTAAAGGTGTATAATCAATAGAAAAATGCTGTAAAAATATTACACTTTTACTCGAATTTATATCCGGAAAATTAAGCATATGATTTTGGCAAAAAACTGCTACAATTTTATCTTTTTCACTAGTGCGCGGCATTTTAGTTATTAACGTTTTAGCGAACAACTGATTCGGTGCCTTAATATGTGATTTACAACTCACAGGAATGTTCACAAACTAATTTTTTTTTTAATATATTTATATACGATTTACGATTGTATGCCACCTTGTGAACAACCTAATTATTTATGAATTTGGTTGCCGTTTATTATTTACATAAATTACACTAATGCCCGAATTCAGTAAGCAGTCTCCATCTCTAATAGAGACAAAAGTTACAATTTTAGACTAGTTGGCATTCCTTAGTTTCAAAATAAAGCCTTTAGTCTCAAACTAAAGTCTCAAAATTATGACCTGGTGATGAGAAGGTCATAAAAAATAAAAGCCAAAGAAAAAAACGTCAAAGCGAGGAAAAGCAAACATGAGGAGGAGGCGTGAAAAATCAAATAGGTTGCTTTTTAAACAAAATAAGAATCTCGAATTTGTGTTTGTGTTGAAACGGTCTAACGCAATGCTTAGTTGCTCCATCTGAAATTTGGCGGAGAACATTTTTGTGGAAAATTTTAACCCTATTAGAGCCAGTTTTGCAACAAATTTAATTGAGCGCAAGGATACTAAGTTTAAATTTAAACTTTTTTTACTAAAGTTAGTTTAAACTGTGTTTAAACCAGCACTGACAATCTGGCCCTTAACCCTTAATTCATAAATGCGTAATTTTTTTGTTCCTTTATAAAAAAGTGTACAAATTTGCACATAAAAAAGGTTTATGTTACTCGAGACATTCACAAGAAGTCACAAAATAATGGCAATTCTTTGTAAATTAAAATACAAACTTTTGTTTTGCTCCTAAATTGCCCAGCAGAATGAAATTAATAATGTTACTTATACGCCCTAGTTTACCTTAATATTGCATGTACATATTTGTTCAGAAAACAGTATAATCCGCCACTTTCGATTTCGTTTTGCTTTCCAACTTTACAGTGTAAGAGCTTTATGTAAAACTCGAGTTTTGGTTAACCAAAATACTATCCAGAACGTAAGTTCGAATTAGAATAAGATGGAAAATCGGCTCTTAGGCACATTTTTGCGTGTGAGATGGCCGAGATAAATCTTTTTATGTTTATTTTTGAAATTTTTAGAAAAAGATTCGTATCTTTTGTGGAGCTGAAACTCAAAATGTTCCTCGTCATATTTTTACATAGAACTGCTTAACACTTCATATGGCTTAAATGCAAGGATAAAGATAGAAATTAAGAGATTTATATACTGCACTGAGCGGGTAAAGTTCTGTTAATTGTTAAAGAGTATGCTCATGAGTCAAGGATAGGGCATTTTTTTTTTGATGGAAGTTTTTAAACATTAAATACGTTTTTTTAAATACTTAACAAACGTTGAAACTTGAGGTTGAATAGTTTTTGTTAAATCATTATCGAAATCTTAACTAAGATATTACCTACATTTTATATAGGATTTGTTATTTCCATAATGAGTAATTATAAATGGTATATAGTTATTTTTTTAATTTAAAAAAAAAAGTAATTTCTTTCACAAACGACATGTTTTTATGTATGAGTTTTGTAGACGGCAAAATCACATTCACAATGTTTACATAACAACGCATTTACGCTACTGAATATATATTCAAGTACTGCGTTTGAAGAAGAGGAGCACAGAACAATATTTAGGGAAGAGCAACAAATGCCTCCACTCGACTCAAGCGAGGTGAGAACAAAGCACCTGGAGTAGATGGTATACCGACTGAGTACATTCCAGAGGATTGGAATCTCTGTGTACTTTGCCCAATAAACAATAAGAATGATCCTGCTGTTGGCGCCAACTACCTTAGGATAAGCCTTCTAAATATCGCATATAAGTTCCTATCGACGGTGCTGTGTGAAAGACGGAAGCCTTTATATACGGCCGCTGAACGTTACTTATCAGTGTGTCTGCAGGCCTGGTAAATCTTTCATTGACCAAATATTCGCAGCACGTCAAATCTTGGAAAATACCCTAGATAAACGAATCAACACACACCATCTCTTTGTCGACTGTAAAGCCGCTTTTTACAGCACAAATATAGCTGCCTGTATAAGCTATGTCTAAATTTGGGATCCCCAAGAAACGAATACGGCTTACAAGATTGACGTGGGGCACAACTTTTGGCTACGTACAAGTGGGAAATGAACTGGAACTCGTAATAAGAGCTACCAATCTGAATGGTAGTGGCACCATATACATATAACAAAAGCATGATGTTGCTGACGCACGCGGATGATATTAATATCGTTCGTTTTAACAACTGGGCCGTCGGTGTAGCTTTTTTCAGTCTAAAGAAGGAAGCAAAAGAAGCTATTCTTGCAGTGATCATCTAGCAGTCAGCCTATAAATCAAACGAATAATAACATTTACCTACAGGTGCTACTTTAAGCTTAGTAGGCATTTGAAAATCAGAGCCCTTTCTCGACGAACTAAAATCTCAAATCCTTCATCTTAACTGTCCTTATGGGGACTTTCGAAAAAAAGTTCTTCACAAGATATATGGTCCTGTTCGCGTAAGCTACGGGTACCGAAAAAGATGGAATGACGAACTGTACGAGATGTATATTGGACATAATCAAACGCATACAAATTCAACGACTGCGATGGCTTGGTCATGTCATTTTTATGGATGATGGTGCTTCGTCGAATCGACACCTATGAGTGGACAACAAAGGCAAATGCAAACACGAGGACACTGGAAGGACATGTCTTCACTTGGTGTGAGTAATTGTCATAACCTAGTGAAGCAGAAAGTAGACTGGCGAAGTTTCTGGTGGTTGTTGGGCCATAAAAAAAGAAAACATATACTTGAAATTCATTATGGTTTTTATAATTGATGTGGTTCTACATACATATGTTTGTATAAACCTACATACATACATTCACACGCACTTCATCAATTTAATGGAAATTAATTCAAAAGTCAGCCACGTGCTGCGAGTTTTGTTCTTATAGTTTTTTTAATTGTTTTTGCCATCGCTTATGATTTCAAAATGAAATTTTTATTTAGTGGTATTTCGTCATGCGAAACCAGTTTAGCTATCCAAGCGTAGATTTAAAAAAAATGTGTTTGTTAAATTGACTTTCGCGAACACATTTGTTTTTGCGGAAAATAATTATTTCGGTAAATACGGAAACTGTTTGAATACTTGTCAAATATCTCTGCAATTTTTATACCAGCGCACTTGTGTACAAGGGTATTTTTACTAAACTTTGTTCGCATAACGATTGCTTGTAATAGCATAACTGAATTAAGATAGATATAGACATATATATACCAAAATGCTCAGAATGAAAAGAGAAGTCGATTTAGCAATGTCTGTCTGTCCGTACGTCCGTTTAGACGATGACTTGAGTAAAAGTTAAGATATCTTAATGAAACTCAATATGTAGATTGTACTTAACCCAGAGCAGGTTAGTATTGAAAATGGGCAAAAGCGACAATAACCACACACACCTCCCATATAACAGAAGTTTTTTAAAAATGTAAAAACTCCGTTTTTTAGGTATCTAATAAAGCAAATTGAGTTATATTTGGTATTTGGAGCGATTTTGAACTAAGAAATTAGGTATTTATGAAATTTAAAAAAATGGGCGTTGCAACACCCACTTATGAAACGATTTCTGTATCTCACTAACGGTGCAAGATATCGTCACAAAATTTGGTGGAATTATTATCCTTGATATCGCTATTATTATCGTAGAAAATTTGAAATCGGATCATAACCACGCCCACCTCCCATATAACGGAAGTTTTGAAAAATGCAAAAACTCCGAATTTTTGGGATTCCATTAAAGCAAATTAAGTGAAATTTGGTATTTGGAGCGATTTTGAACTATGAAATTAGGTGTTGATACAATTTTGAAAAACGGGCGTTGCCACGACCACTTACGAATAAATTTCTGTATCTCAATAACGGTGTAAGGTATTGTCACAAAATTTGGTGAAAATTTGTCCTCAATATCGCGATTATTATCGTCAAAACCTTTGGAAATCGGACCATAACCTCGCCCACCTCCCATATAACGGAAGTTTTGAAAGATGCACAATAATTTCGTTTTTTCGTTATCTATTGGAGCATATTAATAAAAATTTGATATTTAGAGATATAGTTAATTAAAAAACATGATTTTTATGATATTTTCAAAAATGGGCGAAACCACTTATCAAAAAATGTCTGTATCTCAATAACGATGTAAGGTATTACTAGAATCACCGTTAAAAATTTTTTAAAATCGGAGCATAACCACGACCAACTTCCATATAACGGATATTTTAAAAATGAAAGAAATTTTGATTTTTAGTATTTATTGGAACAAATTAAGTAAAGTTTAATACAAGAAGAACTACCAGATATAAATGGCGTAATATTAACTCTTGCAACCGAGGTCAAATACCTAGGAGTCTTTCTAGATAAAAAACTTGACTTGAGGTAGAATATTGAAGACCGCTCTAGGAAGGCCATAAATGCCGTCTATGCCTGCAAGGCCGCCGTAGGGAATAAATGGGGAATAAAGCCACACATCGTACACTGGATGTACACAGCTGTGGTAAGACCCATTCTTTTCTATGGAGTTGCCGTATGGTGGCCGGTTTTGAGCAGGACTCTGCCAGAGCAAAGTTAGAGCGTGGACAAAGGACACCCTCGATGCTTATCACGGGAGCACTGCTCTCTACACCCACCAAATCTCTGGAAATAATGTTTAATCTTCCACCAGTGGACCTCTATGGAAAATTCTTGGCAAGCTGTAGTGCAGTCAGGCAAAATACGATTCAGCCGTGGAGAGATAGAAAATCCGGACACGCAAATGTCCTCGAAACCCTGCCGGGTAACCTAAGTAAACTGGACTACACCACCCCTCTTCTATGCTTTGGAAAAAAGTTTTCCACAAGAATCCCAGAAAGGAACAAGTGGATAGGAGCCGTGGACCTGGACCCAGATTCGACGGCTGTATATACAGACGGTTCCAAATTGAACGAGCGAGTAGGAAGCGGAATTCACTTAGGTGGATTCAATCTAAACCTCAGCTTTCGGTTACCGGACCACTGTAGTGTTTTTCAGGCGGAGCTAAATGCAATAACAGAGGCAGCTCTTAGCATTATAACCCACGCTCCTTTAGAACGTGGCGTAACAGCCAGGCTGCTATTAAATCTTTATATTCTATATGTTCTATAATCTGGCAACTGCCTTGCTGACGAGCTGGCAAGGAAAGTGACGGAATTGCCCTTAATTAACGCGGCCCTAGATGTGGACATACCTCTAACATCCTACAAGCACAGGCTTAGATCTGAGCTTATGGAGAAGGTAAATTTTAGGTGGGTCTCGGACACCACCTGTCATATTACCAGACAAATCCTGCCAGTGGTCGATATGAAGCGCTCTAAAGCTCTCACTATGCTTGACCACTCCTCTCATAGGCTAGTGGTTGGAGCGATAACCGGGCACTGTCTCATGGGCACCCAGGAAAAGAGACTGGGCTACCCAACAATGCAATGAGGAGGAGGTAGAGAGTATTGAACACTACCTCTGCCACTGCCCAGGCCTGGCCAAGACGCGCAACTATTGTTTCAAAAAACATTTCGTGGACTATTTGTCGACTTGAATTCGGCAAGCATTCTTGACTTTTTTTCCTATATTAAACGTATAGGATGGCTCAATTTCTAAGGAATATAATACAATTGGCTAACACCGTGGTGTCACAACAGGCAAGATCACCCTAACATAACCTAACCTCACCTTAATACAAGCAGCGATTTGAAACAAAGAAACGGTTTTTTTTATGAAATTATGGGCACCGCCCATACAAAAATGCATTGCGGGTATATAGAATTCGGTGTCTCCCGAATTTAGATTTCCTTACTTTTTGTATATATGTATATTTTTTATAAATAAAATTAGAATAAGTAAATAATTTCAGTTATCTTTTTTTTTAAGCTTGTGAAATGCAATAGCTAAAAAGCATTTTTGGATTGGCTTCTACTTATATTTATAAAAATCTGAACAAATTTTTTTTTTTTTGTGGGATACTTTTTAATTCTAAACAAATGACACATTCCTTGAAAGATTGGATTATGAGGAGGTGTTAGAGCCATCAGTGATTTTTCAGCCAACAACTGATTAAATTTTGATTAAGTCCCTAATCTGACAGTGAGTAAGTTATAAAAAGTAAAAAAAAACTAACCTCGGGATGGAAAATACTCGTATCTCAAATTGATGACTTTTCGGTATAGTTTTCATCTCAAAATTGAAAATAGTAGCTTTGTTCGTGATTGGTTTTTAGAAATTATCACTTGGAAGACATATACAATATTGCGCTTACCAACAATTTGAAAAAGGAGATTATTTGAGACTATCAGCAACCATTTTACGGTAATTTTGTACGTCAAGAAGTATTTTCGTAAATATACAACCGACAATTATTCCAAATTGTCACTCGGGGAACACACCTTATAAAATCTACACAAACAGCTGACTGCCATTTTTTATGGAATACGAAGCAAAAAAAAATAGTTTTGCATTGATATTTTAACTTGAATTGCATTCCATTATTAACTTCACTTCTTGTATTCGTTAAATTATATTTTAAACACTTCCAGTGTATATTAAAATTACAAGCGATTTTATTACAAAAGTCTTGGTTTATAGTATTTTTGATGCTCAATTTAAATACAATTTTTTTACCAGTGGTAAACTACTTAAAAAATAATTTCATATCACAAGCCATGACGGCAAATAGAATACTTTATTTAGAACCGCTGTCAACAGAAAAGCCATTAGAAAATGTTAAAATCTAAAAGATGAAATAAATAAGCACGCTTATGTGCACGAAATTTTAATAAAAATACTTTGCTTTTGACAGCAGTCAAGTTTGCAAGACCAAAGAAGAAACTGGAAAAAATTAATTTCATCATTCCTCTAACCATACCAGCATACTCTAGATAAATTCCATTAGTAGTCAAATATTTATATACATATGCGAGTATAATTGGCTACTATTTGTCTGCACTTTTGCAGTACTTAGACCTTAAACATCATCGCAGCTAAAGGCGTTGAGAGAATTTTGAATTGCCACCAGTAAATTTTCAGAAAGAAATCAAAACAGAGTAAAAATCGTGCATGAAATAAATTTAAGAAATATGTTATCGATTGTCCGAACGTGCCTATAAACGCATTTTTCGCCTTTTAGTCATTTTGGATTTATGTAAGCGATTAACTTTAAACGAAATGATATTTGTACCCCTTTATTATTTATTGGAAAACATTTGCAAAGGAAAAAATCCGCGGATTTTACTTTTAATATACAATTTAAATAATTTGCTTTTACCTAACCATAATAATTGTCTGTGAGTTTTCGGGCGACAAATTTCTATGAATTTCGCTGTAACAATAAATTCCACGAGCATAAAAAAAATTCTCAAAAATCGACGGTACTTTTTTGACACTTGTGCTTTCTTATATTCGAATCAAGGCGAATTCATTTAAGGTGGTATACTCCACATATAAGTAAAAAAATTTGTGTATGTTGCGGTGGAAATGTCAGAGAAATTTAGAAAACCAAAAATAAACGAATGGGCGAAGTTCCAAATTTGATACAAAAGGCAAACGCACTGAGAATATATATTAAAAACAACCAATATAATATTTTATAATATTGTGTGTTTCTCGTCCTACACATGGAATTTTTCATTACGAATATAAACATAAATTTCAAATGTAATCAAAATATCTATTTTGACACTTTCCCAGCGCAAGGCAATCAGCTGATGGGAATCAAGGCGAATTCAAAAAGACGGTATCGATGGCGAAAAGGCTAATTGAAAGTAAATGAAAATGCCATAACAAAGAAAATGTATGGATCTAATATATCATTTTTTTTTTCAATATCACAAATTTTCACAGTACAGGGCCGGCCTTAGTATTTTTTTTTGGAGGTGTTGTAATAACCAAGAATACCGTCGCCTCAGTTGGAGAAGTCAGCATATTGTATTTAATTGTGGATATAATTCAGCACAGCTCAAAGAAAATTATTCTGTTTTCAACAATGAAATTCTCCGAGGTACAGATACAAATTATTTTATTTAGTACTGTGTCAACATTAACATACAAATTGCGATGAATGTCGAAATATGCTATCCCATTGAAAGGGCTTTCTTTTAAAGTTGATTTCAAACAAACTTTTAGGTGACGCAAAATTGAAAACTTTCGTGGCAATTATAACAGAAAAAGTAGTTCTGATTCTAAGTACTTGATAAACATTTGAAAAACATCGGATTTACAAATATCTTAAGATTCAAATGAATTTTGAATATTTATATCAGCGATGCGTTTTCTTTAAGACTGATTTTCACTTGTCCCTATTTCTTATAACTTAAGAAAACTTATTAAAATTTGGTGTTTTATTAGGAAACGTTGTCAGGGCATTCACGGTCGAAGGATGTTATTCGAATTTTGTCTTGCAGTCCAGCTATCAACTTAATGCCTTGAAATGTAGATTTGATGACAAACAGGCTGATGGCGACTAATGGTTGTAATAACGAATATTATAGGGTTGAAGGCGACGCGGTTGACATTTCTGGAGAAGAATATTCCTATCTTGCCGGTTCTGGCTGTAAACTCTCTACCGCGACTCACGTCTGTGCCTACGCAGACGAGCGTGGTGACGGAAAATCGGCTCTGCACGACGACTGAAATTGATAAAATCCGCTGAATCCATAATACCCTTCGATCGCCTAATTCCCTTGAAAAACAATGTTTCAATATTAGGCTAACTCAATACAAAAGTTTTACATATGTATATCGTAAATTAAATGACGGCAAATTGTATACATATTTTTCTCCAACCGAGGGGGTTTAAACCACCGATACACTCCCCATGCGCCAGGCTCTGTTACAACACAATATTTGAAAAATATCTTTTACAATTTTCATTCATAATGTAAACAGAAAATTTCGTGTTAACTGACAATAAGCAGAAAAAGATATCAGCTGTTTTATAAATTTCATCTTGTAATGAATTCGCCTTGATGGGAATATACCACCTCCTATGAATTCGCCTTGATTCAAATGGAATTAGCTTTAAAACTGCACACTTAATAAATTTCTATAATTATGTATTAGAAAGTTTCATGGTGGAATTATATACAGGTGATGTCAGTTCGAATTCACCAAATGACAGACTGTCTTAATTGTGGCATGCATTTTAAATGTAGTAAAAAGGGGGAAACTAAAAGCAAAGGGGAGGAATGAAAATTTTAATGTTTTGGATTAGATTTGCGTACGTATATTCTTATGCATACATCATACGGTTTCAGTATTCTCTTACTAATTTTCCGAAAGGCGTGAACTTGTCACGCTCGAGGTGTGAGCTTTGTTAGTGTAATGATGGTTTTCTTTGTATTCAGTATATACATATATACATACATTCAGGAATAAAAGCTCTTGGAAATAATGAATTTCAATTGCTACTGACAATATTTTATACTCTTCTTTGTAACTCTGTGCCGCAAAACGTTGATTGCGAATGTTTACAATATGAAAAATTCCTTATAAAAAATGCGAGTTTATCCATTTAGACGATCGGCCGCGCAAGCTGCGTGTGAGCTTTGTTAGTGTAATGATGGTTTTCTTTGTATTCAGTATATACATATATACATACATTCAGGAATAAAAGCTCTTGGAAATAATGAATTTCAATTGCTACTGACAATATTTTATACTCTTCTTTGTAACTCTGTGCCGCAAAACGTTGATTGCGAATGTTTACAATATGAAAAATTCCTTATAAAAAATGCGAGTTTATCCATTTAGACGATCGGCCGCGCAAGAATTAAATATTCAATAACTACTGTTTATTTGGCCATTAACGTTTATTTTATATGGCTCTATTTTCTTAAAAAATGTGCGTACTTATCGACGGTCGGAACGGACATGCACCCAATGCTCGATATCCCATGCATGGTCGGTAACCTATGCGTTTACCTTATCATTACATGTGTTATTTTAATTAAAGTATTCTTAGCAATCCTGTCTTAGGTCTAATGAAGTACTTAGCATTCGCTTTGTTTTTGCGCAGCTATAGAAGCTGAGACTTAGGCCTACGTACAAGCCCCTTGCTAGCTTAACAAGTTACTTGTCTTAAATATATCTCTTGTAAGTACTTTTTATTAAGGCAATATTATTATAAAAAAAACACAAACACACCAAGAATAAGTTGTTCGTGCAAGCTCATTAAGTGAATCCCCGCGAAGGTAACGTATACGCCACAGCCAGCAAGCGCAAAGGACAGCACAAATCTTAACCTGCTGAGATAGCTTGTTTTTTGTTTATTTGAAAATTCTTTGAGACGCACTTTAAAGGCAGCAGCAGTAGCGTTAGTAATAAATAGTGTATACAGGCGTTGAAATATCTAAGTAGCAAACGAATGAAGTGACTAAATAAGCGTTGATTACACATAATTTTTTAATAATAAAATAATAAACTCCCGATAGCCAGAACTAAAGCAATATGAACATGTTAGAACAGACAACATTTTTGATATGTACGCAATATAATATATGTTAGAAAAAATTAAAAAAGTAATAATAATAGGGAAATATTGAAAATTTTAGGTAATGAAATTACGAGGTAAGGTAAAATACCCAATTAACGAAGCCTACCCTATTAGCGACGGTTTTAATTTTATTTCTTGAAAAAAATATGTAAATGTTATTGACTATTACAATATTTTACTTTTACAAATTCTACAATGAATATATTTCATGAAAATGTGTGGTTTACCCGATATTCCGATTTTATTTAGGTGTTTTTTTGAATTTGAAATCAATCAAACAGTTGGTGGCGACGCGTGAAGTCTTTTGATTACGTAGTTTTTATATGGCAAAATGCCCATTTCAAAGATTTGTTTTCTACATTTATTTTATAGCAAGCATATTTTTTTCCATGCATAAATAAACTCGAGCTTGTACGGTAGAGCGCCAGTATAAACATTTTAGAAAACTCATAAAATGAATTTCAAAGGTCTTGGAACTTGTACCTTTCATAATAAAAATTAGTGATCTCTAAAACTGCATATTCAAAATGTTTTGAATAAAGTATTTTATGATTTTAGTTAGATAATATTCTGTATTTGAATTTAACGATCATCATAATTTTAAATAAAAACAAGCAAAAAATAGGTTGCCTTCATGAATGGAAGAATTGTATGGGAGCCATATGTAATACTTATCCGATTTTAATGATTTTCAATACTACAGTAGTTCTCACTATACCTATTCTTTGTGCAGTGCAAAATTTCAAGACTTTAACTGCTTAAATGGAATTATTTTCGCGCTTAACGAAATGTCTAAACAATCGGTTGTATGGGAGTTATATGTTTGAGCTTAGAATAGCGGACCTTCTTGCAAAATTGTTATGTCTAATAAATTAAAAAAAAACGTCTGACTGCCAAGTTTCATTCAAATAGCTCAAAAACTGGGGGACTAGTTTGCGTTCAAATATACGGACAGACAGACGGAAATGGCTAAATCGACTCTGCTCATCACCCTGATCATATCGGTATACTTTGTGGTACTTACAAACATCGGACCAAAGTTAATATACCATTTTCCTGAAAGGTACAAAAAAGAGTTTCTTACACTTTCAAACGTTAATAAATAAATATTTCCGGCTTTTAACGAGAGAAAAAATTTTATATTTTAAGGCTTGAGTACAGCTCTGAAGAAAAATCATAAGAAATAATCTTCAGTATTTCTGTTGCTAGAAAAAGTACTTTGAAGTTTCTTGTTGAAATAAATATTCGAGCATTTTTTTGTTGCGTGCTTTAGACTGATTTAGGTATTTTATATAGAAGAAAGCTTCCGCTTTATTTAAAGACTAGATGACGCGGTGAACTTCGAATCACCTATCCTCATAACATTAAAACTCTTCCTTCGGTAAAATGTACTCTGGCCGAGCAAGGTCCTTACGTCTGGTTTACTTTCGCAGTCAGATTGATCGATATGTCGCCAACCGATCAACATTTTTTCAGAACTCTCAGAACTTACAAAATAAAGTTGACCTTCAATAAAATTATTTTAATTGTTGCATTTCATTTCGGTCGGATATTTTTCAGTAACTGCATATATGAATATTTCACATTAACCCACATGCACACTCACACACGTTCAGCATACTTATCTCACACCGTTTTAAATTTGTTCGGTTATTAAACGAAACTTGCTAACAATTCAAATGAAATGCGTAAATGTATTAAGATGATGGTTTTCCGACACGCGAACACGTGACGTAAAATTGTTCATGCGTGAAACAGGGAAGCTTCAACTTGATTCCGAAAACTTTGTTATCGCGAAGGCCAGACGCACGGGAAATTGTAGCCCCTTAAATTCAAATAGTAAATCCGTTGGAATCATCGGTATATGCGTGATCAAGACATCCTCTCATTTGTAATTTCGCTTGATGATCTTGGCCCGATGACGTTATTCATTAGCTTTTTCACAGCCGGTCTCGTTCCATTGCACAGTCGAGGATGATTAATGTTATGCAGCATTATCATAACTGATTATACTTTAAATTTTAAATTGTGAAGTCTTAATCCAGGCAATTCTAGTGAATTTAAAAACTGGGATAGTTGACTATGTCATCTTGGTTTGTAACTGTGTCAACTGATTTGTAAGAAAATAACTCCCCTGGAAGAAAATATTGAATATTCGCATTTAGATCATCGATACCTTTATTTTTGATCGCTAACATTGCTCTTTCACTAAGCCAATTAACTATGGTTGTTGGAGTGTTGTTCTATGTCCGGAAAAACTCGCTGAGGGTCCTGTTGCGAGTCGGTAAGGTGGTATCAACTGCGACCTTACCATTTCCAATAATTAATAACTGCTTCGAAAACACAATAGCAGTTTGATATTGTTACAAAAACACTCGCATCTTAGTTGTTAATTGGAATGTCTTAACGTGCCGCCACAAATAAGATGATTTTAGACATGCGTTTAGTACGTCAGCAACTGTGGATCGAGGAATAACTGGAAGAGTCTGACGAAAATCACCTAATAACAGAATAACGGCTCCACGAAGATCTTTTAACGTTCTGTCCAGTGACTCCAGTGACCTCTTGTGGGCCATCGTACGTTCACCCCAAACGATTAGTTTGCATATTTGAAGAATCTTCGCCATGCGCGGTTTTTGGCGATGTTGCAAACTGGTGCTTTGTTGATTTGTATGTTAAGTGGTAGAATGTGCAGTTCGTCCACCTTCTAATAATGTTGCAGCTATTCCAGATGAGCTAGAGCTACTTCATTTTACGATTTGATCTTTGCCAATAGCAATAAAATGTATACGTTTTTCCAGTCACCCCAGGAGCATCAAGGAATTAAATTCCAGCAGATTCATGGTTTACAGCTTCTATCAAAGTATCACACGCAATCCTTTGTTGTGCATTCAATTGCGGAAAATTTGAACGGACTGTTTCAGTCAATACTTCAGTATCGTACTGTTGTTCTCTTTATAACTCGTGGTTAAATGCATCGCGCATGGGAACATTTGGTGTTGTCATACCCAAACACGACACAACTTTATTTGCCATCAATGAACACATACCTTCTATCATAATCAATGTATGAAGAACTGTTTATAGGGGAAAATGAAATTCTTGTTTTTGCAATCTTCCTCGCAATTTTTCCATATTTGATCACTGTTTAAACCATCCCTGAACTACGACAAACATTTTAAAACAAAAATCCCTTAAATCGGCCCGGCCATTCTCGCGTTTTAGCGAGACCAACGAACAGCAATTGATTTTTATATATATAGATATGTACATATTTTTGTTCATAGCTGCCAAGAAAAAGCAGATTTACATTTCTTAATTTTTTCTAGAGTCTGAAACATCAGTGGGCAAGTTATATTGTCAATAGGTAATGCATGGTGAGTGTAAGATTACGAAAGATCAAGTATATGCTTTTGTCTTCAAAAGATCGCTTCCTTAACTGACAAGCTTTTGCCAGAGCCGTACTTGTTTACCAAGTAAATGAGAGAGAACATGAGGTTTTCTCTTTGCAAAAAGTTGCTTGGTTTTCAATCAAGAATTTTGCCTGCAAAATTCAGGCAAATTATGAAACCACCGACCTTTTTGCCACAAGAGGTTGGCAACACGGCAAAAGGTATGGCAATTAATTGCACATAAAATCTAAAAAACGGCAGGAAAAATCGAAAGGGATTTTTTGTGTGCAGGATACTAAATAAAAAAATGTGTTTAAAAACAGAGATTATATGTTATATGGGGCATTTGTGTTTCTTAAGGCCTGGATACAGACCTTTTAATAAGATAAGATTTTTGCAAGCTTTGCTGCACTAAGTAAGTATGTCATTAAATTTGAATAACTTTAAAAATATACTTTGTTCTTTGTTTTATAATGTGAACTAAAGTATTATAAACTTTCAACAAAATATGGATCGTTTTCGCGAGTAGCTCTTTGTTTGCAATTGAATTAAAAACACATTTTTAAAAATATATTAACATTTAAAATTTTTTGTATGTAATTTCATTCGTTTTTTTTGTACTTGCGTTTTCAATTAAATAAAAGTGAATATATATCTTCTTTTGTAAAAATTTGATTAAAAATACCGTGAAAATCTCATAAACCTCCATTCCATCAATATTTCATGAACTGATTGTGCGAGTATAAATACATCTTTCTTTGAAAGGCATTAATGCACATATTCATTCTCTGACTTCTCTCCAAAA
Source organism: Philophylla caesio (assembly GCA_963971545.1). NCBI lineage: Eukaryota > Metazoa > Arthropoda > Insecta > Diptera > Tephritidae > Philophylla > Philophylla caesio. The sequence goes on along the minus strand of OZ020607.1, from coordinate 52,723,259 downwards.
AATACAAGCTTTTTAAAATTGTTGCACATTCTTTAGAAGAGATGTTCTTGCACTTGTGATAACTAACGACAGAATTAAATTGATATTTGATATTATTGAAAAAGAGTGACACTATTGTGCGTTTAAGATTTTTCATTCGATACTTAACTCCTCAAAAGTATCATTCAATGTATTTTATTTCGCTTTTATAAGTTTCTAATCAAATACTCATATAATAGTGTAGGAAATAATATGTTTTTTATTCTATTTATTATGTAAGAATATATGTAAAAACATACATGTGTATGTACAGTTGTATACGAATACTTACTAAAGTAGTATACATACATAAATATATGTATTTATCCATTTTATATATTCGCTATATAACATACTTGCAGACGATATCGCGCCAATGCAGACAATGCAGACAACGACGGCTTTAAATCAAAAACGTAAACTGTTGACCGCAACCGATGGGCGCCGTCATTTGTATTGTATGAGTGCTGGTGCTTCGTTAAAATCATTAAATCACAATAACAATGATCGTGGTAGCGGGTTAGTTGGCGGCAGTAGCAGCAGTACATCGCCATCTCCTTCGATGACTGTGATTAATGTGCCACAGCAGCAGCGTTTCAACTTATATCAGCAGCGCCAACAAAGCCAACAGCAGCAACATCAAATTTATATGGAGCAGGAGATGGAACGAAGAAAATCGCCATCGACGCCAAGCTTGCGTTTACACGATACTGCGCTAAGAAGGTATGTGTGTATGTATATAGTTGTAAAATTATATGGAGCATGGCATGACGCTCTAAGTTCCTTTAGTTTCTACATATTGCAAACAGTGATGGGCGAAATGAATAACATCAAAGCAAACAAGGACACATGAGGATATCAATTAGATTTTTATTTTTAAATTTTCGATGTTCTACACTTTAAATGTTACATCTTTAAGAACGAAGTCATTGGCGTTAATGTCATGCAGGCAATTCTACATTTGGTGGCATGGGTTAAATAAACAAAATACACAATTTTAACATTCCTTGTTTATGATAACTTTTTGCACCTTTTTGTATAAAAAGTACTAAAACGAGAAGTTAGAACTTTAATACTTTATTTTTGAGGAAATGTTACCATTTAAATAAAAATTTAGGAGGAAGTAAAAGAAAGGTTCGCACGCACGAAATGAAAATTCAATTTTTTGAAAGCGGCAACTTCAAAAAAAAAAAGTAAAAAGAAACATTAAATTCGTACTGGTATAACTCACATATTTGAAGGCATGATTCAATTATTAAGGGTTTGATAACTAAGCAGCTAGCTCCCTCACTTTTTGTCAAACGACGCCCTTAGCATCCAAACCGTGTTGCTTCTTAAAAATAAAAATAGTAGTAACCTGAAAACGTTTTAATACCAAAAACTAACAGGCAACACTTTTTGTTTTTTTTTGTCCGCGTAAACGGTAAGTTCAAATCCGGCTTTTAAAGACAGCCTTTTTTTCTAATTACAAGACTGACTCGGTATCGTAAATATTTCATGTAAATGTGTATATATGACGCGCTTTTTCATTGATTGCTTTTCGATCGCATGTAAATTCGATGTGACGAAGTGGAAAGTTTTGTAATTTCTAGTAGGAATAGGTTTAATTAAATTTAAAATAATGTGACATAATGTGATAATCATCCAAAAATATGAGTTTGTAAGAACTAAATTTTTGAGTTATGAAGTTTGATTAATTTTTCTTGTAATATATAGAGATTCTCTTTCCTAAATTTCAAATTTATAAGGTTTTTCGCCGTCCAGGGGTTTGTCAAAATATTAAGAATAATCCTGATGTCAATGGTATATACATATGTAAATAAAAGGAATAAAGCGAATCAATAGCTTAAATATTTCAAGATAGTGTTTTATGAAATGATTTGCTGTTTAGTTCATGGGGCAAAGAAATTTTCAATTTCAATTTTCAATTTATTTGCTGGTGAAAAATTTAAAAAAAATATTTACCAATAAGTACATAATAGCTACGCTTATTGTATTTCTTATTTTAAATGAAATGCCTAAGAAATTTCAAGTTAAAAAAATCAATAACATTTTACTACTAATTATTTACTTTTTAATTTTTAATTTTTAAAAACTTTCGATTACTTTTATGAATTTTCGATAGTCTTGAAATGTTTCCTCAATATTTAATTGAAATTGACGCTTACGTTAAGTTTAAGTTGAAACTGTTTTATGGACGATGGTAAGCCTTTTTGCTCATATACCAAATATGCTCAGCACAATAAAAAAAAGAAAAATTATAACAAATAATTGTATTTATTATGCTAGCACTTAAATGTACTAGAGTAGAGATATTAATGTAGATACTTTAAAATTTTGATTACTAGGAAATTTAGTAAACAACGGCTATATTTTTGTAAAAAAAGTAATATAAAAAAAAATTTGAAAAAATAAAATAGATAGCCCAAAACGAGTGACTGCATCATTTTTATCAGAGGTGTAATGGTTTGTATTGTTTGATGTTTACTTGTTTGTATTGCGGTTGTGTAATGCCAATTTTATATAAATTTGTTATATAGTCTGTAGATTGGCTACCATAATTACAGAAATAATTACTATGATCTCATAACATAGTAAGTACAAAAATGAAAAATATAATTGCCAATGTACACGTTTACTGTCAGAATTCGATAGTATCTATTGATAGTACGACTATCGATAGCTTTCCAATTCTAAATTTTAGTAAATCAGCTATATTAAATATAATGGGAATTATTCTTATTAATTTTGTTTCTAATCGCGACAAAGTTGAGTACAAGATTTTTATTGTAATCTTGTGAAGTCGTTTAAGTTATCGGATATAACCGTTTAACTTATCTGACATAACCGTTTAAGTTATCGGACATAATCAAGGATAAACCACGTCAAGTGTGCACAAGAAATTTTCACCAAATTTTAGATTTGCGGGAAAAGTACTATTTCCTGAAAACTCCTTTATTTGTTTATTTAACTCTTGAACGAAAAAAGACTTTTGCAATAATTAAAAAGAAAAAGCAATTAGAAATTTTTTTGCGTTTTTCAGGATGTAATTAAATAAGAATCATATGAAATTATCCGGAAAACGTTCACCTTTCAGAATTTTGTCATCTTTTACCGTTCAAAAGATATTAAATCAGAATAATAGCTGGTAAGGGAAATAATTTTGAATAAACAATAAATTTGTCTTTATTTTATTACGCACAGCTTAGTTGTATGCAGTTTCACAAGCCTTTTATAATAAAATATTAACAAGAAAAATCGAAAATATTTTAAGCAAAATTTTAAAACTGGAGAACTTAACTTAAAATTATTTAACTCACATAATATATTAACATTACAATGGTAATTTAAAAGTGATTAAACCAAGTTTTAGGATAACAATTTTGTGTTGAGTGGAGTTGTGGTTAGATACGAAAAGCTGTAGTTAATTAGGGTGAGTAGAGGTACATAAAATGAGGTGTCGTCGGGTGACGTATTTTGAAAAGGCTACAAATGGGGTGAGCTTAGGTGTGGTGATATTACGTGCGCTTAGTTTAAATATGAGGAGTTTAAGGTTAAATGTACAGAATATTATTTGAAAGATAATAATTCAAGAAAGACATATTCAAATAAAATATCTGATAACGATATAAGTATTTTAAATACACACATATTTAACTTCGCCCATCACTGATAACATTTTTCTTAGCATCAAATCGATAAATTGCTGTGCAGCTGGCCTTGCGGAATTTTACCGGAAATTCGATGTAAACTTAAATTGGCCTATCAATAGCATTCAAATGAATATTTATTAGATTCTAATCATCAACTTTTTCGTTTTATTAAAAAACATTATGTCTGTTCGTTTTTTCTTTCAACATTTTCTTATCATTTTTCACTCGCACATGCAGGTCCAACAAATCGAAGAGTCTGGAGAGTAAGAAGCGCGTCATCAAAATGCTTTTCGTGCTTGTCCTGGAATTTTTCATCTGTTGGACACCTTTGTACATAATCAATACAGTGGCGATGTTTATTGGCCCAGCCATTTATGAGTATGTGAACTATACGTCAATTTCGTTCTTTCAATTGCTCGCCTACTCCAGCAGCTGTTGCAATCCAATTACATATTGCTTCATGAACGCTGGCTTTCGACGCGCCTTCCTCGACACCTTCAAGGGCATTCAACTGAGCGGTGCTTTTTTTCACCGCAAAAACTCATCAAACCACTCGGTGGCGGGAAACTCAATTATAATGGCCAACAGCGGCACCATGATGACCACACACACCGTCCTGGACAGTCCGCGTCTCTGAGGACAAAAGCGAAGCCGGCAAGGCCGAATATCAAAGTGGCAGAGGCAAATGTCAGATTCGGTGTAAGGCGTCATATCGAAACGGTTGTATAAGTTTGAATGTGTGTGTGGAGGGAGAGAGGGCCGTGGTGGTGTTCTTGGTCCAATTTTAAATATAAGATATTTATTAAAAATAGGTGTGTGTATATAATATTTAAATAAAATAATTAAATGCTTATGTTATTATTGTGTTAAAGGCATGAGCACTGCACATTTAAATAGGTTTCGCTACCATGAATATTGATTAGTAATATTGAAGCAGGTTTAATTAAATAGGATCTATTTGAAATGGACTAGCATACATATGTATTTACAAAATAAAAAAAATACTCATTCGACAATTGTGATCTATGCAAATGCTAGGCATTCAAAAAACGAAAGAACTAGATTTATGATAAGGACATTTCTAATGATTAAAAATGATTTTAACAGAGAAAACCTAAAAAATAAAATAATCAGATGTTTTATCAAAGTAAATAAAAGTATGTACAAATATATTAAGTAGCAGTCAACATAAATGTATGTATGTTTGAATGGAGCATTCAAAAAATTACGTTTGAATAAAATGCAAAATTACAATATAGAAAATAAAGATTTTGTTGTTGATTATATTTATATGTGATTGGTGGATAAGGGTTGCCTACAAACAAAGGTCAAATCATTTTTTGTCTAAACTATTTATTTAATTTTATGCATATATTTTTAATTTGAAACTTTATTGTAATCTTATGATATTTAATAGATTTGTGCATCGAAAGACTTATGTTTTAATGTACAGTTCATATCAAATAATTAAGATTTTGGTGTCGCTTTGGGATCATCAAATTGATGAGTCGGAGAAACCCAGCATCATTTCAGACTGGTTTCTTATCCATTTCGGAATGCAATTGGTAATAGTTTAATATATGTATGTTTGCAACTGTTTAAAATTCTGTTTATGATTAGTTTGGAACAAGTTCAGGCTTAGTTTGGGACTTGCTTTAGTCTAGTGTGTTATTAAATCAAAGCAAGTGCATAACAATTTTTCGGTCGGTTTGAAGGAAAAAAAAAATTTTAAATTGAGCTTACATATAATTTAATATCGGAATATGTTAGTGTTTGAAAAAATTGCATGTCATCGCTATGCTGTGATGTTATCGTTCATAGATTTCTTTTCTTTTTGAGGTAAAGCAAATATGTGTTTCTTTTCTTCGAATCAATGTGCACCAATTTATAAATATTATGTAATGTAGCAAAATTCTTCGGCTTTATAATAGCATGAAAAATCATATTAAAACTCTTCTTTTCTTAGTTATAACTACAATCGTTTGTTCATTTTTCTGTTAGCCTAGTAAATGTTAATATTTTACAATATTATTGAGCTCAAGGCCAATTTTTTTCTTTGTTTATACTGAATGAATTGTAGTTGGTAACCTAAAGACGTAAGTATGGACTGTTTGCAAATAGTATTTTCGTGTGGTAGAAATCTAAAATTACGTAAGAAATGTTGTTTTTTATAACAAGACAAAACAAAGATATATAAAGCTTATATTTTTCATACACATGATTTGTAAAGAAAATTAGAACACTTCGTATGTTATAGTGTAATTTAATTTAAGTTTTATATGTTCTACCGACTCTTATATGATATTTTGTTTAAGGCATTATATTAAGCTTTACTGTGCAAATAAATAAAAAAATTCGCATTATTTTAATGATTTATTTTATTATTACTTTTATTTAATAGTTCAATTTATTGTTTTAATTCAGTAGTTATTATCGTTTTTTTAATAGTTCATATAGGATGATGTATATTAGCTATGTACGAGAAATCTTCAAAAAGTAAGGTAAGACGAGTTGAAATATAAAATATTGCCCCAACATGCCCATACAGTTAATTCTTTTATAAAGACTTATTGAACTAACATAGAAAACGTATAACAATTCAGGAAAATATCGAATAAAAATAACCCATAATTTTCAGTACATATTTCTGAAAAAAAAAAAAACTCAAAAATCAGCGGAATGGCGCAAAATCTTGGACGATAATGGGATACTTTAAGAAGCTTATTTTAAATAGGTTCTACGAATTAAAGCAATATTTTGAAACTGAAAACAGTTATTACTTGCAATTTAAATACAAGTGTCTAAATTTCATTTTTCCTTAGCTGATCAATAATTAGGACGTTTAACTTGATATCACTTTAGAATTTGCGGGCCTTTCTAGAAACTAAATCTTGGCTACGGACCTGACATACATACACATATAAGTCGGATAATTGTATAAGATGGTAAAAAAAGTAGTGGGGAATACTGTTTAGTAAATTGATATCATATTACTTCTCAATAAATGTGCAAGCGATTGAATCAACACAACAACGCTGTTGAAAATCAGTGAATTGGAAAAAGTGCAAGCGTAAACACAATTTCTTACTTTGTTATGTTTGCAAACATACACATTGGTTGCGAAAATTCATACAGCAGACAAATCATTTACAGAGAGACAAATTAAATTTATTAATGACCCGCAATGACCCTCCAACATCCGTGACCGTACATCAAAAGATAATGATACGAGTATTGCTATTGTTACGAAGTAATGCAAACCTGAGTTGATACAATCAAGCGCTAACATTCGAAAGCCATATGTCAATCGTCGTTGTTGTTAATCTACGTTTCTTAATTTTGTCGCTTTAGTTGCTCGATGATATTGCATTACTCTATTGAAATCATGTTTTGGCAACTTGCAAGAAAATACATAAAAATGAGTGATTAGTGCTGGAAAACTTGATAACCTTGTGAAGTCATGTAGAATAGAGCGGACAAAGAGAATTACAAAAAAAAATATATATAAAAAACGTTCTTGTTTGCGATTGAGAAAACCCAGTTAAGATACTTCAAATTGCAAAAATAAATATGTATGTAAGTAATTAAGTAAATTTTAAAAATATTCCATCGGATCACTTAAATAATCGGTCTTTTAATTTTTTCTCGAATGAGCTTTTACTTTACTCCTTAATATTTATACCTCGAGATGATCTCCATTAAGTTTTGGGTATATTCATGGTTTTTGGGATTTTTTGATAAAAATATAAAATTTTTATAAACAATCATTATACCAAAATCAATAAAAAAAATGTTTAATCAAAATAACAATAGATAAATTCAAAATTTTTCCGATTTCATTTGGTCTGTTAAATAGAAATGAAAGATAAAGGTATGAGTTGAAATTTATTACTAAAATTGATAATACTGAAGATATTGCATTGTTAATAATTTTTGAATCTCAAAAAAATTAAAATTTCATATTTAATAAGGACGCTTTTTAGGGGTTGTAACAAAAAAACAATTTTAAACGATCACCCAAAAATATATGAGTCAAAGGGTGACAACATACTACTTTGGCTTGCAGTTGATCATGGTGGAATTTTTTATCAGGCGTTACAAAATTAACGTTAACGAAACTCGAAGGTTCACGATATAAGCTGACAGCTTGTTATGGCATTGTCAGCACACTTTAAAATAAACGTTTAACGGTTTTTAATCACTTTTTAACGTTAACGACAGCGCTTCATTTCGGTTAAAAACTTAATGAAATTTATTATGATAATTGCTTTAACAAAAGTATTTTGAAATGTTTTAACCAAAACAATTGAAAACACTTCATTAACGTGAAATTTAACGTTACAATCCATCTTTGTTAACAGGTGATGCCAAGTAACTGTAACCGCTGTAAATTTTTGCGTTGCTCGCTGACTTATTTCCAGTGTCACCAACTCTCCGGCCCTCATTATTTAAAAAATATTTGGTTTAAAATATCAATATAGGCGTTATTGCCTTTTTAAAGCGTGTTTTTGTTTTGCCTAAAAGCGAATTTAGTAAGGTGCCGTGTTTTCATGGAATGCGAAAGTATTTTCGTATCGGCATTTGTTTTTGGCATTTGTGTGTTTTATAAAAATATATTCCATCAAACATGCAACATTAAGAGCTCTGCTTATTTGGTTTTTGCTTCTGACTCCTGAACTATGAAACTTTTATATTTTAGTTTCATTAATACAGAGGGGTCGAGCGAAAGCAGGGTGTGGATGAAGCGCAATATAGTGCCCAGGTTACCCTAGACACCTAGCCAATCCCACATCAAGACCGTAGTGCACAATGAGGAATCGTACCCTTCCAGAGGTGACCCTGTTTCCACTGAACACTACGGATCTAGACCCGGAGGGTGTCGAAACTACCCTTTCCCCCTAATCCAGGGTGTCATGCGTCACCGTGCCCATGGATGGTTTGCAGTCAGGGGGCTTTTCCGACTGTATTCTAACGGCGCCTCCCGGACACCGGTCCGCCTCCGGGAGTAACGGTGGACTTGCTGCGGCATGGGGCTCTACCGTAATCGACCGTTCCCTTCCCCTTCCTTTTACTTCCGGTCACCAAACGGTCTCGGCTCAATAGGTGGCCAAAGAACCAGAATAATGAACACAACCAATCAACCAGCCTCGGAACCCTGCACGGGTAGTGCCGCCGACGGACACGGCGAAGTTACGTCCAACCCTGTCTCGGGAACCGCAACGACGGTGCCGAAAGGGCCTGCACGGCCCAAAACCCTACTTCGGTCCTCCGCAGCGACTGGAGATATGGCCCCACCCCTTGAGGGAAAGCCATACTCCGGGGAAGCCGGAAGTACTAAGCCCCCCGAGGGAAAGTCGCTTCCGGTGGAAAAGCTGAGGACGATCAATCCCCCCAGGCCCACCAAGGTCTCTCCTACCCTGCACAGTTTGGTGGTCAAACAGGGGTCCTCTACGGACAAAAAACCAACCACCGCTGCGAAAAACACTGGCAAAGCCATTAAGCCTCACGTCAGGGCCCAGCGCGACCGAAGGGCAGCCCCGAAGGTCATCAAACGGCTGGAGGCTATACCGTACGCCAAACTGACGGAGGCATAGAAATCCTCCCTCGAGTGGGCTAAGGGAGTCCTGAACGCCAGCGGAATGCGCCTCTCAGGGAACGGCGAGAAGGACAAACCTCCCACTCGCACGGACCAGAAGAAGGACCTGGCCTCTAAGAGACAGCGATCTCAAGACGATACCCCCAGTGGATCGAAGAGGCACAGGACATCCTCCCCCCGAACCGTCGGTCGATGGCCATATCAGCCAAGGCATTTAGCGAGGCTGCGAAGGAGCACCTGACGCTGGCTGTGCTCGATAAGAGCCATCCCGACGGGAACATCAGCACGGACAATTGGAAGTCCGTCTTGATGGGTCTCTGCAGGGTCTATAAGGGCATACTCCTGAAGTATCCCGGCCCTGCACCAGTCGTCCGCGACGCCGGCTGGTATCAAGGGCGAATTAAGCTGGTCGCGTGCGCGGACGAACGTGCAGTCCGGCTGAACAAGGAGGCAATCTCCTCGGTGGGACAGCTGTGGCCCGGGGCAGACTTGATGGCTGTCCACAGGGACGAGATCCCTAAGCGGCCTCGAGCCTGGGCTTGGGTCCCAGCGGAACCCTCTAAACCGCAGGAGATCCTCGAGCTCATCCGCCTTGGCAACGGAGATCTAGCCACCAATGTTTGGAGGATAGTCCGAGTTGGCGAGACCAAGTAGAAGCAGCGCTACGTTGACCTCGTCATCAACGATCCTTCTATCCCAGTGCTCGCGGACTGTGGTGGGGTAATAAGCTACGGCTTCTACTCCATCACCATTAAGGTCCACAAGAGGGCGGAGGGAGCCAGACAGACGGACCAGACGGGCAACGCCTCGAGCGCACCCGATTCCGTTACCACTCTCACTGGCGAGGGGGCCAACAAACCGGGAGACACCTCGAGCGTCCCTAAGGCCCCGGAGCCAGAATACAACAGTAAATTAAAACCGAGCGCCTTGAGCGCAACGGAGGACATCCCACCGGGGGTATCGGACGTCGCGACGGATGCTGAGAGCGAAACGGGCTCAGTATCCGCATACGTCGGGTCGATATACAGCCGATGGGTAGCGCCTGACGTTGAGGACCAGCTTCGGGCTTCGGAATCTGAGGAGGCGGACCTTGACATCACAGTCAGGGCCGTCACCCAAAGAGAAGAGCCAGAGGCAATGGACGTCGGTGATTCGAGAGATGGTGCGGATTCTACAAATTATTCTGCACCACTCCAAGGCAGCTTCGGCTGCCCTCCTTCTGCAACTCAGCGAAAGGGCTGAGGACATCATTCTCGTCCAAGAACCGTGGATCGTCAGAAACAGGGTTTGCGGACTGAACTCTGATGCCTACCAAACGGTAACAGCCCCAGTAGCAGGTAGGATCAGAGCATGTATTCTTATTAAAAAAGCACTTTCTTATATTCTCCTCTCTCAATACAGCGACGAAGACACAGTATGCGTAAGCGTCCATCTTAAAGACAGCATCGTCTGGTTTCTGACGAGCTATATGGCCCACGACAGCCAATCTCTCCCTCCAATAAGACTGAAGGAAGCCATCATAGGGGCTGAAAAAGAAAAACTCCCGGTCATAATTGGAGCCGATTCGAACTCACATCATGAGATATGGGGCTCAAGCGATACCAACCCTCGAGGTGAGTGTTTACTTGATTTTATATTAGCAAGTAATTTATATATATGCAACCGGGGGAACGATCCCACCTTCATGACCTCTGTCAGAAGAGAAGTGCTGGACATCACCATCGCATCAGGCAGCCTGTCAGACCTGATAAGCAACTGGCAAGTGTCCAAAGAGCACTCCTTTTCCGACCACCTATACATAACTTTCAAGATAACTCTCAATCCTACTACTCTAACGGCGTATAGGAATAAGAGGCGGACGGATTGGCAGAAATATAAAAACGTTCTCCAAGCCTCTCTGTCTAGACACGTTTATCACGGTAGGCTAGGCCTATCGCAAACACCTGACGAAGCGAGTCCCTCAAACACGAAGGTCGTTTCTCTCGGTGAGCTTGACTCATCGTCATCGGCATTTCTGCTTTTAGAGTCTCCTGTCCTAAGACCCTCCCGAAGGGTAAAAAGAAACCCCAGTGGTGGAATCTAGAGATTTCAGCACTCAGGAAAGAGAGCAGGCGCCTCTTTAATCTAGCCAAGAGGACAGGTCTTTGGCAACCATACAAAGACGCTCTTAAAACTTTCAAAAAGGCCATTAAGACAGCACAACGCAAATCTTGGCAAAACTTCTGTAACAACATAGAAGAAAACTCCGAAGCCAACAGGCTGAGGAAGGTTCTCTCGATAAGTGCCCCAACGATAAACTCTATTAAAAAACCAAACGGAGAATGGACACATACAACCGACGAAATGCTGGAGCTACTAATGACCACCCACTTCCCTGGGTGCTCTGATGACTCCAATATCGCGCCAGGTCTGCAAGCCAACTCACTCTTAGGGAATACCGCAGGGGACATAGTGAGGTACGATAAGGTGGAATGGGCAGTGATGTCCTTCGAACCTTACAAATCTCCAGGACCAGACGGAATTTTCCCCGCACAACTGCAAGCAGCGAAGGACCTTCTTTGTCCCCTGCTTACACAGATCTTTACAGCATGCCTTACCCTCACCCACATTCCATATGTGTGGACGAAGGCGAAAGTCGTTTTTCTACCAAAGGGAGGCAGGGCAGCTCATGCAAAACCCAAGGACTTCAGGTCCATAAGCCTCACCTCGTTCCTTATCAAAACTCTTGAGAGGCTCATAGATGAGCACTTTCGGCGAAATATAAGGAAAGACAAACTCTCCCCCAACCAGCATGCATACTCAAAAGGCAAATCCGTGGAGACTGCTCTCCATGACATCGTCTCAACGATTGAGAAAGGTTTGGCCATAAAGGAGTTCACGCTGGGGATCTTTCTAGACAGCGAGGGAGCTTTCAACAATGTCTATCCCGAAGCTGTTATCAAATCACTTTGTATGGTGGGGATACAGCAGGGACTGGTGGACTTTGTGGGGCTCCTACTCAGGAAAAGATCAATCTTCTCAACAATAGGGGACAGCTCTAAATCCAAACATGTGGCTAGAGGCACACCCCAGGGAGGTGTTCTGTCACCTTTACTCTGGAACCTTACTGTAAACGACTTACTATTAAACCTCAAGAGCACCGGCTGCAAGGTCGTGGCATATGCTGACGACTTAGCAATCACAGCAACGGGCAAACATCTTCAGGTTATAAGCGAAACGCTCTAAATATCGTAGCTCGCTGGTCGGTGGAATGTGGACTTAACGTCAATCCCGCCAAGACCGAAGCAGTGCTCTTTACAAGGAAATACAAAATTCCCGTTTTCAAACTACCATCCGTAAACGGAGTGGTTCTCAATCTCTCAACCGAGGTCAAATATCTCGGAATTGTACTAGATAAAAAACTCGACTGGAGGCGGAATATTGAAGACCGCTCCAAGAAAGCTATTGTTGCTCTATACGCCTGTAAGACGGCCGTGGGGAAGAAGTGGGGTATAAAGCCACACATTATACACTGGATGTACACAGCTGTGATAAGACCCATTCTCTTCTACGGGATCGTCGTATGGTGGCCGGCATTGAGCAGGACTCGTACCAGAGCCAAGCAAGAACGGGTCCAGAGGGCTGCGGCAATGCTCACCACGGGAGCACTGCCCTCTACACCCACCAAATCTCTGGAAATAATGTTGAATCTCCCACCGGTGGATCTCTACGGCAAATTTCTGGCGGCCTGCAGTGCGGCCAGGCTAAATGCGATCCTTCCGTGGAGAAATCTTAACCATGGGCACGCAAAGGTCCTGGAAACTCTGCCCGACAACCCGATAAGGTTGGATTACATTATACACCCTCCATTCTCTGGAAAAAGATTCTCCACAAGAATCCCAGAGAGGAGCGAATGGACTGGTATCGTAGACCTGGATCCAGGATCGACAGCTATATACACAGATGGTTCCAAGTTAAACGAACGAGTAGGCAGCGGGATTTACTCTAGTGAACTCGATCTAAACCTCAGTCTTTGTTTACCGGACCACTGCAGTGTTTTTCAGGCCGAACTAAATGCAATAATGGAAGCAGCTCGTGGCCTTACAACGTGCACCTCTTTTAAACGAGGCATTACCATTTATTCTGACAGCCAGGCTGCTATCAAATCTCTGACATCCTACGGTACAACCTCCAAGGTAGCCTTTGAATGCAGAGCAGCTCTAAACCAGCTGGCAGATATGTGCTCCGTATGTGTTGTGTGGGCCCCTTGCCATAAGGACATTCCTGGCAACTGCCTGGCTGATGAACTAGCAAGAAAAGGGACGGAACTAACTATGATAAACTCTGCTCAAGAGGCGGGTTTACCCTTGGCATCCTATAAATACAGATTAAGATCTGAGCTTATGGGTAAGGTAAACGTAAGGTGGGCATCGGAGCCCACCTGCCACATTACCAGACAAATCTAGCCAGAAGCCGATGAGAAGCGCTCTAAAGCTCTCACTATGCTTGGCCGCTCCTCTCTCAGATTAGTAGTTGGGGTGATAACCGGGCACTGCCTCATGGGCACGCATGGGGAAAGGCTGGGCTACGCAACAAATGATTTTTGCCGCAGTTGCCGAAACGAGGAGGAGGTGGAGAGTATTGAGCACTACCTCTGCCACTGCCCCGGCTTGGCCAAGACGCGCAGTAAAGCTTTTAAAAGTTACTTTGTGGACTGTCTAGCTGACTTGAACTCAGCAAACATCTCCAACTTTCTACTCTACATTAAGCGCACAGGATGGTTCAATTTTTGAAAGAAGGGAGGGAGCGAATGCATGGCTTATGCCAGTGGTATCACAACGGGCTTCTTACGGCCTAAGTGTGCCACCGTGCTCCTGTGCGGTGGCAGCCACCCTAACCTAACCTAACCTTCATTAATACAGAATTCATAACAAACTAAATATTATAAAATAAAAACCATTAGCGTCTCTTGCTATCTTCTAACAATTATAAATTTTAAATACTGATATATTTTAAGTAAAGTTAAATATTTTGATAGGAAAAACCATGATATTGCTATACTGATAACACATTAATAAAGAAGTTCATTGTATGCATATTCGACGTTTAAGGTAATATTGAAAACAGTAATTATTTAATAAAATAATTTACTCATTCTTCACATTTATTGTCTTGTCAGCGAGATATTAATTGAAAAATTTAAGAGTTTGTGACGAGCACTTATATTTCAATAAACGATTGAACTATGTATGTGTCATCGCCTCGTTTCCGGCTCTTCAGTCGATCGTCAAAACGAAGCTTATTAAAAATTACAATTTGTATTTATTTGTGTGTAGTTTTGATACGCCGCGATTTAAAGAGAAAATCAATAATAAAAAATTAAGAGTTAACATAGCAATTCTGAAAGAAGATGTGTGGTAAATTGCTTTCTGATAGGTCCATCGATATAAACTAAATAACCAAAAACTTTACTTTAAAATTTATATGGCCCAAATTCCAATAACTTATACCTTCGACATTTTCAAAAAAACTTTTTATATACTTTTCCAAAATCTGTGGCAACCTTTTTTCAAATTTAAAGTAATTTGAGTCAGACGTTTCACCAATACGCTGAAAGAAAAACACTAATACACTAAAAGAGCTCGCTCCTAGATCTCGTCAAATTCACATACACAGCCCGTCGGAAAATCAGGAAAAGAAGACTTGAGTTACTTTGGAAACTGTATTATGTTTCTGATTTTGAATTACATGCATATATTAACTGGAGAAAATTTGATGTCTCCGAATTCCTTCATAAATTAGTTTATTTTCTTCACCGAGCATAATATGTATGTACCCAACTATGGTACATATGACCCGAGTATGTACTATTTCGATTATATTAACATGAAAATGCGTTTTTCATAAAAAGATTCTCAATATAAGTATAAAAATATCTGTTTTTCATAGAAATATATTAGTTTTTTTCCTGTATAGTCCGGATTGGGCATATGCTGCAACATGTATTCTAGCGTTCATTTAATTATTGGCCGCAATAATTAGCCAACAAGAGGTTGCAGAATATTAGCTAAAGGGAAAAAAAAATTTAAAGCGTTTGTTGTTCATGCATTGAAAAAAAAATTCCGCAAGGACATACAGGGCAGGACGAATACATAAAATGAGAAGGTAAATTGCAAAAGTACCTTCGCAAATTATTGCATAGAAAGGGAAATTTCGAGGACTTAGTTCAGCTTAGTTGCAATAGTATTGAATGAGCTTAGTGAAAGAAATTGTAGCACAGCTAAAGAATTTCACAAAATTAAAAAAAAATACTAAAATGCAATATCACTGATGTGTAGGCTGGTGTGACGCTCTTACAAAGATTTTAATGCAGAAATTCAGAAAAATTAGTTTAACTACTGCATTATTAAGAATTACTTATTTGAAATATTATTGATTATAAAATTATTATTACGTTTAAAAATGAAGCAAATTTCCTTACAGGGGGGAAAATGTGATCCCTTTTTGCGAAATGGTAGTAGAAAGTACTAGGTGAAATACGTATCAAAATATAATTTTTAAGTAATTACTTAATTTATGTATTAACTAATTAATTAAAAAAAAAAGTCAACCGTTGTGTGTAACAACATCATTCCAGTACTCCATCGCACATATATTCTGAGAAATGCGGTATCAAAAATTCAAAGGTGGTACGTCCACTCTTTCAATATACTATAATTTTCTCCATGAACATGAAACTGATTTTGTTTATATTCATTCATCCGCACCAAATTCCATCAGTACAGCGCATGTATGGGAAGTGTCATTCTCACTTATATTTTATAAAGAGTATCCTATCCCTTTCCCTGCTTAATTGTATTTGAATTTGTCAATATCATTTCTAATTAAGCAAAAAAAAAATTATTTTTGATTAGAAAATATTTTTACTACATATGTATGTATATAGGAGTAAGGATGTATAGTACACGATTGATTAAAAAACATTGCAACTAATTTACTCTAATGAGTACATATTTATGTATGAAGTCACATTCTCGTTGAATCACTCGCATTTTACACACCTTTCATTTAATGGTGTTTATGAATATGTTAGGCTCAAAGCAACAAAGCTCAAGGCGATCGGCAATGGAAATGTATATACAAATGTATATAATTATATTCCACTGCGCTGACTGGGGAAATATATTCTGCAAATAAGTACATACATAAATGAATTTATCATTGATGCAATCAAATAAAAACAAAACAAAATTTACTCACCAGGTTCTCGGCCAGAAAATGTTAGAATAATACCTCACAGAAGGGTTCGGTGCACATGTGATGTTGTTAATTGCACTAGAAATAAGATATTTGATATGTTTCAAATTTTTATATTATTATGAAATAATAATGATTTTTTGCAAAACCTACCCAAATTCACGCAATCACAAAATCAAATGTCAATTGATGAAAAAATTAGACAAACGAGTCAGTAATGCCAACGCACTTTTTAGTATGAAGAAGTTTACAACTTACTACTGTTACAAGTGAAAACTGTGGATTGTGCAACATTCAGCATGAGTTAAGAAACCGATTTGTCATGCGAGAACGACAGTTCTTAAATTAAAAATCAGTTGATAATTAGCTAAGATATGGGCTAATAAGTGTGCAATGACATATTTATTTAAAGTCGTTTTTTAAGGAAGCTTATAATATAAACATTCACTGCATTAGTGAATCAAAACGAATCATTGTGCAATACCATTTAAATGAGAAGACAACAAAGCGCTACACATCTCAAAAGTTAGTAGCTACATTAAATTTATCATACGAGTTTTCATATATATGGATAGAGTTTTAAAGGAGTGACATAAAAATAATGCAAATATTTAAACCTTCTCATAAATAGAGCCTTCTCAACATAGCTACCAAATGATTTCAAATTTATTCTGTTTTAATTTGCAAAGCACTGAGCACTTAAACAATTTTCTTTATGTTACTTTTGTTTGTTTTGTTTGTGCTTTTATTTGTATGCTGCTTGTGGGCTGTGAATTTGATGAATCGTGCTTAAAAGGTATACGGAGTATATTTGCTTATACGTAACCTTGGAAGATAAAAATTTTCGTAAATTGTGTGGGCGAATCAGATGGATGGCATTTATGAAGGTGTAAGTGGATAAGAAAAGTTCACACTTATTGCTTTATATTGCATTATATGTGCTTATATATATGTATATATGGATGTATGACTTTATTTTAGTAGTTAGTGTATCTAAGTGTTGATGTGTGGGTGTGTGGGTGTGTGTGTTTCTGTGTGTGTAGGCGCAAAACTGTTACAATAAGATAACTCAATTCATATGTCTTGCTTTAAGTTTTTACACATGTATAAATATGTCTACACATGTGTTCTTGTGGGCTGGGATTTTCTTTCTCTTTGCCAGAAGCTATGCGAACAATTTTCTTTGACCTTTAGTTATGCGCCTAACAAGAGAAGCATTCAGGTGAAATGTTTACAAAGGTCACCAGCGAAGCCAACTGAATTTATTTCATTTCATTTATTAACTTCATATGTACAGTAAAACACGGGTTCTTTTCAATGTACAAATAATCCGAATAAATTGCCTAACATACTTTATCTAAAATCATATATGGAAAAGTACAAAATAATACTATAGTTATAATAACCACTCTAATTAATTATATCTAAGAGTTATAAATAAAAACAATTAATAAAAGTAAAATTCAATTAAATAAAAAGGATCAATAATAAAAACTAATATTTTAGAGGGAAGGGTTTTTAGGTAAGATAGAGAGATAATACTTAAGAAGATTTGCAACTGCCATTTTGAAGCATCCAAACATTGATATACACTCTATTGAGGTCGGTAAAGAATTTCAAATACATATTTCTATCTACAAAAATATTGGTCAAGTTGATTACTGCTTCCTCATTCGCTCCAAATTCTCTTTCCTCTATATTGGACACGTCCGCTTCTATTTTGCTCAAAAAATTAAAAAGTTATCGAGAACTTATTTTGGAAACGTATTTAAACAACTGAAATGAAAAAAACACTTAGTCCTTCAATATGACCGATTTGAACAATATATATATAAAAATTAGTTGCTGTTCGTTTGACTCGCTAAAACTCGAGAATGGCCGGGCCGATTTAGCAGTATTTTATTTTGAAATATTTCTCGTAGTTCAGGGAAAATATGAAAAACTTGCGAGGAAGATAGCAAAAACAAAAATTTTATTTGATAGAAGGTATGTGTTCATTGATGGCAAATAAAGTTGTGTCGTGTTTGGGTATGACAACACCAAATGTTCCCATGCGCGATGCATTTAACCACGAGTTATAAAGAGAACAACAGTACGATACTGAAGTATTGACTGAAACAGTCCGTTCAGATTTTCCGCAATTGAATGCACAACAAAGGATTGCGTGTGATACTTTGATAGAAGCTGTAAACCATGAATCTGCTGGAATTTAATTCCTTGATGCTCCTGGGGTGACTGGAAAAACGTATAAATTTTATTGCTATTGGCAAAGATCAAATCGTAAAATGAAGTAGCTCTCGCTCATCTGGAATAGTTGCAACATTATTTGAAGGTGGACGAACTGCACATTCTACCACTTAACATACAAATCAACAAAGCACCAGTTTGCAACATCGCCAAAAACCGCGCATGGCGAAGATTCTTCAAATATGCAAACTAATCGTTTGGGGTGAACGTACGATGGCCCACAAGAGGTCACTGGAGTCACTGGACAGAACGTTAAAAGATCTTCGTGGAGCCGTTATTCTGTTATTAGGTGATTTTCGTCAGACTCTTCCAGTTATTCCTCGATCCACAGTTGCTGACGTACTAAACGCATGTCTAAAATCATCTTATTTGTGGCGGCACGTTAAGACATTCCATTTAACAACTAAGATGCGAGTGTTTTTGTACCAATATCAAACTGCTATTGTGTTCAACAACCATATTTAATTGGCTTAGTGAAAGAGCAATGTTGGCGATTAAAAATAAAGATGTCGATGATCTCATTGCGAATATTCAAAATTTTCGTCCAGGAGAGTTGTTTTTTTAGAAATCAGTTGACACAGTTACAAACCAACTTGACGTAGTCAAATATCCCATTTTTTAAATTCACTGTAATTGCCTGGATTACGACCTCACAATTTAAAATTAAATCTAGGATCAGTTGTGATCATGGTGCGACACATTAGTCACCCTCGACTGTGCAACGGAACGAGACCGGCTGTGAAAAAGCTAATGAATAACGTCATCGGGCCAAAATCATCCATGGAAATCCGCGTATACCAACGGATTTACAATTCGATTTTAAGCGGTTGGTGACATTTCGATCAATAAGACGGCGAAAGTAAACCAGAGGTAACGACTCTGCTCAGCAGAATGCCATTTTACTGAAGTGAGAGTTAGAATGTTAAGAGGATAGGTGATACGAAGTCCACCGGGTCATCTAGTATCTAATAAATTATAAAAAGGCAACAGACTGCAGTTTAATCGAAATAGCTCAAAAATTGAGGATTAGTTTGCGTTCAAATAGACGGACAGGCGGACAGGCAGACGGACACCAAGAAAGGTATAATAATTTAAAAAAATTAAATCAAGTGAAGCAGGAAGTTAGTTTATTTATTTTTCTAAGAAATCCTTTTCAAATGTTGAATACCGCATTTTGGTTTCTGATGGAACGGCAAATACAATAAATCTAAAAAATAAATTTATATTCATACAAAAAAGATTTAGTTAATCATAACTATTCATATATGTATATATATTTATTTTTATTTATTTATATATGTATCTCGATGATTTTCATTGTTAAAATAAGAATAAAATTGCAATTCAACAACAAAAATTTGAAATAAACACAACAGCCAACTCGGCTAGCGTAGAAAAATTTGTAGCGTATTGGCTCTGCAACTCCGAACTCCCGGGTTCAAAGTCTGGGAGAAGTGGTTATGAAAAATAAATTTAATTAATTTAATAAAAAGAAGTCTTATGGGGAAATGTGGTGATTTCCGAAATAGTACTATAATTTCTACCATTAAAAGCTGTTGTTGTTTTTTCACAAAAGTCTTCCATAAACTGGCCTTGAGCTCAATAAAAATTGTAAAACCTCATTTGTTTAAAATGTCTTAAAAATCTTATTAACATTTGCCCCCTGCTTGCGGACAGATTAATCTGGCTTTTTCATGTTTGCGTTAGGCTAAGGAGCTTTGAAAAATGAACCGAACTCATGCATACATGCTATATGTACTTTACTTTATTTAAAACAAAAAAAATATAAATCCATTTTATATTTTCTATAGAATAGAGTTATTTTAAAAAGGTTGGAAAACAGGTAGAAATAAAGGTCGTTGAAAACAAAAAGATTTTAAAATAGTTTGAAATAACCACATTTTATAGCACCTGGAAAAAAGTAATTTTGATGTTCTTTCTTTCAAATATGATAATATACATATATCAAATGCAGAGTCGACATGCTCCTAGGACTTCGGCAAGTAAATAAAGTTCGTTGATGACAAGAATATTTATAGGAAGAATTTAAACCACTTGTAGTTGAAAACAAGTACTTTTCAAATTTCTTTTAAAGTTGTTTGATTTCCGTTAGGGTATATTTTAAACATTCATACATACATATACGTCCCGAACTAACCCCATAAATCACAAGTCACGCCTCTAAATGCCAGTCAGCGAACTCGCAAAATAAATCTTCTTAATGTCTGCATCCTTTTCTACTAAGCATAATTAGTCCGTAAACGCCTTGCAATTACATTTGTCTCGAACATTTAGCTGAAAATCTGTAACTGGCATCTTTCGAGAGATATCCGCATGTGTGAACATATGTTAAAGAGCAATAACTTAAACCGCAACTACACACACGTACAATCATTACTATGCAAAATTCTTGAATTCGGAATGAGTAGGGCGCCACACAGACCTGTATGAATGTATGTACACATCTATGGTAAAGCATCCACATAAGGTACTTACAAGTATTGCCGACTTACTAATCATCTATACCTTTATGCACACTTTGTATTACTTGGAGAAAACTTTACTTACACTTTGCGTTGTTTTATTTAGACGAAAATAAAAAATAAGTATTTAAATACTCCGATTTCCCCGTGGCAATGTGCAGCAAAAATCTGCAGCAGACTATCTTTTGGGAAATCAATTAAAAGTTACGAATGATTCCTTCTTGAGCCAAAATTTTTAGCATATAAAAAAGAAAGGCATACGATATTAGAAAATAATAAACTATTCTTGGAAAACCAAGGCAACTTTTGCAAAAAAATTTTATTTAATTTTATTGTGCAATATATTATACAAATACAAGGAAAGGGATATGTATGTACCCTACATGCCAAGAACACAACCTTATAAGTGGCGTGGAAATGTGTGCATAGTATGAATAATATAACTTTATAAAGGTATTTTCTCACAAATGGTAAATCTTAGGAAAAGAAAAAAAAACCCATTTTCCCGAACTTTGACTTCGCATACAAATTTTTGCACACACGGGATCGATGGGGATTTTTCACAATTTTATTATAATGATATTCTTAATGTTCAGCTTGTTGGGAATTTATGCTATTTTTGGTACTAACTTGACCGGACAGAAGCCTGATGATATATTACCTTCCGAGACAAAATTAATGTTATATTTAAAAAACAATGCGTTTAAAGTCTTTTGATTTGCTAATAAAATATAGAACAAAATGTGAGATTTAAGTTAAAAATTATTAAACGATGTTTTATTAAAAAAATATTTTTATTATTACTACATAGAGATAACACCAATATCCCGGAAGGACTTGAAAATCAGTTTAACGAAGAATTACTGCGGCGAAATGTCATTACATAAATTGGAAATAATTGTAATGAAAAAAAATAAATCTGTAAGTTGCGCAAAGCTTAATTTTTTAAACATTTGTACTAGAGCGATATTTTTAAGTTAAAAGTTAGTTATGTGGATTTTTTTGTATTTTCGACAATTACTGCACAAAAGTGAGCGGAGTCATTACTTTTTTTTATAAACCAATGTTTTGCTAATACATTATTCCAATTTAAAATTTGGAATAAATTTACTTTAATAGTTTCGAATGCACCGAAGCAGCCCATAAGCTGGCCAGAGAGGGGTCATTGGCAGTCTCGGATGAGGTGCCGATCCCAATCCCGTTGAGATTGGTAAACAAAACAATTTACCTCGCCCACCTTTATCAATGGTGTCGCACAGCGCCAAAATGTAAAATTGGAAAATTGACATGCCCCAAATACGATCTAAAGAGAACATCCACTCTTCTGGCGAAGGGTAGGTGCTACTGGGCGATAGGTGTCCGCGCTAGAAGACTTGACATTGCCGATTATGACTTCTGCAGGAGCTTCAGGGATGAATATGAACAAGAGAGTGTTAAGCATTTTCTTCCAGCTCTAATGAGGAAGCGGAAGGCCAGTCTGAGGGCGTCTGAGCACAATTTTCTGCAAAATTTTGGCAGTCAGAGTCTCAACAACATTCTGAAGTATGTCATTTATAAAAAGTAGAAACAAAATCGGACCAAGGTGACTTCCTTGCGGGACCCCTGAAGATACATGAATAATGTTTGAGGAACTATTTTTAAAAAGAACTCCTTGTGTTCTGTCAATGAGGTAAGAAGATATCCAATGAAGAAGATTAGGTTGAAAACTAAGGAGATCGAGCTTATGGATATGTATATGTGGGATGCCGATTATTTAAAGTCTTAATTTTTATATTTTATTTAATATTTATTTAATATGCATTACACTTTAACTTAAGGCGGTAGGCAGGCACTCGCTGCAACGGTCGACAAAGAACTGTAAAAACAGCAAAAAAAAGCAAACGAGCTGATTATTTGACATAAGCACTATGCAATGAAAAGGAAATGAAAAAAAGAAGAAGCATGTCTTTTATCGATACAACCTTACTAGATACATCTTGGTTCGTTAGGTTCGGTCAGTTAGGGTTGCCGATACGTTAGGACTAATGTCGGTGTTGTCGTCTTCAACTACTAGAACCAAATCCCACATTCGGCCTTCGACTCGAATGATGGCACGTTCGGTGATTCGGACGCAGGCTCCCATTTCTCCGTATACTCGGCCACTGTTGTCGTACTGCCAGGACCTTCGTGGTCCTCTACTTTCCGAACTTCATATTTGTCGTGGTTCAAAACTTTACTGATCTTATATGGGCCCAGGAATTTCCGCCTCAGCTTGAGTCCGGTGCCGTACTGTGTTCGCTTAATGACTACTAACTCGTTGACTATATACTTCACGACCTCTTTCCGTTTTTTGTTGAACGATCGACGATTCTCTTGCTGAGTTTTGTGAATATTCTCCTGCGCCTCATTTCGTATCTTCTCTCGCTCCGCGTCTAAGTCTCCTGTTAAAATCCTGAACGGTGATACCTTCGTACTTCGTGGTGCGTACTGTTGAGAGTTTGTTTGACTCCCTCGAGGTGTTTCTACCACTGAGCCGGGTCTTCAGCGAACGTCTTCCCTAGCATGGGAACGATGATTTTATGAATACGCTCTACCTGTCCGTTTCCTCGAGGGACACCAGTGGCTATCAACAGATATTGTATTTCTTCCTGCTCGCAGGATTTCTTCGAAAGTATTGGACGTAAGCGCTGAACCGCGGTCCGAGATAATACGCTTCGGATTTCTGAATGTCGCCGCCTGCCAGTTAAGTTGATTGTTCACAAACTCCGCTGCTGTATTCCTCGACGCATAGAGCCACACGAACTTGGAGAAGGCGTTGACTACCACGAAATTTTAGCTATGTCGCTTCGACGTCGCTTCCATTGGTCCAAGGTGATCAATGTGATAAGTTCCCAGTGGACGGTCTTCCTTGCTTATTGGCGATAAGAAACCTTCCTTCCTTCCGGACTTGCTCTGTGCGACGATGCACTCGATACAACTCTTCACGACTTTGGACGCTTTCGACGAGAACTGTGCAATGTAGAACATTTTTTTAATGGCTTCTTGGGTCTTTTTCAGTGAGAAGTGACCTTGGTTATGCGCGACTTTAATAATTTGGTCCTCCATCGCTTTGGGCACGACAACAAATGGGATCTTGGTGCAACACCCCGTATTCGTCCTTTTCAAGTACCTTCAATACTGCTTTGATCCATGGGTCCAACAACTGTGTTTGCTGTAGTCGGTGCTGTATAGAGTCCTCCAACATCAAGCAGGAAACTCGAATCAATGCGTCAACGTGCTTCATCTTACTTCCGGTTCGGTGCTCAATTTCATACTCAAAATCCTGTAGGAATAACGCCTAACGAGATACTCTTACTGGAATGTCTCGTTTGCGCATCGTCATCGCGAACGCGTCGCAGTCGGTCAAGATTTTAAACTTCATGCCAAGCAAATAAACTCGCCACCTTTTGAGTGCTCCAATGATTGCCAGAACTTCCAGTTCGTACGAATTGTACTTTTCCTCGGTTTCCGGCTCATATACTGTATGGGATGAAACTGCTGATCGTCAAAATCATTTTGCAGAAGGGCCGCACCATAAGCATACATTGATGCATCCGTGTGCACCTCAGTCAACGCCTCAGGATTGTATAGTCCCAATACCGGTGATCTGACTAACGCTGCCTTCAACTGTTGGAACGCCAAGAGTTGTGCTTCTTTTATGGTAAACTTCACGTCGCGTCGTAGAAGATCCGAAATCGGTTTAGCAACCACTGCGTATCCCTCTATAAAACGTCTAAAATATGAGGTTAGACCAAGAAAACGTTGCACAGCTTTGCGATCATTTGGTACTGGAAAGTGTTCCACAGCTTTTGTTTTAGCATCGGACGGCTTGATGGTACCGTTTTGTATCACGTATCCCAAAATCTTTACTGCCGTCCCTAGGAATTGGCACTTCCTTAGCGGGAATAAGGAGGTCGCCCATGTATGCGACAACGATTCCGTTCTGTATCATATCACTGAAAATAGCAAAGATAAATCGGGAGAACACTGCTGGCGAATTTGATATGCCGAAAGGAACGTATAAAAATTCAAATTGATCGTTGAAAGTAGCAAAGGCTGTATATTTTCGCGAACTAGGCTCAACTGGTACTTGGAAAAATCCGTTAGTAAGGTCGAGCGTGGTAAAGACGTTTGCTGCGTGCAACCTCTCAACAACATCGTCGACGAGCGGCATTGGAAAGTTATCCCTTACGAGTTTTGCGTTAAGCTGCCTATAATCGCAGCACAGCCGTTTGCTTCCGTCCTTTTTTGCAACTAGTACGATAGGTGACGCGTATTCCGAAGTGCTCCGTTGTATGATGCCCTCTCTTAATCACGTTGTCACCTGTGCTTCTACGATGCCTGCGATTGTCCTCGTGCGAAATGCGTCGGGGACCGGTATAGACAGGTATATCGCCGACCAAAAGAATTTGCATCTCAACCGGAGAATGAACCTTCTACTACGACATTGCCTGTTGGTTCAAGCTTATTCGTCTTTGACTACCCCGTCTTCATTGAGAATAAGGGTTACTTGCTTTAAAATATCATTCCCAATCAGTGCTGCGTAATTCATATCTCGCTCCCTGGTTACATGAAATGCACTTCCAGCTCCATGCCATCGGTGCTGAATGTTTTAACGAAACTTCCCAATGTAGTTAACCCACCATTTCCTACTCCGACCAAACGGTGCTGATCATTGCTCAGCTCGATATCGCTGTCCAGCAGGAGCAAAGTATTAATGAGTTAAACATAGATCGCACCCAGTATCGACTAAAGCGGAAAACGTCGTTTGATCGCACGCCACATCAACGAGAAGACATCTACCAGCTTTACCAAATTTACGCCATAATTCGTTACCTAGTGTGTTGGCGTTGTGACTCTCCATTCTGATTGCTGCTGGAGCGCCCCTTCAGTCGGCAGCCCGATGACCAGGTTTAACGCATTCGAAACATTTAAATGACCCGCGACAGTCTTTAGCCAGATGTGAAATGCTACCGCACTTGAAGCACCTTCTACCTCTCTCTCTGCTTATACCAGGATTAACCGAAGCTCTGCTACCGATGGACGACTAGTTTGGGTTGCTTACTTGGTGGCGACTAGACCCAACCATCTCATATACTCGAATCTGCTCCTTGAGTTCCTTTATGGATCTTGCTTTATATAGATTGATCTTGTTTTGCTTGGTGTCGGGGATACGTTCGCTAAAATACTCGATGCGGCTCGTGTCATCTAACCGTATTGGTTTCCCGATTTCCATTAATGAATAGAGATATCCTCGAAGATCTTCATTACTCCGCCTACGACGATTTCTCAACATACGATGTACTTCTATTGATGACACTGTATTCCCAAACTCAGCCCTCAGTGCTTGCATCAACGACTTCCAGTCAGTGACGCTCACTTCGTATACAAATTTTAGCAGCACCTTTTAGCAGCTGTTTTACGTATATAAATTTTTGGAGTTCGCTTTAGTTGACCGCAATGGCATTTTGCTGAAAATCTTCCAGCCATTCCTCGATTTGAGGTGAACCCGACCCACTAAACGACGTCGGCGAGTCTTCTACGTCGCGCAATGTAAACGTAGTGTGAGTGTCAAAGCTGCTTGGCATTGCCCTTGGTGGGGACGGACGGGCATTATCGTATACGGAAGCTACATCGTCATCGCCGCCCATGTCGTCGGTTTCACTGTCAGCGTTCAGACCGAAATGTTCTAAGAGTCGATCCTGTTGGGTGACTTTCCGTCCTGTCGTGGACAGACTTAACTCTGCCAGTTTCTGTTTCAGTCCGGCTACGAGTAATTCTAAAATTTCATGTCGCTCCATTGTCAACCGTTTCCACTTACAAAATGTGCAGAAAATCAGTGAAAATCTAAAACTTTTTACAAGTTACAAAATATTTTATTTATCGCTTAAATTTTATTAGTGTTTATTGACACAATATAAGCCTGCACTACCTGTATATAACTTACTAACGTTAACAATTACTCTGTTCACAAGTATACGAACATATGTTTTATTTGCAAATTGCTTAAATACTTCAACATAAAATTTTAGTTCTCCTAATTAAACTTCCGTTACTAACGCTTTGTCCTTCCCCGAATACCGTTTATAAGTACAAACTGCGTAACGGTTTCTTCGGAATTTTCCGATTTTCTTTTTAAAGTTTAAATAACTTGGCCTTTCTGCCTTCGATGCACTGCGTTATTGCGCATGCACTTTACAAACCCATATGAGCTTGCGCACTGCTTTTCTGCGTAGCTAATTTAAACGTGTGATTTCACCGTTACCGGAGCCTTGCCTCCGCCACGGACACGTACTTTCCGTACAGACTGCACAATAACTATTTTTGCAAAGTCTCGGTAATTATCACATCTAAACTAAGTAAGTCCCTTACAATCAATGATCACTCACCTCTCCCCCTCTTGCTGTCTAAACTATCCGCACAACAATTAAGTTAAAACCCAGCTTGCTGCTTAAATAGAGTTATAAAACTAGCACAACAACTTGATATTCCATTAAACTCCATCTTGACCATTTTAAATACCAACCTACCCTGTCCAAAGAACAATCTATGTACCAAATTTCATTGAGATATTTGAAAATTTTTGAAATCGGATCATAACCACGCCCACCTCCCATGTAACGGAAGATTTGGAAAATGCAAAAACTTCACTTTTTCGGTATCTATTAAAATGAATTAAGTGAAATTCGGTATTTGGAGCGATTTTTAACTAAGAAATGATGTATTTATGTAATTTTGATAAATGGGCATTGCCATGTCCACTTAAAAAAAAAAAAATCTGTAGGTGTCTCAATAACGATGTAAGGTATCATCACAAAATTTAGTGAACATATTGTCCTTGATATCACTAGCATCACCGTCAATAATTTTTGAAATCGGACCATAACCATGCCTAACTTTATATATATATAACGGAAATTTTGAAAAATGCAAAACTTCGTTTTTCAGTTTTTATTGGAAGAAATTGAGTAAAGTTTAATACAAGCTGCGATTTGAAACAAAGAATTGGGAATTTTATGATATTATGGGGACCGCTCATACGAAATATATAGCGAGGGTATATTAAAATCGGTTTCGCCCGAATTTACCATTTCTTACTTGTTAAAATATATTTTGCCCTTTCTCTAAATGATGTTTTGTTAAAGAAGCTCAAAAATGTTTTTGTTTTGTTCTTACACGTCTTAAGTATATGCCGGAATAGCCTCAGTAATTCCGTTGTTGTTTTCTATTGCCGGGACGTGCATAATCAATATACACACCACTATTAGACCCCCGCCACAGCACCAACTGCGCCACCCGCCATGAATAAACATTTCTGTTCGCACTTGAGCTTGCAATGTAGTGACTACGGTGCGATCTACAGTCTTTTTATTGCACTGACGTCTCTTTCAACGCCTTCATTATCAACACTTGCTCCAGTACTAACTTCATCAGTCAACTCTATGGCAACCTGTCCTTCAGGTAATTTTCTCAAATGCTCGTGTGAATACTTGTACGTCCTTTTGTTTGTTAACGATTTCAACACATACATATCTCCGTCTAATACCTCTGCCACTAAAAATGGAGCCCTGAACTTAGGATCTAATTTCGTTTGATGTCGTTCTTCATTCTTTAACAAAACATAATCACCGACCTTATGCTTTACAATTTTGGCCTTATTTTTATCGAATCTAGATTTATCATAACAAGAATTGCGATTAATATTTTCCAGAGCCTGAGTTCTTAAAGAAAAAACGTCTACACTTTGTTCCTCGTTACTAATTGGAATGAGGCCAAATGGTCTTGCCTCTTTTCCAATAAGCAACTCTAAAGGACTAACCTTAGTCACACGATTGGCCGTGCAGTTCAAAGCCAGTTGTATTTCTTTTAATGCATCTTGCCAAGAGCGCTTGCTGGTTTCTACTGAGGTCAAGAGACTCTTTAACGTACTCATCACACGCTCAACTTGTCCGTTAGCGCGACTTGCACCGGTCGCTATTAAATGTAGCTCTATTTTTTTGTGAAGAACAAAAATCACGGAAATCCTTACTGGCAAAACATCTACCCTGGTCAGCAATAACACGTGTAGGTACCCCAAAAACCGACATTGACGACTTCAAGGCCTTTATACAATTTGCAGCATCAATATTGACAGTATGGTGTAAGTAAACAAATTTGGTAAAGGCATCAATTTGAACTATTACATATTCTTTCATATCGTTTTTACCACTTAATTTTCCGGTTATATCCATATGAATAGTATGCCATGGTATACCAATTTTTGGGATAGGATGAAGGTCTGCTTGAACTTTACCCGACGTTGGTTTAGACAGTTTACATGTAATGCAATTGTCGACAAATTTACGAACATATTTGGACATATTTTCGAACCAATAGTAATCATACACTTTATTAAGAGTTTTCTCCCACCCAAGGTGCATAATTGACTCGTGCACATGGTTTAGCACGAACCACCTAAAGGACCTAGGTACAACAGGTGAACATCGCGTTTTGGCATTCCTCTGTATTTTACGATAAAGGGTTCCCGCTCGCAACTCATACGTTCTTGTCACATCTTCGGCAAGTTCATTATTACGCAACTTGGAAACAATAGAACTTTTTTCTGGGTCCCTTTGTTGTTCTGCAAGAAGCCAGTCGTCAGAAATTTCTGCCAAATTTACACGTTTTTCTACAGCCTTAACAACGGGTTGATTTTCCGATGGTAATAGATTACGAGAAAGGAAGTCTACATGCGCCATACGCTTTCCTTCTCTATACTCGACATCGAAGTCAAATGATTGTAAATATGCCCACCAGCGATGAACTCTGGGAGTCAAAACAACTTCATTTCTTGAAGCTTTTAAAGAATTAGAATCTGTGAACACTGTAAATTTTCGACCTTGCAAATAATGACGGAAGTGCTTAACCGCATTAACAACCGCCAATGTTTCCAATTCATATGAATGATATTTGGATTCTACTGGCGACGTTCTTTTACTATAATACTCAACCACATGAGGCTTATTCTCGATTTTGTGCAATAGGATAGCCCCATAACCATCAGAACTAGCGTCAGCATGCAACTCTATTGGGAATTGGGGGTCAAAAATGGTTAACACCGGTTTATTTGTTAAAACAAAAACTATTTTCTGGCGTATTTGCTCACTTTCAGGTTTCCAGACAAAGCTACTCTTGACAGAGGTAAGAAAATATAAAGGTTTCATCACTTGTGAAAATTTAGGAATGAATTGTCGAAAATACGATGCTAACCCTATAAATTGTCTCAACTGTGTAACAGATTGAGGAGGAGGCAAAGCTCTTAATGCTTGCACCTTACGTGGATTGGGTCGAATCTCTCCTGCTTCTATTTCGTAACCAAGGTCCTCAACACTTGATTTTAAAAACGAACATTTTGTTATATTAAATGAGAACCCTGCTTTGGTGAGAACATCTAAAACTATTTTCAGTCGGTCGAGCGCCTCTCCTTTCGTGGTAGCAACTACCATGATATCATCCAAGTTATCGTTATGCTATCCCACGGTCCGTACTCTTGCTCACGTTGCAAAGCAGGTGATCGAACGCTATTACACAACTTGCATTCGCACGGGCCGAACTTTCGCTGACATGGCACACGCGCATCCGGCGCGTCGGACTAAAAGCGTGAGAACCGCAATGTCAGCAGTGTTGGAGTTGTGGAAGTTACTATTGGGACCGCTAGGTTAAGAAGTTAGCTTGTAAGCAAATTAGAATTGTAAAGTTAGTTCTTTTGGGGTGCGCAACGCGCACAGTTAATAAATTTATAACGTATTGAAATTATTGTTTGATTTCCCAAGTCGGCGAACGAGTTGGTTCGCCGCAGCTTTAACTTTTTATCCTCTCATTAGTCACGAGAGTTAACTGGCGCCCGAGCGGGTTGCAAAGTGATTTGTTTCAGTGAAAAGTTAATAAATGAAAGTTAATGTGGAAAAAAAAAAAAAATTAAAGCACTTAAATTAAAAAATCTAACGAAACTGCAAAACTGTGTTAAGTCAATTTGTGACAGTAAAGAAAAAAGCAAAATTAAAAGTACAATAAAAAAACAAATGTGTAAAGCACCATAAATTATTATCATTTAATGAAACTATTAAACTGTGTGTCTTGATGAGCTAACAAGAAAATTGTTTCCAATTTGAAAAAAAAAAAAAAAAAAGAAAACCGCAAAAGGAGATAACAGAGAAATCTATTAGTGAACTGTTAATATTTAGAAAAATCTTGGCGATAGCCTGTGCTCCACGAAACCAAAAAAGGCGAATAAAAGTGGTGAAAGCATAGAAGGGCCGAATCCGGATGAAGTCCTGGGTTTTGTAAGTGAATAACAACAACAATTTTTCGTTCTTTTTTTTTGTGTCCTTTCAGGAAAGAAATCCATACACAATGAACTCAGAAGAAATGAGGAAATCTCTAACGGAGATGAACGGCGCTGTAAATGCCGTTCTCCAACAACTAAAGATTTTCGAAGCGCGTCTTCAATGCGTAGAGGCTAGAGACAGCTCAGAGTCCTTGCAAGGACTTAGTGCAGATCTGGAGAGACTGGAGAATAGTGTTGAGGAGGTGCGTAGACAATCTGCAGGAACCGACTCACAAGAGGCGGATGAGCCGCTTACCAGTCCTCAGACGGAGGTTGAACTAAACGAAATTGCAAGATTGCCAGACTGTGTCAAGGAACTACAGGTTTTCGATGGAAATCGAGAGCACTATTCTTCCTGGATACATAGTGCAGAACAAATAATTAACGATTATAAAGTAGTAAGGCATAAGCCGATATATAGGGCCATTTTACGCCATATTAGGTACAAAATTCGGGGCGCGGCAGACGCAGCGTTGGTGTCGCATAACATTTTAGATGCTGACTGGAAGAAGATAAAGGAGATTCTTTCTCTGCATTACGCAGACGTTAGGGATATAGAAACTTTAGATCAGCAATTAACGCAGATGACCCAAGGTCGCCAAAAAGTGTCGGACTTCTACGCACAGATTAATAAACAGCTTCCCCTTATGATCAATACCATAAGGAGCGAAAAGTACGTTCATACGGAAACGGTCACGGCACTGACAGAGGCACACCGGAGAAGGGCATTGGACGTATTCATAAGGGGGTTGAATGGGGATCTTCCGACCCTTCTGTTGGTTCAAAAACCCAAATCACTGCCCGAGGCCTACTCGGCGTGTGTGACGTTCATGAACGTTGATCGTAGGAATGCCATGCATCGCTCGCTCCGCCCAGCAAATCAATATACCAGAAGTTTCAATAATAATTCACAATCTTCAGCTTCTCGATACTATTCGGGGGCTAATAGCAATTATAATGGCGCAGGCCAATTATATTCAAATCAAAACCCGTCTGGAAGAAATCAGAGTTATTTAGTCGAAAACCAACCAGGAACAAGCCAAAACTACCAAGGTAAGAATCAAAGTCGGGTAGGACCAATCTCGAACTACCCGAGTTCAGGCCAAACTCGGAATAGCAATCAGACCATGCAAAGTTGGCGTAGTAACTCATATCCTTCGGGGGTGGTCAAAATGGATGTCGATCCTTCCGGTCAAACCCGGCAATTTAATAATTCTGGCCAATTTCAAAAGTATGAAAATTTGAAGAGGGGCCCAAGTTCCGGAAAATTTTCGGGGCAAACGAATAAAAACCCAACCAAGCAACAGAAATTATTCCATTTAGTACCGGTGGATGAAGCGGAAGAAGACAAGACTCCGCCTGTGTCCCATCAGGAGCAAAATGATGGGGATCAAATAAATTTTACAATAGGGGCCTCGTGTCCGGCGTACCATACTTAGAATATGTTACGCCAAATCAAGGAACTCTAGAATTTTTGGTGGATACGGGGGCTAACAAAAACTATATTAGTGAACGCGTAGCGCAAACAGCTATGCCAGTGGAAAAACCATTTCATGTAACTTCCGCGGGGGGAAAAATCAAAATTGAAAAGAAAGTTTGTGGAAATTTTTTTAAGTTTGTCGGACGAGACATTACCACTACATTTATTGTCCTTCCAGGACTTAAGTCCTTTGATGGGATCCTGGGGGATGACACACTTACAGAAATCAAAGCGGTTCTAGATATGGAGTTCAATCTTCTTATTTTAAAACCAGATACTGTAATACCCCTTAAACGAAAAAAAGCACAGGAATGTAATAACATCAGCGCAGACATTCATCTCGATCCTTGCATTGCCCAACATACGAGGGAAGAGCTTCAAAAAATACTGGACAGACACGAACAACTCTTTGGCCCAGTCGACCGTAGCACAAAAATTGAGACCGATGTCCAGGCGGAAATAAAAACGACAACCGAAGATCCCATTTATACAAAAAGCTACCCTTACCCTGTTAATATGCGTGGGGAAGTCGATAGACAGATTCAGGAACTCCTTTCAGAAGGCATTATTCGTCCTTCAAAAAGTCCTTACAATTCCCCCATATGGATTGTTCCAAAAAAATCCCAGCCGAACGGAGAGAAAAAATACCGAATGGTCATAGATTTCAAAAGGCTAAACGCCGTAACCATTCCCGATACATACCCCATTCCAGACATAAACGGCACCATTGCTAGCCTCGGAAATGCCAAATATTTTACCACGCTTGACTTAACTTCGGGATTCCACCAAATCCCTATGAGAGAGCGCGATATTCCAAAAACCGCCTTTTCCACTATGAATGGCAAATATGAATTTTTGCGACTTCCATTTGGCCTTAAAAATGCGCCTTCTATCTTTCAGCGTATGATAGACGATGTCCTCAAGGAGTTCATAGGGCGCATATGTTTCGTCTATATTGACGACATTATTATTTTTAGTAAGGACGAGGCTACCCACTTAAAGGATATTGAAACGATCCTTTGTAGACTCTCGGCCGCAGATCTTAGGGTTAATCTGCAAAAAACGCAGTTTTTAAAACAAAGCGTTGAGTTCCTTGGCTACATTGTAACTTCTGAGGGGATTCTCCCAGACCCCCAAAAAATTAACTCAATTAAAAATATGCTACCATCGTCAAATTTAAAGGAGCTCAAAAGTTTCTTAGGATTAACCTCCTATTACAGGAAGTTTATTCGCGATTATGCAAAAATCGCCAAGCCACTTACCAATCTTACAAGAGGAGAGCATGCACAAGTAAAGGCAACTCAATCTAAGAAAGTGGCAATTACTTTAACCAAGGAAGCCCTAAAGGCATTTGAGGACCTCAAAGAAGTGTTGACAACCTCAGAGGTCTTGACCTTTCCCAATTTTGAAAAGGCCTTCAACCTAACGACGGACGCCTCCGACTTCGCCATTGGCGCGGTATTGTCTCAGGACTATGACGGTAAGGACAAGCCAGTAGCGTTTATATCAAGAAGTTTAACATCCACAGAGGAAGGGTATGCGACAAACGAAAAGGAGATGCTTGCTATCGTTTGGGCACTGGACAATCTCCGAAATTATCTGTACGGCGCGAGAAAAATACTTATATTCACGGATCACCAGCCACTAACCTTTTCGCTTAGCAACCGTAACTACAATGCTAAGCTGAAACGTTGGAAATCTAGGATAGAAGAATATAACTACGAACTTATCTATAAACCAGGGAAGTCCAACGTCGTGGCTGATGCTTTTTCCCGCTTAAAAACTCAGGTAAATCAGTTAACAGCGTCAACTTTGTCTGCTTCAGAGGTTGCTAGCCAAGATGCAACCACAGGATCATCGACTGACACCGCAAGCGAGTGCCATACGGTTCACAGCGCAGAACAGGATAACTCTGAGTTAATTCCATTCGTTGAAGTGCCGCTGAACGTCTTCAGAAATCAAATCGTATTCGGTGGTAGGCTCCAGATCTGCGAGGAGCCCCACCCTGGTTACACGCGGCATTACGTAGGAATAGAGGGTATGGGTGAAAGAGAACTTGTTAGTGTACTCAAAGAAAAATTAAGACCAAACATTATTAACGGAATTAAAATGCCAGAAAGTCATTTAGGCTTACTTCAGAGGGTATATTTAGAGCGTTTCTGCAACTATAAGGTCCGGATAGCTCAAACACTCGTAGAAGATTTACGAAATCCTGACGTGGTGTGCGGGGTAATAATGAAAGAGCACAAGAGGGCACATCGCAACGCCAATGAGAATAGGAAACAGATTTTACAGCACTATTACTTCCCGAGAATGAGCAGCCAGATTAGAAAACATGTACTGGCATGTGAAACATGTAAATTTAATAAATATGATAGGCACCCAAACAGACCGGAACTGCAGATTACACCAATCCCTTCGCGACCATGCGAGATAATTCACGTAGACATTTTCGAGATTCAAGGACAAAAATTTTTAAGTTGTATAGATAAATTCTCAAAATTTGCAAAACTTTTTCACATTAGAAACAAATCAAGTTTGCACCTTAAAGACAAAATGATAAAACTACTGCATTATTTTACGACTCCGAGGGTCCTAGTAACCGATAACGAACGCGGGTTGATTAGCCCACTAATCCAAAATCTGCTAGAATCACTAGGAATCCGACTTTACCGCACACCATCGCAGAGAAGTGAGGTGAATGGACAAGTCGACAGATTTCACTCTACCTTAATTGAAATATTTAGATGTCTAAAGGCGGAAAATCCCGACTTCAGGCCCAAGGAGCTCGTTAAT